>CM036338.1:9812937-10412937 GCA_020615435.1 Telenomus remus
AATTTCCTGTCGCTTTTTAAAGTTCGCTTGACTTAAAAACCTCCATTTATTTCCTCGTGAAGTCGCGAGTCAACCATCTGTTATCTGCCGAGAAAAATATTGCAACCTATGTTACCGTTTTGAGTGGAAGTTGAACAAAATTGTAACGATGAAAAAATTTTTCTGAGTGAAAAAGTTTATCACAGAGTCAAACATCGGACATTTTTTGAGTTGTTTCTGAAACGTATCGAAACTAATTTATTAACCGTTCAATTATCCTTTCATGTTATCTTGACGAGACAACATTTTTATTCTTTTTTTTCGGAATATTAAGTTAAATTTAAACTTAGATTATGTAATTCTTTGTAATAGCTGGAAAATTATTTGCTTTTCATTTCCATTGAAATCCTATTAAAACCTTAACATTCGACTAAGCTTGTCTTTCGAGGCCACCGGCAGTGCTTTGTCTCAAATTTGTCAAAAATGATATTTATAATTGTGACTAAACAGTTGAGCGGCGGATGAGTTGGCGACGGATAACACACTTTTTCAAGACATTGCGATGACGGCTATGACAGGCTGTGTAGCGCGACGTCCTGTGTCATACCAACTGTACCTCGTTCGTAAAAATGACTGTTTACCTCTCACGCATATGGGGACTTTTGTTTACTTAACTCATCCGCGGTTGATACAAGCGCGCGTCTGACAATTTATTTTGACAGATCACACGTCTGAGCACCAAGAAGAAGCAGTCCCTTCTACTTCAAAAATATAGATAGAAATCACCTGAGTCATTAACGACCTGTTATTGCAAGCAACCACTCTTCTACGAAACACAAACTTTCGGTCTTTTTATATGGAATGCTCTTAAAACTTCAACCGCCTCGTCGGAAGATAAATAAATCGTACGGTTTAATTATGCCAAGTGATTATGGACAAGTTGAACGTATATATTGTGTGGAATTGAAAAGAGTTGAATTTATACGAAACACGCTATCAAAACATCTTTGTAGGACACTGTAAACAAAAAAGTTTGAACCTTCTGACGAATTACACTGATTCTTGGAGATATGAAAATTGGTATCGGTTGAAAAAATATCGCATTTAGAACAGAGACAAGCTAGAACAAAAGAAAAGTTACAAACGATAGACAAATATTTTTGTGCGCTTTGTGACATGTGGAACGTGTTAATTGAAGGCTCGGTTTGTTTATACGTTGTACGGTTGATGAATCATTATTTCGCCGCTTTCATTCATGGAACACGCGAATTTGCATAAAAGGCTTCTATAGGCTGAAAGCGATGCGATGGCAAAATCGTTCTGCGCGTAACGATTAATTTGACAAACTGCTCTCAAAAGTAACATGTAACGCATAAATCGTGCTGCGTACTGTGCAAAAGCCACACGATTTGCGATTTGCGTTTCGCGCATAATCATTCAGTTTAATGAGAACATGGCTTGTTTGACTGAACTCGAGATCTTTCTTGTGATCAACGGTGTATCGATTTTGCTTCAAATGAATGAAGAATAATTACTCATTGAATGTGTACCATCTATGGATGCATCGCTAAAAATGATCGTTTCATATTTCATGATTGCCAAGTAATGAAAATGCATGTTAAGTAAATATATCTCGTAGATCGAAAAATAATCAGACATTTTTTGTCCGATATTCACTTCGAGATATAAATCATGATCGTTTATTGGACATGAGAAATGACTGCAAACACAAGATCATTTTTATTATTTGTTCTGGAGCAAAATAAACCAGTCAGGTGAAAAAACGACAATGTATATGAAACGTCAAAAACGTAACGATAACAATTTACAAACTAGAATAAAATATTTTTGGAACGAGAACAAAGAAAACGGTTTTCGATTTTACTGGCTCGCAAAATGTGTTTTAGTGTTAAAAGCACGGAAAATAGCATTGTTCCATTACAAAATGAAATTCATAACTTTGCACTAGCTCTCGGGATTCTGCAATTGTTTACAAAGGATTCGTGTTTGTATTCTCCGGATGAAGTGTCGCAATAAGGCAAAATTGCCGGCTCGCATATTAAAATATTAATGGACTTTTCATGTCACTGCGGAAACAGTGAACGGATGGTTTACAGGCGACAAACGCCACTACTTTTGCCGCCGCATTCTTTACACGTGGCACGGTTACTTTTCTTTTCCACTTGTTTCCCGCAACGCCTTATAACTATAGCTGCTTTTTTTCGCTTCGTAACAGAGCAATAACGAGAGAACTAGGCCGAGTTTCACACTTGTATAATCACAACTGCAGGTCCATTTTCAATTTATGTCTGCATTTCGGGCTGTTTTACGAGAGCCCGATGAAAGAGAATGCAATCAACGCCGTTCTTTCCGAAAATATTGTAAAATTACGTGATAAGATTTTCCTTGCGTTGTACCGTAGTTACGTCGAATACCAAGCGTCAGTGCGAAAACTGTCCTGAGTGAGTTTGACGAGGGAAATTATTGAACGATGTACTTTCTGGCCAGTTTTAAATTTCAAATAACCATCTGATTGCTTTCAATGATACGTGATATGCTCAGTTCCCCAAACATGTCCAATTTCGAATTGCAATTTAATACTCATTTGTAATTAACGTACTTATTCAATACCATAACATATTACTATACTGGCTCATTCAATTCTAAAGGTTGATGTTGTATGACAAAGCAAGCCATAGCATTTGATATAACAGTTAATTATTCCACATAATAGCGGGTTTCTATCTGCATACCTCTCAAGAGAATATTACGTTACCTGAATAGAGAACTGAAAAAGCTAATTCAATTATTCTCGTTTCGTACAATATTGACTTATTAACGGTATGTAGGTAAACAATTTCAGACATAATTATCTGATACGAAACTCCGATGCTTCGGATGAACGAAAATTCGGAAGAGAAAATAATGAACAGTTTATTTCGCTGCAATGTGACAACGAGTCCGCGACGTAGACGGAACGATTCTTCTCGAAGTTACTTTAGAAATCCTTCAATTGCAGGGTGACACAACCTCCAATTACAGTGGAGAGCATCCAGCATACCTAGTTCAAGAACATTCAAGAACCACGTATCCTTGTAAAGTTACGCGAAGGATATAGTACTGGTGTATTGATAGTTATTTGCCGTGAAACTCGTTCCCTTTGATGTGACAAGAGTCTCAAGGATCTCTCGTCACTTTGCTTCGATTCAGTTTCTACGTGCATATACTGCAGAGGACTCACTCTTATCAAGTGAAATTTCGAAAGTTTATCACTCCTTAAGTAATTTGATGCCACCTTCCAAATGCAGGAAAACTGCACTTGCTAATCACGCAGTCGTCGCATTACCGCGTTCAAAAACAACATTCACCGTAAGCCCCATTTAAAAAGGATTTCATTAGCGTTATTTGTCGTGCTTGTTATATACGAAAACTTTGTGCCATCCAAACTCATATTTCAATTGGAAGGCACTTTGATTTTGCGATTCTCAAGTTACTCATTTGAGTTTGACCTGATAGGTTGTTATCGACAGAACCATCTGATGATCCGAAACAAAATTAGCAACTTGGTTATTATCAAAAGGCATATAAAACGAAACTCACAAAAAGCACAATTCACAATCACTTCTTATTCCGTGTTGAATAAGCTTTCTGCTCCACCTTATAAATGAAAAGAATTATGTCGAAAGTTTCACGCTATGATGAGAAAAGTTTGTACTGCAGTTTATACGCGGTGAACATTTCGGCAAACGGACCTCGGCTGCCGAATAAAGAGATCAGCTTTTTTTTGCACGTGCGTTTACTTTTCATTCATTTTTTTCTTAATCCGCGTTCGAATCATTGTGCAATTTTAGCCGCGAAAATAATGTAGACGCATTCTGTGGATATGGCCTGGATTTCGCCTTTCAATTTGTGAACCAAAGCCAGCGTATTCGATGATTCATCACAATTACGGAGCTTTTCAGATGAAAGTCAAACGGCGGAATAAAAGAACGCGATTTCGCTTTGTATCTTGCATCCGACATGTTCGAGCGCACGGTTACTTGAGTGCCTTGCTTAATTGAATTATTAAATTTGCTCGGGTGTGAAGGATAGGTGCCGCGAGTTAGCTAATTGCGAGGCCATAAATAATAGAGGTAACGTGTATACACCGGTTAACGTGCGGCAACTGCTGCTGCAAGAAAGATATGATGCATTTGTGTGAGCTTATATTTAGCTGTATGAAAGCGTGCAGATAAATGAGTCGTGTGCATACAACTTGGAGACACTGACGGGATAGCATATAGATCAAACACTCTCGCTCCGCGACATCGAGTTTAAAATTTATGAAAAGAAAACGTACAAGCATTGAAAATTATGGAAACCAACGTGGGAACAATTTGTTTCGATCGTCCCTGTTATAGCGAAGATGGAGCTGCCACAAAATAAAATACTCCACTTAGAACTGAAATGGAAAATAAATAGTTCGTCCATTATTCGACTACAATAGACTTTATTTTTAGCTTTATTTTTATAAAAATAACAAGCTGAATGTCTTATCTCAATGATATTTCTTCGCTTTTGACAGTAGTACACTTATAATGTTTATATTTTCATTTGATTCTGTACTGAATGTTAGAATCAGTTGCTCAATTTATTTCAGTAGTACAACATTTATGAGTTGAAGTGTACGAAAACACTGCAACAGTATTGCTATAAATTTCTACCACCCTTATATGACCCATTTTAATTTACCTGACAAGGGTTCTTATTTATACGTACCAGTTACGAGAGGTTAATTTCGAACGTAAGTATAAATTTCTACCATGAGAATTTGCTAACTAGTAACTGACTTTCATGAAATTATGTCTCGTATAAATCACGGTGTGTAACAAACTAAATCACGATTCGTTAAATGAATCTGTTATGACAGAAACAGTAATTGACAATTTATTTGTATTAACCGTCCGGCAGTGCTGAATATTTGCTGTGAGATCAATGGTAATGAAATTAACCATCAAGTTTGGCGAGAGCAGAAGTATACCGGTTGCTTTTAGCTCCACTTCGTTTCAAAATAAAAAATCTTAATATCATAATTTCAACATTTAATAGCAAATAAAGTAGCTCAAAAAACGGGTTGCCGAATAAACAATGGTCTGTTAATATTGCGCTCGCTAACCGCAAAAGCAAATTTATAAACAAGCCGAATATTCTACGAAAATATATGTGCGAGGGAATCATGAAGGTGTACTACAGCGTCGGTTATTTATAAAGATCTCCAAAAGGTTAAACTAACTTTTTAATTGCAAAATTTGATCTCTTAATTTGTTGAATAAGCTGCAGTACACGAATTAAAACGCGCGCGATGGAGAATGTTTCACGAACAGAGAAAAGCAGACTGAAAATAAAACTAGAAAAACTTGATGTTTAAAGTTGGCAAACATTCTCTGCATTTTTCGTCAAAATATTGAAACTTGGCAAAATTGAATTCCCATCGCAACGTAAAGCAGAGGGATATGTTGAGTGCTTGCTGAATAAACAAATACTGATGCACACTTATTATTTACAACACGGCCAGTATACACGAGGCATTGTGATATACTCTAGTCGTACGCTTGACAAGAGGGCCAGTGCTCATGTTCTAAGCGAAACCGGACATTCGTCTCCTCGGTTCCCTCTTCCGGTCCCTTGGCCTGCAAACTTGAAAATGAGAGAAGTAAACAATTACCATATAACTCCTCGTGCATTATTAGTATACTGAACCCTTAATCCCTCCTCCAAATTTGTTTGGTTTGATCAAACTTGCAAAACCATCAGTCTAGCACAATAAATCTTCAGCTCGAACAACTTCGAGGTACAATTTTGACTGCGAATATAATAAAACTTTTACATCGACGCTTAATTCAATTTTAATGCGTACAAATGGTTGCGGAGTATCCGTAAAAAAGCGAAACAGAATCTTCAACAGATTAAAGAATTTGCTCTTGATCCAAGCCTCCGAGGTGTACCTATACATACTAATACCGGCCCAAAACCAAGACGCTCATAAATCTTAGTCGCAGCTACGCATCTGCGGTGATTTTCATTTCTGGCCGACTTCAGTGGTGCTTTGATTCGTAATTATTATTAACGACCCCTCGAGTGTAGGGAGATAAAAAGCCTGCGTCTCCTGGGTCTACCCTCTGTTCATCCGTTTGGGCATCGTTCGCTGCTTCGCTCGTTCTGGTGTTTTTCTACGCTAATCCTTCCACAAACAATGCAACATTTTATGGGCAAAAATGAGTAAATCGCGCACTGTTGTGTTAGCAATAAAATAGCGCGAAGATACACAACCCAACAACTCACAAAAATGTATTGTTTTAAGCATGTTAAAGTTTCCACTTGTTTTTCGACGCTGACATTCAATCATTGTGGATCTCTGAAGTCAGGTGCTTCTGAAGCTTTAATTTCACAACAACATTAGTTAGCCAACAGAAGGGGACTAATGCGTGAGGGTCCTAAAGCTCACTTCTGTCATTTCTCGACGTTATTACATTTTGATCTGTAATAATATATGACATAGAGAATCTGTCGATGAAATGCTATTTTCTTTGCATCGCTTGGTTATTAAACGTTGCGGTAAAATCATGCGTAAAGCGTAAGGGCCGGCTCGGAGGGACGGCAATTATTGTTCCGGAAAGGTCTGGACCTGAGTAACTGCGGGAAAACAGGTCAAGATTTATACGAGGGTAGAATGTACGTTGCGAATAATTGAGAAGCATTGTCGGTTAATCAGTTTCGCTGAGCGTGTATCGCTTAATTTATTATCACTCAACCTGAGCTTATCAGCCCCGTTTCTCAACGAATCTCGCGGCTGCTTGTTCTACTTTTTTATTTCAATCAATTTTCCAAGACCCAAAGGAGTTGAAACCGTGTTAACTCGTGCATTCTATCATACATTTGAGTGCATCGTGAAAATACAACTGTTCCACGTGCAAATAATAGAGATTACTTTTACACAAAAAAATACTTGCCGATGTGCAGTTCCTTAACCCACTTCATGATTAAAAGCACGAAATCCGTACCTCTCGAGTGTTTTCATTTAAATACCGAGATTAACTAACAATTGCGAGCGTATATTTTCCGTCCATCAAAACAAAGACTTGAGATTTACCAAACTTTTCATGGTTGAGTAATTTTTGGGATCGATAATTTGTAAGGTCTCGGTAGTATTCCAGATTAATAACTGGAGTTGGTATAACCAAATATCATAATCCTTGTAATTTGGGTGGTACCAGAAATGGAGCATTTGGCGTAACTCCAACGTAGCTTTTTAGAACGGGTTAATACGTTCGAGAGAGACGGCGAGCACAAAATATATGCTCCGTCGGATTATTTGTTGGTTATTATTTTTTATTCCTCGTAACAAGTTGGAAGCGGTTAAAATGTTAAGTGACCCGCTTTTAAACCAGGATTATGGAAGACAAGTAGACGCACAAGTTAGCCTGCGTATGTGACAAGAGACCGCACGATTTACCATTTTATGTGCAGGATTTGCGGGCCATGGTGATACGCCGACACGCGAGTATTGTATTTATGAAAAATAATCCTTTCCATCCAGCGACGCAAAAGGGTGAGCTGTGTTCGGTTCACCGAACGATTTACATCTGATCGAAAATATCCCGAACGTATTACACGAAGGAGATTATTTTCAACGTGAATTCTCATTTGTTATGTGTATTCATAAATTGTGTCACTTATAATCGGTTTGCGATTTATTGATCTGCGAGTGTCAGTTTCAATTATGAGGACAAATGAAAATCCGTGTTCTAAGGATGAAAACAAAATTATTATTATGCCAAGACCGAAAGAATCGATACTCGTTGGTAAAGCGACTGGATGAAAAATGTAGCTTATGTTACAGAGAGCGTCGTTGGCTTTCGTTATCGTTGCTAATTGAATAAAAAGTGTTTGTTTGGAGCTTCCATTACATAGGTCCATTATTCCAATGTCAGTAATGTTACGAGAACTTTTGTGAAGCCGTCAGCTGCTGTTGCGCCCTATAACGAGACAGGCTAGACTCCCTTGACGTATAAACGCGTGACATCTGAAAGGGAGATTAGAATATTTCTGGGGTTCAGGCTAAATATTATCTTCCACGATTTTGCACCGCACTTCGATGGAAAGTAAGCTGTGTAACATTTTCTCCTTGGGTGCACGCGTTGACTGCTACGAGTGTGAGTCAAACTGAAAGGGTCCCGCGCACCCAAAAGGTAATCCGCAACACTTCTCCTTTTGTATGGGCTTTTTGGACTCTTATTAATCTGAAACTTTAGCGAGTGAATTTTCCTTCAAACTTGCGCCATATTTTTTGCACGAGTCCCTCTCATTGAACCCGCTGAAAAATCCTTTCAAATGTGAAGTCAAGAATTCAAAATTACAAAACTTTTTCGGTTTGTCGCAAAATTCTGAAAGGCTCTTCAAATTTTACATTCGAAATTGTAAAAAGGACGAAAAAAGTTTAGCCAGGGCTAAAAGTTTTACAAAACGTTTGCATTGTAAGTATTCAAAAATTGATGACGCAAAAACTGAAACTTCAACTTTTGCAGTTGACTCTTCTGGAAAAAACACTCTATTATCTTGGGACAAAAACATTTCTTCTTCTATTTCACTGATTAACGATCCGAAACCCATTTTGTAATGAAAAAGTTATTTATATTGAATGTTTACTCAAATGGGTCTTCTGGAAAAAATAGTTGCTGCGTAATCAAATCTCGTATTAGCTGAACCAAGTGTCGAGTTATACAGTCGATTGAATAAAAAAGACGTCCAAAAGTATGTGCACGTAACAATTCTCGATTCGAGCAATTACACCGAAGTGTTGGCTTAATATCGCAGTGTCGTTGCTATCGGGTCAAAAGACTAATGAAAATAAAGGGTGGCCGAATAGAAGTAAAGGCGTGAAGTCAGTGGACAATTCTCGAAGCCATTCGGGTAGGTTATCGGCTGCGATATGGTGTGTAGCGTAACGGCCCTTGGTAATAGAATGTGTTAATACAGTATGTCGTTTGAAATGCATTATTCGTAATCCCTATCGCGTAGCAGATGCGATTTTGTCAGCCACGGATAAAATTAGGATATATTAATTGGAAGCACGGATGAATTTGCATAATGATTCATGAATCTAGGGCTCGGTTTGCATAATGTAGTTAAAAATTTAATTTCATACGCGGCCGGGGAGCGTAATTAATGCGCGTATCAGGCTGACAGTTGAAGTCGCGCGTGTTCGATCGTTTTTGCGCAAATATCCGAGGCGAACGGCGAAACGGCGTAATAAGTAGGTGCATGTGGCAGCCGCGCTCAGCTGCATAAGCCATGGATGGGTGCACAGTCAAAACCCATAGAATGTTTAGGGCTGGCGCGCCAATGCCGCCGCGCTGAGTGGTCAACCGGAGATTACTGCAGCATAATTACCACAGTACAGTAGCCGTGGCCCTCTGTTTAATCTGCAATTAATGTTTCAAATTGCCATAAACTCCCCTGAGTAACAGATGCCACTTATCAATTACGATAACCGAGTGTACTTTGCGGCCGCTGCGATTGGCCGCCCAAAAGTTAATGTCTGAAACAATTACGTTCGAGTCGCGCGTCAAATTTATTAACCTCTAATGGTCAATGATAAACGAATCCAATTATAAAGAAGACAGAGGAAGTTACTCATTTCGCCGGATCGATTATGTTGTGATGCACGCTAATTGGCCAAGGGAGATCCATTCAGTCTGAATTTAAATGCATTATTAGACGAACCCAAGGGGTAACAATGGAACTAAACAATTTTTAATGCAAAGTGGAGGTAATTTTCATTCATCAAAAGTATTTTCTTCATTCTCTCTTGAGTTTATAGAACCTCATCCCCAGGTAAAATAAGAAAGCATGGAATTTAAAGACAATAGGGATTTTGATACAACTTGAATGATAAAAATACTCTGACGGCTCATTATCGCGAGCTTTTGCGAAAATTGTTTGCGTCAACAAACGAAAATGAATATCTTCTGCATTTTTTCAATGTAGGCAGATTTGCCGAAGCCGAATGCAAAAGTTTTTAAATCTGCATTTCATATATATGTACGCGATTGTTACAGACTCATATCTCGACTCTCTATAATCCGGCGAGAATCCAAAGTTGAGTATTAAATCATCGTTACAAATCGTTTCACTCCAACAAACTATCTCACCGAGCCGGGATATTGCCATTGAATCGACTCGCATCTATTTGTTGAAAGCTATTCGAAATGGCATTTCGTTGTTTGTACAAGAATTCCTCGGCACGAGGGTAGGTTCCGTGCGTCCCGCATCTCCAAGCCTGAGCCAACAGTTCGAAGGAATCCACGGTATATATACTGACGTGCTTCGCGTATTGTCCCATCGACAGCACCATAATTCGTGATTATTATTCGTTCGCAAAGGCGAACTGAAATGGGGCTACCATTCGGTAGACTTGCAATTGCCTGCTCCATGTTATTTCAAGAACTATCTACTCAGCTACGTTATATTCAATACATCTGAAACGGGCGCCAGTTCTAGCACTCCCGCAGGACTCGCAGGAGAAAACTATTTTCACCCTCGTCGGCCACTCCCGACTACTCGACCAGACGTTACGTCCGACTGTATCGAAGGGTTATATCATAGTCTACGCAAGGGATGGAATATGGATCCCATTTTTCAAGCCATGACACGTTCCACGTACGCGATCGAGTGAAACCCCGACGTGCTAAACGATTTATGCGACAATCGAAAAAAATTGCTCATCGATTGATAAGCCGGCGTTGTTGACTTTTGACGCGATGCTTTCAAGTTTTTGTCACACATGTTGGTTCTCAAACGTGAATTCGAGTATTATGTTTGTCGTAAATAATTTCATCCGTCCGAAAATCTTGTCGTTTTATTATTTCAATACCCGACATTTTAATATCACAAGATGAAAATTAGATTCGTCTTCTTGGAACGAAAAACATGACATATTTTTAAGCTTTCCTCTTTCGCATAAAACGCAATCTCGAGAACAGATTTAAAAGTCACATCCTGAAATTCACAAATTAAAGTTTTCATAAATGCACGCTCTTAATAAAAAGGTCTTTGTAGGTAATTAGGGTGGCTAATTTTCGAAATTAAAAATTCGGCACTGTGATAAGGAGGTTTCTCTCGCAACAATGCCGTGTGTCGAAACACTGAAGTGCGTCAGTTATTTTAGTTGGCACGAACATAAACACGTATATTTACGTTCTCGTATACAGCTATTCATAATTAGTCTAAGCCTGTGTGTGTACGTGTACAATCTCACAAGAACAAACATACATAGGTAAAGACAGGGTCAGAGTACCCACGCGCCTGAGAGTGTCAGCAAATTAGATTATACCTCGCTCCGCCTTTGCCCTTTGCATCTCGCCCTTTCTGCGAGCAAAATTGAGGAAAGAAAAACATTGCACTTCGGCTTGTTTATAAATTGTCGAGGTCATTTATAATTAAGAACTCTTGCGATGCAGCTAGAACTAACAGAAGTCGAATGATTGGACTATCAACGTTACAGAAAACAGACCTAACAAACAAAAAATTTCTGTCAGATATTAAATGCGATAATGTAATTAATTGTAAGATCGGAAAATGCAAACAAAAAATAAAACACCTGTTTAGATTTTTGATAATTCGCAAAAAAGGTGTACGGTGTAATTAAAAATCGTACCTTTTATCTTGTGTTTTTTAAATTAAAAAATATGTTACACGCTTTTATATTTAAAGTGACTGGTACTGTTAATATCATACACCACGCTGGTACTCTTGTTTTGGTGCGACCCTCTCGTAAGTGCATGCTTTATAAAATACCCGGCCGAAACCCCTTGCGTAACGTATACATGGTGCTTTTACACGATTCTCGCATTACCGTCTTGTATGCGACAATTACTTAACGAGCCACAAGATCATCGTGTTTATCTACTTCGTACGTTACCGTTTTCTTCCAACAGACGTATAAGATTATCCCTTAATGAAAAAAAAATCTCAAAATTAAAACAAAATGTAACGACACTAATTTTCGTTCCGCAAAAAGTGGCACATTCTCTATGTTTTGAGTTATACGTACTTTTGTTACTCTACTTTTATGAGCTATGAAAATTGTACTTCAGTTTAATATGATTCCTCGAATGACAAATTTACGGCCGGATCGAACTTATTATTCAGAGTTACTACATCTTATTTCACTCCGGAAGCTGTTTCATTCGTTAGCGTTGCAGCTTTTCTAACTTTATTCGAATCCCAACATTTAATACTTACGACTCGTTTGTAATTTTGAGTTACTGCTGTTGGTGAGTAACGTTATACCTAAACCAATGAAATATACGATTTCATGAAAAGTCGATATTGCGCCATTCCATTTAATTTCATGATCAAAGTTGTAGGGTGTCGCTTGTTCCTTTATTCTTAAACATCTCCCGTTGAAATTAATTTGCATTATTCAACTGAACACTTATTGAAGTCGGAAATTTTTGCGATGATAACATCGGCGTGATGTAAAGAGATATGGCACGTCGGAGAGGAGCCTTTGAAAACGTTTACGATGCTAGCGTGTCAAACCCTTGACGTCTCTTGTTGGGAGCATACGACACTCGAGCAGGAGTGCGTAAGGCGATACGGACTAAAGTGAATGAGTTACGAAAACCTATTCTCTTGTAACCCTTTAGCCAGGGTGCTGTTAAAGTTACGTCAGAAAGCAGTAACGACGGCTAAGGAGCGCTAATTAAATTCAAGTTAATACGTGCTCGTACATATGCTTGTGTTCATAATAAGTTTGTATGTTCTTTTCACGCTTTTATTAGAATCACAAGTATGATCTTTTGAAAAAATATTATTCAGCGGAGAAAAACCTTATATTTTTTTTTTCAGGAAAAGTGTCCCAATCTACTTTAATTTCACGAAATATTTTTTGACACGTCGTAGAAAATTGCAAAAATGTAAACTGTAAAACAGCATAGGCCTGTGGCATGCTAATAACAAAATACTTGTCAGATGGATAAAAACAACAACGTGATAAAAACAACATCGAAACGTTACGAAGCATCAGCAGTATATTGTACACGAGAGAGTGCACAACAACGCGTCGGTACTTGTCAATACTACGCGATAAAGTACGTATGCGTCTACTGCCGTAAGATACGGGGAACTTGTGCATTTCACTTCAGTCCAGTTCACAATGGCTATTATGGGCGGTTCAGGGACACGTTAGAGTACGTACGAACATACAGAAATCTCCGACGCAACGGGGACTGATGGTGTACCCAGAGGAAAAGTGGTGGTTTGGCTCGTTGGTAAAAGTTAGCTATAGCAGAGGCTTTTTGTATCTGAAGGGTTGCCGTCGAACGGCAGAACGAGCAATGCATTATGCCATGGCTGTTTGAAGTTCTTCTTTAGCATCATACTGTTAAAATCTTTGAGGGCTGCCTGCAGAGAAATCTTCGGCGTAAAACACCCAGATTTTCAAACGAATACTTTCCACTTCAGTTGACCGTAATAGTTGCCGTTAGGTACTGTCTACATTTATCTGATAATTCGCTCGTACTTGCAGCCACTCTTTTCTCTGCGTCACATGTACAATTTTATTACTCTTTGAGATGTGTTCATTTTCATCAAAACCTTTTTATTAAGTTCGTACACATGTACGGCTAAATCTTGCAACAACGACTGAAGTACCTCAGTCTCAATTAAAAGCGCCGAAAAATTCGCATACAATTTGTTTTCTTGCATGGAAGAATGTTTCTTTATTTGTCTGAAATTTTTTTTAGATATATCTTCTATCGCTAAATGAAACATTTCATTACTAAATTTCTTCGATCATATTTTCATACTCCAGAATTCAAAAGAAATAGTTTGCCTAACTAACTGATTATTGTGCGTTAAAGTAATTAACTAATTTAGTTTGACACACTATTAATTTGAAAGTTTCGCAATAGCTGATTTGTTGTTGCACAGCAGGTAATTAATTCCGTGTTTTCGCCTCGAGTATCAAGGTTGACAAGGAAAAAATTTGAGACGTAAATTAACGAAACTCTGAGCTTCAGATCTGATTTGTCATAATCACTAGGTATTGTTCGACTGGCTGGTTGAGCAGACCGAGTGAGCCACTCGATGAAAGGTCGAGCATTGTTGCCTCATGAATTCTCATGTCAAAGCATTCCGGCGCGACGGAGAAATAACGATCGCGTTTGTCTCAATCACCTACGTTTTTAATTTGCTTCTTATGCATTCCGGCGCGTCGACGGCTTTATGACACGAAACGTCCAACATCAAATTATGATACATTCTTGCGTCAATGAAAAATTATTAAATCCTCCTGACATCATTTTGCATGGGCCCCTTCGCTCCTTTTTGTTCCTTTTATCAATTTCGAAAAAAATTTCTCATCTTGAGCATCCTTCATCTTACATGCCATTTATCAAATTTCTCACAATCGTTTCGAGCGCAATCAACTTTCACAAATAATTTTTGTCATAAGCCGCTTTTAAACGGTTTCTTTTTCATTGATCATTTTTCATTGAGTCCCATCCTATAACTATTACTTTTCATGCGACTAATGTACTGACAGCTCCGATCGCGTCGAGCGATAAAACCCACGTTCTATTCTAAACGTTTCAACATGACAAATCAACAAGTAGTGTAAACAAAATGGAACGCGACTTTTGCGATAGGCGTCAGTTTGTTCACTGGTAATCGAGACGATCGTGTATTAAATTAGTATCTGCGCGTGTAATTTATTCCGACTCATAATCGATTAACTTTACCGCGACGCAAGCTGGTTCCACTTGACGTTATTCTATCAAGGGATTGGATTTAAAAGCAAAAGCGAATTATCAAGCCAAGGGACTCACACTCCCCTTTGTTTGCAACGAAATTGGTGGATTTCATTACGCCGAAACTTTGCACACTCTGTAAAATATTTTTTGACGCAAAAACTAGGGATCCGACTAATCCTTTTTGTATGGCTTAACGTTTATGATGTACGGCGTAATTACTGAGATAATTCGAGGAGAAAGAATAAAAGGGCGCAAAAGCCAAGGTGTCTCGTGCAAGTCTCATAATTCCCTTACACATTATGCTGTCCTAAAAGGATCATCGCGCGTCCACGTCCGCAGCTGAGCGAGCTGTTTCGCGACTGGGACGTCTGTTTGTCACTTGGAAAAATTTATTACAACGATAAATCGCCAGCTCGTGAAAGCAATGCTAAATTTACCTCGGATAATTAGTCGGCGTGTAATCAGGCGTGAAGGCAATTGCTAGCGTTACTCGCAGTACGATGGATTTAATTCGAATCCCAATTTGTGCATTGAGTTTCCATTTGATGCACTAGTTGAAGAACAACAAAATTCGTTAACAACTGTTTCGATGAGTGAATATTATTTATTTCACCGGTAACTTGACTAGTGGTAAACTGCAAGATTGCAAACACAGTTTCGAGTACCAGTCGCTTCTCTGCCAGGATAGAACAAGTTTATAAGAGAACTCCTTTTTTATCAGTGAGTTTTTTTCGTGTAAAACGACCGTTTCAAAAGTAATCAAGTCCTTGAAAATGTTGTAATATGTTTTTTTTTCAACGTTAGCAGAATTGATTATCTCGAATTCTATCAGTAATTTGCATTTCATGTCGAACAAAAGTATATTTACAATTGGTTTCTGATCATCCCAGAAACGAAGCAATTTTCGGTAAGCATTGCACGAGGGTACGTGACATGTTTCTAAAAAAGACACCGCGCGTTTGCCTTATTCAGTGCCGTGATTCTCATGGTGCGAATTTATCAACGAGACATTGCAATCGAACCGGTTGTTAATTGAAGCAAAAGTTTTTCAATCGGCCGACACGCACTGCGATTGCAAATGTGCCTAAGATATAATTATAAGAAAATCATCAACGATCCTCTATTTACGCAAGCAATCGCTTTGCAATTAACTATAGATAAGCTCTAAATTGTACTATGTAAAAAATGTCAATTAAATCCATCAACAATTTTTACTTGAACTTGAACGCTTGAAATCACCAACGACAGATGGATTTGAAAATTATTTATAACAAATTGAAATAACAGTCGCATGATTTTGCAAGCAAAGTAATATGCAATTAAGATAATTATTTGTCTTAAATTTAAATGATGCGAATCAGAAATCTCATTTTAATGTGCCGATCTTAATGCAAGCGAATGTCAACTGAGCGATTGCTCGCGCCACCTGAGAGTCAATTAACTTCTTACACTTGTTTTTGTGCTGTGCACTTCATCGTGTGCAATCAAAAACCCTAAATCCATTAGCGTGTTTGCCATAAACGTAGAAATCGGGCAGTACGTAATGATCTGTACGATTTCTTTCCACCAGGGAATTCTGCAGTCGCAAAAAACACGAGTCACTTGGAGTCGCGACCCCAAGGCGAAATTGGAAAGTCCTAAGTGAATTAACCAAGTGAGATAGAAAAACGATATTGGTCTAATTTCGTAATGCATTCCTAGACCGCCCTGTACAGACCGTTTAACTGTTCTCATAAGAACCAAATCCTGCTGTGAAGTCACCCTGAGAGTCAATACAATCTCCGAACTCTAATATCTCAGAGGCCCATATGCTGTGCTTCGGTTCGGTTAATTAAAATTAGCTGGTTAATGAAATACATTGATGACTGAATCAGTATGTCGATGAAGAATGATGAGCTGCCACTCGTTTAGTATCGCAGACTAATGGACCTTGTTCAAAACAAAAAAACAAAAAAATGGTAAACTACTATGGAAGAACGTGTATATATACGGACATCAGACCAGCAGGAATAGAAGCATCACTAATGGACACAGGTGGATTTCAAATACGGCCTTTAATAAAGAGTGGTTATTGAAACGACATTCGTTTTTTCGTGGAACACCAGAGATTAGGTGATTTGTTAATTGACTATAGCTGTCACTCGTGAATGACATTTACTTTTGCATTTTTTGCCAGTGTGAGGAACCTCGACGTTGAATTACAGCAATATTGAGTCGCTGAAACATTAAGCTTGGTTCATTCCGGAAGACAAATGTTCGTCACGAGTTGTGAACTCGCCGCAGCCATCCGACGATAATTAAATGTCGGCAACTATTTGCATTATTACTATTTGTCAGTGCACCAATCACGATTAACAGCTTGACTTTAAAAGTCCTTTTGCTCGGTCGTAAAAGCGAGGAACATGTGAACTCGGAAATATCTTTGTTACCAACGACACACACGAACGTCGTAAAACTTGTTATCAGTGAAAAAATTAAATTGTTTTTATGACTTTCCATCATAACCAACAGACGTTGCTCGGAGATGAAAAAAAATAGGAGACCAGATATATTGAATGATGAGGAGTAGAGTTTTTTGCTTAGGCGCTCGAGTACTTCGGACATTTTAATTTGGGAGAAGATGGAGGATCTAAAGTCATCATAGAGAGAGATATGCAACAAAGGGTGATTGACGCTCTCCTCTAAGTGACACTGATTCGATGGTTCATAATAGAATTTTCCCCCCTTTGGTTCTACCATTCGACCCTCGGTAGATAAACACTGATGCAATTGCTGTATCAAGTTCGGTGAGAGTTTGTAACATCTAGAGTGCAAGTGACCATTGAGTAGCGTTAATTTATTTCACGGAATATAATTTGGATAATCCCTGCTGGGTCATGTTCGTCATTAAACTGAGGCAAGTTGACATCTTTGTGTACACCGGAGGGTGCATATGTACTCCTCTTGACACCGGTGCTTCCAATATCTAATCTAGCTGACAAAATATTTTTGTTTCAAGCATGTTATATAATAATCATTTTGATCAGTGTAACTGAAATTTATTGTAAACTGTGAACGAAATGAAGAACATTCTTCAAGAATACTTTCAAGTGTATCTCGAATTGTTGTACAAAACCGGTGTCTTGTTGGAGAATCGTTTGAATTCGATGTCAAAGTTATGTACAAGTTTCTGAAATCCTTTCTCGTTATCGAGAGTGCAATAATAATCGTCGTTCTGCTTGGACTAAATGTTTGCTTAGTTTTGAGTTGTTTCAAATTAGATCAGTTCGGTTACTTGTTTATCATTATTTTCAACCGACAATATCAATGGGACTAGAAAATGATAGTACATTTTTCTTCATTAAAACAATAGTTCTCACTGACTAATTATCGACAAAATTGTACCGAATATTAAATCATAACACGCTGGTACAATGCTCATGATATCGAAGGGTTAATTCCATGATTATCATTATAGTTGACAATTTGAAATAATGTATTATTTATTCATAATCTCCACTTGTTATTTTTAACGATAGCAATCAGCACTCACATTAATAATTCGCTTGAACGGCTTTCAAAGCACGTGAAAAAAAGTACAAGCTCGCGAATTAAAAACTCAAAAATGATGAATGTAGAATGAAAAACAACCGGTCGGAAATTTATACAATTAAACCATGCTAATAAATCATACGTCCCCCTCTTGAAATATCAAAATTAAATTCATCGCGTCCAAGGGTTTTCAAAGGTTCGGCGAACGGTGGTCAATAAGTGCAAACGAACAATAGCCAAACTTGCACCCTTTCGAACCTTATCGATGCGTGCATTCTTAGCGAATCAATGCCGGGCTCTTGAGCGTCATTTGCATAAACACAATTAGTTGATCTCGTTTGAATTATTCACAATACGGCTTGAAATATCGAGCAGCCTCGGTATACCCCTCTTCATGGATGTGCTTATATTAGTGCGACTATGACTGTCATCATTCGGTCCCATTGTATAGACGGTTTTGTATCTGGGTGCAAGGGTGTAACTAAACAATTTATGACAAATGCAAAGTTTCACCCACGATTTCATCACGTCTCCCTGGCCGTTGCTAAGCTACTCAAAAAAGAAACAACCTCGCTACGTAAAAAAAAAATAAATTTGGGTGGATAACTTGTTGATGTTAATATTCAAAAATTCATTTTTTAACAAATCTTTATAAATCTTCAACGCCAATTTCTGCCTAAGGCAAAGTCAAAGTTATTAAACTTGACATTAACATATCTCTCTACTAAGACGTAGGAGGATAGTTAAAAATATTTAAACAGGCTTTGTTCGTCAGTGATAAATTAAGACAATGCTTATCCAGCAAATTAGTCTTGCACTGCAAAATGCGTTGCAAATTGAGATTTAGCATAGATTCGCGTTCATAACAATAAAGATGATTAGCAGTCTATAGCCGAAAGGATGTGAAAAAAGTTAAGAAATGGAACAAGAGTGTCACGCGTTTAATATTTTACTTATTATATCTATTCGTCCAATCTGCTCGTGACAGCTTTGTAAGTTCGAAATGAAAATGCACGCGGCCCGTTCTCTGATGGACAGCTCTTATAAATATTCAAAACGGAACGTGAAATAATGCGACACGCGAGACCGTAGGCATTTCTTATCATTCTACAAGCGCCGCGCTACGGCGCAGGTATATACACAAGATTTTATCTTACGCCGCGTTTCTCGTATATTAAAAGCGCCATTATACTTGCTAGAGGTGCACGTACAAAAAGTAAATTGTTCTTCGATTCGTATGGCATGCAATTGAAAACAATGAGTCGCCGAAATTTACATCACGATCGAAACCACTCTTTCGACATTATAATCTAGATGCTTTCAAGTGAGAGTCCCTGCGTTTTTAATCATCGTTACAGTTGAAGAACCTCAATAATTATTTTTTCACCAACTCATTCAGCTTTCTTATAAACTTTCTTACGAAATTCTACCGTGTAAACAATCTTGTTTAGAACGTTTTTAATTTTTTCAATACCATACGATTTTTGATAGTGCATTTCTGTAGCTGTAGGGACCATGTCGTGCGTGATTTCTGTGTCAATTTGCGCAATTTTTCGCATGCTCCGCTTAGCACGTATGATAAATCAGCTTTGCACCTGAATGACTCCGAAATAAATCACAAAAAGTAAGCCACCCTCGTGCAAGAGTTGCAAAGCCACACGGACTGGTCGGAGAAAGATCTGCTTAGGCCGATCATTCAAAGCTCTTTCAAATAAACTAATATTGATCGAACAAAAATTCTGTCAAGACAAACAGATCTGTTCGCCATGACGGGAATGATCTTGTTGGTCTGATAAAAGATAAACAGTCTCTCTGTGATTAATCAATTTTTGTTTCAAGTTAATTTCAAATAGCAAATTATCGTAGGGTTATTATGGGGCCGTGAGTGCATAGATATAAGCAAACGTGCTATGCATTGTATACTGTAATGCAAAAATACTTGAGTGTCAAATGTTCGTTGGTGCGCGGAGAATCGTGATCGGTCGACCTGATCGTTTTAAAAATGCGTATTCGTTTGACACTCCGTCGGAGAGAACGCCGTGCCCTGACAGCTGTCGAAATTATATCCGACGTATTTATTTACTTAGAGGCTGATCGATGGATCGTACGATGACTGGGCAGCTGGTGGAACAATGCAAATCTGACCCCAATGTGCATAATTTCAGTGCAGAATCAATCTTCTGCAAGGCAAACAAAATGTATTGATTGATTAAAATTAATTGTTTCACTAACAATATTGATGCTCAAATATTGGTACAGACATTAATCATTTGCGTTAAATATTGCATGCACCGCGAATAATAACGCATTAAAAATAATAGCGAAACTTTGTTCCCTAATTGAGTCATAAAAAATCGTGAAACATTTACATGGACTCCAACTTTTTCGTCTTGTTTCTTAATGATTCTTGAAAAACTTGGAAAACAGTGTGAAGCATTCTACATCGACTGTTATATAACTTTTTTTTTATTTCCACAACGTCGATGGCATATTCCCGCAGAAGTTGTTCCTGAATATCTCATCCCTTTCGGCGCAACTTCGTTCTGCGATCGTGTTCACAACAAAATGCAAACTACAATGATAATAGTAATAATAAACACTATGGACGAGAGAGCACCAGTAAGTTACGTACACCGGCTGGAGTCTCTTACTCGTGTGGCCCAAGCTAGTTTGCACAATGTCTTCTTCGAGTTTTTCGCTCCGAGTACTCGATTTTGGTAGGTTACGTTTATATCTAACTTGCCATCGCGTTGATTCCTCTCTCGGAAAATCTGCTTAGAACTGATGTTCATCTGGCTTGGACAGCGATAAATAGATTTGAATACAAAGTCGTATCACCGGAGTGAGAAATGCGACAGGGTGTATTTGAGTAAGTTGATTATCGGGTATCTGACCGTAGTACTACTTTGGCATCGTTGTTACGCCACTGATACATATTTATGAACTGCAAAGTTTGTGTAACCGATTGGCTTGTATATTTCTTGTTATTAATTTTGCGGACGTTTATGTTGTCTAGAAATGGATGACGGAGAAAGTGCTTTTCGCAAGGCGCCTTTTATGCGAAACAGTAAAACCTGACGACTGCGCGCATAACGAATAATTTATGTAACAACTAGCTCTTGCTAACACTATGTAAGTTTACATATCGGCAGCGACAAATGTTTTAGCTTCGTGAAGTTTGGATCTTTTGGCGTATAAATGAATAATGACCGCGACAATGATAGACAGCATGGGACTGAAAACAAAATATGCTGCTCTATATTTTAGCTTGTGAAATACGGGCTCAACGCTAAGGTGCAATTTCTTTCGCTACGCCAATGGTTATACCAACTGCTGAAGTTTTCATTGCAATAAACCGAGCGGTTCAATTGTGTTGAAACTTTTTCTTCAATAGAAGGCATTTTCGAGTTAAATTATTTAATCAACGTTCGTACGCGAATGTGGAAATGTTATACTGCAATCTGTAAATTGAAATATGCAATGTTAAACAAGCAACAGAGAATTTTACATGATTCAAAAGCCACGTATGCTGAATATTTAGTGTCAGAATATTTCCCCTGGAAGAATTTTTTAAGAATGTCCGAAATTACATAAAGGAGAAATTGGTTCGTAAAGGTGGATTTATAATATTGCATTGTACACCATTAGTAGGGTGCTATTCAAATACATTTCCTCGTGTCTGCTATTTCGCAAGAAAAACTGAAATGCATCGAGCTTGTACCATATATCCCATTCATCATTCTTCAGAGCTTTGACCTTCGTATGAAAACGTGCCTGTATGTGAAAATATATGAATACAATACTACGTACCAACACATAAATCGAACTTTTGTATTTCCGGCGTTGACAGTATCTATAACTGATTGCTCGGGCAGATTTCATTTTTTCACCATTTTCTATCAACTTGTTACACATTTAATAACTGCATTATTTTTACAGAGATACTGATTGATCGATGGCGAGATATCTCTAGATAAAAAAAGTATTTCATATCGAAGAGCACAGTACAGCCAATGAAAACAAAAAGCGGAACAAAAAACGTCACATAACGATGAATAATACCTCCAAGTAAAACGCTGGCTTAAGTAAAATGAAACAAAAAAAAACGCTAACAATTTAGTTATCGTGATTAAATTACTGTCAACGATTATGATTGCACATAGATTAGAGTCTAGAATAGAAATTGTCTGTTAACTTCACATCAGCAAAGTAGAATGTACGCAAACATGCAAGTTAATTAAATTCTGTAATCTTGCGACTACGGCAAGCAACGAGATGGGGGAGGAATTGAGATGTTGGTTGGTCAGATGGTCGGCGTACGGGGTTCGATTTTTCGAACCGAATTTCGTGTTATCTTTTCACATGAGACGTGCGGTTGAAATGCCAGTCGAAGTCGAGCGGTCACGTCAGCATACACAATGAGACTCACTAGGACTACCCACTGAAATTAATATTTAATTTTCAGCCCTCATCTACAAGCGGAAGCTTTTACCATGCGAGAGATCGGATGTACGCCGTCAGTCAAGAGATTTTTCGGCGCGTTTAATTTTTTATCGCTACCACGCGATGGATAATTCATAATAATTCTAAATCGCAAATATGATTATCAACAACAAAAATGCAGAGAAAGCTGATTAAAAGCGTGAAAATATAATATTTATATTAACAACTCGCAATTCACCAAGCTGCAATGCTATTTCGCTTTTCTTCATACTGAGCAATGGTAATGAAAGTCTTTTGACAGACATTAATTAGATTTTCATGACCCCAAGGAAATTAGAGTAAGCACTACAACGCCGTCTTTCCTTTGCATTAGCGTCGTGCGGATCCTGAGAAAGATCATCGAGCAGCGTATACAGTCAGTAGAGAACTTTGAGGTTGCTTCCATACTAATATTGCTACTTGAAGCCCTCACACTTTATCTCGCTTTAACTCTATATCCTTTTATTACGCGATACGCAGTGTCGTGCCCACCTTGATTTGATTAGCATAATTGTCCTTGGCACATAGAACTTTATTCATATTGCTGCAAATTTGCTCGACTGACATTACAGTCTTCCATCAGAGTTTATTCGTCTGCTCTGAGTACACAGATTTATACGGTCTTCATCGTTGAATTGAAGATATTTTTTTCTCAATTCACGTTTTTCGTTTCGAACGAATTACAATGGACATTTCGCAAAGCATTTTCAATGATTAATACGCCTCGCCCTCATAGAATAAAGTAATTCGTGACTGACGGAGGGTGTACTGTTTCAATTTTTGATGGAACTCTATTCGACCAAAATTGAGGTATCTGAAGAAGGTGTGGAGTTACACTATGTAAAACATTCGACTGGATGTTACTTCTCGACGTTCTCTTGGGAACTGGCACTTTATCTTCATCGCGCACAGTAAAACGATAGCGCACAAATTGAATGTTTTGAAGATGGGACTTTTCCTGCAGATCGAACAATCATCCAGCCTCATCCCTGTAAGCAACCTGAGCCACATGCTTTGCTCTTTGCCGACTGTCGGACATGACCTGTAGGTGCACAAGACCCCCCAGCTTGTGCGCCTTTTGTGCTTTGACTTTCCACCCCACGTTTTGCAATCACGCTAAATGGTCGATTGTTGCCACGCGAATGCACCCTAACAAAATGACGCCGGCCGACTCGAATGAAAACCGCTCGAAAACCATCAGTTTCTAGCCCCATAAGAACTCTTTTTTTGTTTGTTTTGCTGCGCGCACATTGTGAAAGAAAATTTCAACTACTTTTGCAAAAGCTGTTTCAGCGAAAGTCTGGGCACAATCACTGTACATTTGTTACTTTAGGATGCAAGCACAATTATGTAAAATACTCGTACAATTTGCTAATAGAATTTCGTTTTATTAAATTGCATTTATAGAAACAAAAAATTGATATCAAAATAATTTTTCGATGATTTATCGATTTGGAATATATTTGTTGTAAGTTTCAATTCAAAATTCTAAACGTGGTTCCCGCTGGATGAGAACTACTGCAATCTGCGAAACGTTGAAGGGTGCTGCCACCCTTCGAGCAAGCAATAAACTCATCGCGTTCTATACCTGAGCGCGATTTCCCTCGACTCCATGCGTCGCGGTACATTTTCAACCCGACGAATTTTATTTGATTACCGACCATCGCAATACAAATGTCCACAAACGACAAAATTGCTTCGATACGTTGAAAAGGAAAAAAATTGTTTCGACCATTGATTACAAACAGTTCTGTGAATCCGTAAATACCGTTCTCAAAAAAGTAATAATCAATTCCATTTTTGAGCAGCGAACCCAAATATTATTATCGACATCGAAAAAATTCCGTTTCAATAATTGAAATACATGTGAAAACGAACATTTGTTTACTACATAGTCGTATTTTTTGTTTTCTTTCATTTTTTTCTCTATCTAATTTCAGTTACATATTTAATCGGCTTAGACACGGGATAACATATTGCGTCTAGAAACGTATCAAAATTGGTAATAACGTACAGCCGAAAGCAGCACGAACATAAAAGTCCAGCGTAGCCCGTAACAATTTTATGTTTCTTCTCCTAAACTGAAGGCGTTGCAACCAATAGAATGATTTGGACTACTCGTTCACATACAAAACGAGAATCATGAACAGCACGAAATACGAGACATCGGTACCGCAGAGGATTCAAATCCTGCGCCACGGTGTCGCGGGGGATTCGCTTTTCTCGCGCTCACTGTGCACATATTGCGCGGCCATTGGGACCTTGTTGCTCCATATATCTCGGCGTCCTAACGTACTACTCACAAACACTAGTGCGTATATCTAAATATGCTTCAGACGCATAGGGGCTGCTCGTACGCCTTACGACACTGTATCACAACTTATGAGAATGTTTGCCCGACTCTAGGACGTATGTTTACAGCCTTCCACTATCTGAGCTCACCATAATCCACAGCCCTTGCTACACATCCATCGACTTATGCACCCTGTCCATTAAATGTGAGACGGCCGTTCTGTAAATTTATCATCCGCCTTTTTTTATCCGAAGGGATCATCCAAAAAGTTGTTTTTATACGCCCTCGTTGCGTGTTTGATAAGGCTGGGGTTACTAAGATACATGACTATGGTGGGATCTCGGAGGGTAATTGTGGTAATTTTGATTTCGCGGATATGTGTATTCCGATGCGGATTATGTTTCAGCAGAGAGATATAAGCAAAATTTATTTTCTGATTCACTCCTGGTTATCACGAAAAATGGACAAATTTTTTCAGCTTTGAAGATTTATGAAACATTTGAAATTGCTCAGAAAAAATGTGATGACTAGTTATAGTTATTGATTGATAATCAATGAAAAATCGTTTTGGCTTTACGAATTCTGTTTTGCTTATTTTAAAATCGTTAGCGCAGTGCAGGAAAAAAAATGCATTGACGTATTTGGAGCTCACGCAAAAACGGTTGCCGAACTAACGCACATACGCGTCATTTATCATTGGCTGCAGCAGTAAGCCAGGCATGACAATGCAAGAGTGCAACATTTTGGCCTCTACGGCGTTAATTTAATATTAATTTAATCGAACTTTGTAGCGAACGTCTAGTGAAATACGACAAAACCACTCGTTGTATATGTAATTATGTCCTTACTAAAATTAATGTTCCATAATGTTTTTTATTCAATAATAATCAGTAAACAACTGAGGGTCACGTTTCAGCGTGTTTTATGGTTTTATCAAAGGCAAGAGGTATTTTTTAATTAAAAAATCATTGTTCGCCCTCTGAGTATGAAATTCATGGAATATCTCTCATGGTACGTTTTAATAATTTTAATGCATTTTTGTTCCACTAAAAATGTATCGTTTTTCGATACCGAGTTGATAATCATAATTTGGATACCTTTATCGAGACCAGCATGCATCAAAAATTCTGGATGCCATTTATTTTAAAACCCTTCGTTGTACATTTCAATCATGACAACATTCAAGCTTTGCAAAAAAAATGTGCATAAAAACTTTTTTTACCATTACACGCATAGCAAATGCATCACTAGTAGCTTCGGTATAATGTCGACCATCCTCCATGTCTGCAATATCAAGCTGTCACTGTATACTACCGAGTGGCACTCTCCAAGGATTACGAGTGTTTCCTTAAGGTAAACGTATTCTCTCAGGCCCGGCAATTCGTGCTCGAGATAAACAGTTATTGATGCTGTCGATTCTTCACAGTACTCAGCAATAGATATCCGTGTCTCGCCGAAGCCATTTCATTCTGACCAAAACCTTCATGACTTTTACAACCGGTACGTTTCATTTTATCATTTCTATAATCGTTCATATCGCTACTTTTGTCTTACATTTTTCGAACTGTCGATTGTCGTTTGTTTATTTCAGATCGTGTGTCAAAAATTTGAACGAACATTTTTTGATTATCGGAATAATCTACTTGAATCAAAATTGTGCAAAAGTGTGCATCCCCATAACATTACCGTCGGGTTCATGGAAATTACCAGTGCAAAAATATGTATGCACATAAATCTTGTTTTTATAACCCAGAACGTTTCGGGGTTGAACACAATCCCACCCATTTCAAAATGCGTTAGAGTAGAAGATTCCGTGGCAAAGTTTGGCAAACACGATCATCTTGCGTGAAATATGCGAGGGTGGGAAAACCTAACTGCGACGATGCACGTGGCAAATGAAACCACACCTATACCCCCCAGCTTCATTTTTTTATAAACTCTCGCTACGGGGTATTATTAAATAGTATGCTAGCCACGGCGTTGGGAAATTCAATAACGCCCAATATATAACAAGCAAACAGGACCCCATGGGTGAAAAATACTCTGCTTAAGCGAGATTGATATATTATTAAGAAGCGTCCATTAAAGAAAGCACTGCTTCAATGAAAAATGCCGGCTTAAATAACGCAGAGGCGAGAGAAAGAGGGATGCTCGCTGCAAGGAAAGTGAAAGGTACGGCGAGGTAAAAAATGTTGCTGAAATAAGGAACCCGGGGGAAGTCTTCGTATACGTGTATCAAGAAATACTAAGCAAGACGGAAGTGTTTCAATGTTGAATACGAAACTAACGCGCGCACGTAAATTTCCACGGGCGAGCTTGACACGTGGCTGTTGTCCCACGGTACTATACACAAGTGCAGCAAGGTCAGATGTTGAGAGGAATAGCGAAACAACGCCGAGCAACTTGTTTAAGCAGCGCTGCAAGTAAAGGTGACAGTCTAACAGGTTGTTTGCTGAATTCAAGACATTTTTCAGGCTACAGCAAATTCCGTCTAATTGAATAATAACCATTTTCATCTTATTTAACATGTGCAAGTACGAAATTGCACATTTGAATGGATATTTGCATCCTGAGGACCTGCCTTTTTTTCCAATTTTCGTCCTTGCGAAATTCGAACGAACAAATATTACACGCACTGAAATTCAGTTGTAATTTGTTGAAAACTTGTGTTTTCCAATTTACAGGGTCATAAAAAGGCGCAATTTATCGCAACGCTGCATTGAAATGATGATATTTGATTTCAACCTGGGAATTTCTCAATTAAATTTTTTCGTCAGCGATACAGTCACAAGTGCTAATGGACACAAACAGTTACACCCAAGCGACTGTCGTTACAATGTTCATTACATTTATCTGTTCTGTCTGTGGTGTTCGCCAAATAGCGGCAAAGGGTTCTACCCCTCGAAACATAAGGGCGTTAAATGATTTAAATCGGTTCTCACGAGACACACGCTATAGCGAAATTACTATGCCTGCTAGATCCGCGCTTTCGCAGTGGACCCTCAGAGCACCGATCAGCATTTCCTATTGAAAACACAAACGAGCTTCCGGTTGCATCTCCAGCTTCGTCAGCTTCTGTCAGCCTCAACTGTTTATCAATTATCTTCAATGTCAATTTTGACCTTTTGTTTACGGTTTGTTTCACAAATGAGACCCATCCAACCGTCATTGAAAATTTTTTACGCTGGTTTCAATCAATTCGTCATTTTTATCTTGTAGAATAGAAGAAATGGAATAGAAGATGAACGTTTTGCATGTAGAAGTTGGACGAAGGTAATGTCGTTATTATTGAGTGACATCCCCCGATTTGACGAAGGGAATCTTAATTAAAAGACTAACTTTGCTTCGGAGTTAGGAATGATTGCGACGAGTATTGTTGGATATACAATTCTTAATCTGACTACTTGACGGTGTTTGAAGCTGTGCTCGCTACCCCTGTCATCGAGTCCTGGCCTACAAACCGGTTGGTACAATATTTAGAAAGCCATTTGTCTGACGTGGATATAACCTTGGTACGTCGCGAAATTATTGCCAGGTTGAAAAGTGGCAGGCTTCACTGCCGAGGATTCGTTTGCGATTGTGTAATGCGAACAATACACGTATATTTACAGTGTGTACACGTCGCGTCTGCATTGTCGAAATGGAGGTTGAGTTGAGCAGATAAACGCAGAACAATGCGAACTTTGAGATAACTCCGAAGGCAGAAATCAACATGAAAGGGGAAGTTTCCGTCCCTAATTGGTATTTAGGAGATTCGAAACGGAGCTAACTCGAAGTCACGTACCTCGTCTTCCACGCCCTAACTTCCATCAAACCGAGAGTCTTCTTTGGCTGACTTTTGCGATTCTGCCACTTGATGTTTATCATTCGGTTCTTTAAGATACCGCCGAATTGAATTATGCACGGTTCCAAGTTTTCTATAAAGGACCGCCTGCCTGCGAATTGGCGGTGCATGAAGTTTAAACTAAACAAATTAGCGACACAGCAGGACAAGTGCCTGTCGTTTGATTTAAATTAAGCGCCAGGCCAATTACAAATCTCATACGCTTGCTGGTTCGAAAATGATATTTTCAGCATGTCATAAATACTTGAGTCGTATGCCAAGTTACCGATTGAAGTTATTGTCCTGCTTGCATACATTTTTCAGAAAGGAACAAAAGATAAGTATAATTTGTACGCTGTTTCCTTGTAAATTTTGTTTTAATTTATGTAAATTTCAAGAATTCTTGTAAGCCATATCATGTTGAAGTTGACAAAACGATACTTTCGCATTTTTGAGTGCATGATGCTTGTAATTTAGCACAGACATGAACTGGATGGTAATTGATGGTTTTTCTGAAAACGCGCACTAGTTTCACTGTTGGAAAAGCGGGGTAGTTTATCGTTGTTCGTTTTCACGGAAGGATGAGAGATAAGAGGGTTGCGCCACCCCACGAGAGATGGCGCTGACAACGAATTGTGCTGCAGGGATTCGACATTTATCGTTCGGTTACCCTTTGTTGGTTCGTTCAGCGTTGACGTTCAACTGACATTTAAGGTTTGTGATTTATTTTTTTGACATTTCAAAATTGAGGTCGATACAATTTCGGATCTTCGAATTTTCGACGCCATGTAATTAGCCAATGACATTCTGTCAGAATAATGAGAAGCATATTCAATCATGAAAATAACTCAAGTTTCAAATTTGACACAAATTTAATTTCGAAGGAAGAAGTTTGATGTTAATAATAATTAATAAAAAATTCATTGAATTATTAATTGGTATCATTTTGAGATGTGAATTGTTGGTTACAATAAAAGATAAAGGGTTTGATTACATTTTAATATCGGAAGACTGTTATTTCTTCTCGAATTTAATTTTAATTAGAATTGGCCAATCGATCAGTCTAATAACAGTCGAAGAGACAAAACACACTCTCAATCAACAATAGTTGGAGCATCCGTGAAACAGGTTTGAGATTGGAATAAAGCGGGCGTGTGTACACAGAGCAAAGGGTCGTTCGTATTCAACTAATGACATCGATATAAAAGTCGTAATTTCGTGACGTAGTCAATGCACAAGCGACGGCATAGACGGTTGTTCATGAAAAAATAGGGAGTTCTTGAAGTAGAGCAAAAAAAGAAGAAAAGGAGACGAGCGCCTTTGGGGATGCGCGGGCTTTCCCAGAATGGGCTTGGAGTTTCGTCGCAAAACTACTCCATCAATGCCCCTCTTCTTCTTTCAGGTCGCTTCCGGCAATGGTTGAGACGCTCTTCTTATATTCGTCGACGCATTCCCTTGCCTTTTTCCATCCCTCAGTTGGTGTGCCTGTGAAACTCAGCTTAGTTCGTCCTGCGAAGGTCTATTAGCAGTTTCTTAGAGCGCCTTCAAATGGCTTTCCTATTGATGCCCGAGGAAGGGGGTGCCCGCAGGGAAACTGAGAATCGGTAGGAAACTTTATGGACTGCGCGATGGCCACTGGAGTCGATGTTGAGGGAGGATGGGTCCAGCGCTTTTATATTGCCTTGTTCAGCCGTGGCCATTTCTCTTTTATTGCGAACACGAACAGACGCTCGTCTCACTCCCCTCGACGTTGCGGCGATTACATCACGCGTCACAGATTTGCCGATTGTAAGTGGAAACTCGTTCAGAGATTCGATCTCGCCGAGATATCTAGTTAAGAAGGAAAATTAGCGTGACCATTTTCGGAGTCTTCTTGGAAACAATTGCCGAACCGGGCCATTGTCGAGTTTGCATTTTCTACGATCCGACTTACGACGCTCGCGTGTGAAATTGAGCTCCTGCTTCTGGCACCCGTTTTGCTAGCAATGATTTAAGCCGAATTCGCATTTCGAAATTGCTTGGACAAATGGCAGCGAGTGAATGGAGCGTAATAGTTTCGGATGAGTTGCCCTTAAGTAGACCGAATTAATGAGACGACGTTTCATTTGACTTATGCCCCGGGGTTTGTGCTTTATTTTTCCCTTATACCCAAGTTTGATATGATCGTAAGTTCTCGATGGTTCCTCGCCGAGAAATTACATCCGTTGCAGAAAAGTTTGTGTTATTGATACCAAACGGTGCTTGGAAAACCTGACGAAGGTTTGAATTTTATTTGTATCAATATCAAAAATTAGTTGTATTCTCAGATGACCTGCCAGTAGTTTGATAAACGGTGTCAGACAATTTATGAGACTTATAATGGGCAATTGTGGAGTACGAGAGCTTCATAAAGTGGTATGATCGAATAATTTATTTTGCAGATTGAAAATGATACATGGATCTTGATACGTGTGCTGTAATTTCGTTACATGTGCCAGGAATTACTCTCACTTCGCTCTCACTGTTTCAACTCAATCAACTTGATAAGATTACAATACCAAAATCTGAGATATTTTTGCAGCTCTTCTTCTGATAAAGATTTATCGCGCCCATTAAACTTAAATAGCTTAAGAATTTCGATGGCGTTTTAATTCGCAACATACGCGAGAACAACAAAAATGCGTGTCCAGTGATACCCAATGATATACTGGCTATTACCAAATTATCCGATTCGCCTCTAGAAAATAAAGAAAGAAGGGTCGGAAAATTGTCTTTCATTTAATTCCAACGCCCTCGTTTCGGTAGCACCTTCAGCATCGTTTTAGGCAACATCTCATCGACTGTCCCTTGCGTTCAAAATATCAATCTATCAAATGATATCCTTGATCGCGAAGTATTAATATATTGTATATATATATATCTGACTGAAAGTAACTAAGCTATACGTCCTGGGTGAAGAGCGACTGTGTGAGCTTCCGTCTTCTAGGCGTCTCATCCTTTCCTATACCAGTGGCTTCGGCGAGCATAATCCAATTTGTGCTCCCTCGTCGACTTGACAGAGACAGTGCCAACAAGAAACGGAGACAGAAACATGTCACTTTCAGCGACGTGCTTCGACTTACCAATGAAACAACAATATTGTTTTTCTATCTCTCCGTACAATGCAATGACGACGTTCCTTTATCCTTCTTCACGGCTTTTTTACCTCCTGTAACTTAGGATACTTCATCTCTAAACTTTGTAAATAGTATCGTGTGTCAAAGTTAGTTATCATGACTTTTCAAATAAGAAGAAAGTGTGAAATATCACACTAAAGGAACTGGCCACGTGTCCAAAATGTAGTAGCCATCGTTCAAAAATTTTTTTCTCCTTTTACAAGTTATTTTAATAAATGTGGTTTTTCGTATTAAAAACAAATAATAATTCCTAATGCGATCAGTTGGATCGAGTATAAACTTGGGTATGAGAAAACGTCATGCAATCATATCCTTGAAATCAATTACGTGCTTCCAAATGGCACGTCTGTGTATTGTTCATGATGAAAGCGTCTAATATTCTGGTATTCGTTAATTAATATATTTCAAATTAAGACGTTCACGATGCAGACGTTGACGTCATCATGAATATTCACCTTGAAGGTGCAATTCATTTTAATTAATGATGAATTACAAATCATGAATACCATTTGATGTAAGAAGAAGTCCTGACATTAATCCAATTCGAACAAGTTTACCGGCAAATGTAATTTTATTAATACAGCAAACATAGTCGACGATTCATAACATGTACATAACTTCGAACGAATAAAATAAATTTATCATCAACAAGCAGGTGGCAACTCCTTTTGCGTATATACGTTTCGAACATGATCTGTTTGGACACGATGCTTATCTCTTGACTTGTAATCAAAGTACCAAAATGGGTCACGAGTTGTCATAATTCATTAACCACACTGCAATGACAGAAGAGAATGAACCATTTAATTAAAGTCCATCCACAACTTGCTTTCGCCATTCCAAGACCAGCTTTTAATTTTTTATCATTTCGTTCGTCCTTCAGTTACAATGAACTTTTAATTTAAATGCAAATTTTTGTTTACAAATCAAAACTCGCTGTTGAACTTCATCATCGAACTGCAGTTTCTATTTGCAATCTCTCGGGCCATTAACACAATGATGTTGCGAAAGCATCAGAGAACGGATGTCTCGATGGTCTTTCTAAACGGAAATTCGGATAAGGAAAATGGTAGGGTGCGATGTAGCAAGAAACGACACAGCCTACAGGGATCCAAGTAGGAAGCCATTATTTTCGTGGTTCCGAATATACTGAATATCTTGTGAGTTGTTTGGTACCGGACAATAGTTTTCTATATACCTATTCAAATAGGGAATACGCGCCTGCTATATCAAACCTGGCAGAAAGCCAAGGCACACTTTGAAATTGCAGAATACTCTGCCATAATCTTCCACCCCCTCATGTTTGCAATCGAGTCGCGACAAATATTTATTCACATTGTTTTACCTTGTACGTTTGTCTCGATCGCGAAGTAATGACGCTCGTTATTTCGGATATTCTGTTGGCATCTGTGCTATTATTGTCACATAAACTGGCGTCTTGTGCAATTGCAGCTTGTGAGCCATCAGCGCGCTTCTGCGAGGTCAAAAGTTAGTCGAACGGTCGTGTTAAAACAGCTCTAGCAGCAGTAGGACATTCCGCAGCTAGATACAATTACTTAAGTTGCGAGCTCGGATAGCTTTGTTGGAATGTCCCGTCGATTACTTATCCCTAATTGTTCGTTTATTATGAAGCCTTCGTCCCTTGTGAGAAAGAAACTCTGCAACCTTGGTACCCTGGTGTCCCTAACTTTGCTCGCAACCGGGGGAGAATAATACAACTGCTTTTCTCGTGTACGACATCCACGCGAACTTCAACCAAGTAATAAAAACCCTGGTAGGGCTTCAGTGTCGCATTAAGTAATTGCTCTTAGTCGCTCAAATTAACATTTAATCAATGAAAAGTCGAAGTCTAAATCTGAATAAGACCCTCGACTTTGGAGAACATTCTGTAGGCTTAAATTCAATCATTAAAATAAGACAACCATCGAAATTAACAAGAATAGAGTAAATAAAATTTGATAATTGCAATTTCTAATTTTTAAGACAGAAAACTAGAGTTTTTAGTTAGTGGATTAAGGTAGCTACTCTAAATCTAGCTTGTGATGAGGGCATCTGGTCGACCTGTCCGTAATTTTCGAAAACGAAACAACGTTATTCCATTAACGAAAATCGAGTTGAATTACGTATTGCATTAATTAAGTTCATATGTGCAAACAGACATGAATTTTCGATCAAATGCAAATCCATCGCAGCAAGGTAAACTTAAGCAAATCCTTTGAATTGTTCGATTGGTAGATTTGGGTTATGTCATGAACGTTCGCAAACTATACGAACGGATCGCTGCGCACCCGCCAGGGTTATATTTGTTTCGTCGAGTTTTCAAGTTTGCGGCATCTTTGACGGGGCGCGTTAACGGTTGCTGAAGATGCTTCACGTTACTTCGCGATACACCTCAAGTATGTGTATAGAGCACTCGTTCGCGTCTACAGATTAGGCGCGCTTATTAAAGTAGCTATTGCCTTCACACAGACAAGTTTCAATGAGTCAGAGATTATGCTTAAGGGCGAGCTCACCCAGTCGATATTATACTAGAGGATGCGAACGCCCCAACCGCAATAGCGAGGTATAACGCGAAACAATGGGACGATTAAGGGCATGGACAACGACCCACAATGATCCTTCGCAACGAGGAATTTTGTATGTCGACATACCACCACCTTTTTCATCGCGATCTGACAATCACATTTTGTTGCAAATCATTTTGCGATCGTGTTTTATGTCGAATTATACAAACGCACAGGAGAAATGTTGCCATAAAAGTTTTAGTTTTTATTATATATGATTTTCGAATTATTGTTAATGTTTATGGGTCAATTTCGAATTATGAGTCTATTTCGAACGAGTATTACGTTTGTTTATCCCTATAAACTTTATGGGGTTGCTTGTAGAAGCAGTAGAGTGAATTTTATAGTTTCATTATGTGTTCAGAATGCTCAGTATGACGGAAATTGTTGTGGTTTGGTAGTGATTACACAAACCAGATATATGAAAATTAGTAGCACAAACTATATTACCCAACTTAGTTCTTGGTTTTTGGAAATTGGTATTTCACATTACCAATTTAAGCGATGAAATAATTATGAACTATGTTTGTTGGCAAATCTGAAATGAAGATTATGCGGTTAACAATCGTGGCAAAAACACTTGCAAAAAACTGCAAAACGTTGAAAAGTTCACACTGCTAACTTCATTGTACGAAGTTCTAACGTGCACAAGGAAAGGGCTAACCAAAATTTAAACTTTCTAGGGTTAACCCGTGCAGAAATCTAAGCCAAATTCCACTCATAATACTTTGAAGTGGAAAATTCAAATTTCAAGGGTCTGGGAGCATCAGTGGCTAGTTATTCTGTTTTAATATTCAAAATGTTTCCTTTCGAGTACCCGCGTATTCTTTCGACAAAAAAAAACACAACTTCTCCAACAGACAAGCATATTCGTTTATTGATATTTTCGTTCGTTTCAGGAAACCAGCTCTCTCGCGATGGAGTTAATATATTCTTCGCGAAAAATATCATATTATTATTCAGACATTTTATAGAAGGGTCTGAACTTTTCCCTTAGAGTCGCCACTGCGTGAAAAATATTTCAATTAAAACGCGAGCCCCTGGAGGTTGGGGGCTTTCACGTTGCGACACGCGTATATACACAAAGTATAAATATTCGTCCTTCCACAATAATATATTCGGCGCGTAAAGTTCAAAGCCGGGTGCGGACATTAAAATTCAATAAAACGGTCTGGCCCGGTGAATTAAAAAGTCCGCCCCAGCACCCATTAAGCGATAGTAAAACAGTTACTTTGTCACGAAGCGCAGCACGTTTCGAAGGAGGCAAATTTCCATGGTCGAAATCGTTTATTACCCAACAGAAGCTTTTGAGTATCCAGCATCAATACTCAGCACGCTCGTCTCATTATGTGCTTGCACTTACGGAAACCGCGAACATTGTGCGGCAGCGAAACCAGTTGGCTGCTTTCGTGGGGGTGTAAAGCAGTGCTGGATTCTAAAACGTACGCACACGGCTATGCGAGCTCACGTGTCTGCCAGTGCAGATAACAGTTGAGATAAACGCGCGACACACACATCCGCGCCTAACATCCCAGGAAACCATGACCGGGTAGCGGATTATCTGCTTAACGTAAGAAAGTTATTTATGCAGTAATAATCTTATTTGCTCGGCAACTCTCTTTGCACAGTGCCTGCTTTCAATGTGAATCTCGCCTCTTGTGCTGCATGACGATGTGTAACAATAACAACAACGGCCCTTGCAACTGTGAACCAAGGGTAACCAAGAGGAAACGCGATAAGAGCCAAGAGCAGGCTGTGATAGAACAGCTACAATCATTAGCTAAATGTATAATGCCATTTTAGTCGTGTTTGCTTGTCAAAATTATGCCTCAAGACGTCTACTGGCGTGAGAAAAACAAGTCCTGGGGGCTTTGCAATCTACCCTTTTTCGCTTCCCCACATTTATCGTATCAAAATAAACGTCGCAGTCAGAAATGCGTTTACGTCGATCAAATTCATTTGTTTTCTCAAACGATGCCTCGGTCTATAGGCTGTGGACTAGTCAGTGAGGTTTTGAATGTAGTCGCCGCAACACTTTCTATCGATTTTTCGATAGCTTATGTTATTGGCCCTTGGCACGCCAATTTGCGATAACTAAATTCAATTCAGAGCAGGGCAAGCGTGTGTACGCACTACCACCAGAATCCTCGTAAGCGGCTCCAACATTTGTTCCACCTCAACGGATACTTGGTCTTAATTGTGGAATGTGCTTTATCAACAACATCAACTTGGATGTGGCAACAGAAATCATCGAGACTAAAATAAACTCATCCGCAAGGTAAACTAAATAAATAAATCATTTAATCTGACTGGCTCAGCTGCAGAGGAAGTCGAAATTCGTTTCTGTTGTCGCTGGAATTAACACGTGAACAAGATTTTTATCAAAACGTCGTAATTAGTGATCGCAACTTTGCGAACTTTGTTTCTGATGCGCTATCGCAATTACATCTGTTCGGAATTCAAATGAAACTCACGGGATTCTCGCTCTCGCCAGGAAATAATTTAAAATATCATTTTTTTCGTACAATGTCTTTCCGTCTGCAATGATAACAATACGCAAACGTAGCCGCGTTTTTATGAATAACATTTTTTTCATCAAGCCACGTTCCGTTACAAGTATCGTCACGTGATTCAACGTGGGCTCATAAATATAATCTTTTATGAATTCACGTGCAACAATGTTTGTCAGCGAGCCGAGTCAAATCGTGCACAAAACCTCTTTGAATGTGACTGCTGAATTAAACAAATGTTAAAAGCGCTCGATCGTTCGTAGCAATCCTATTGCACGAGAAAAAGGCTTGCATTAGTTGATGAAACGGAAAAGCAAGCCTGAATAAGGCTCGCATCGCGTGCTCATAGTCAGGCGCTTTTTTATTCGCTTTTAGCGCGACTGTCACTCGCGTGTCTCTTTCTCTTCAAGGGAATTGTCATGGCGGAATTGTGGAACACGATACCATAACTCGTTATGTATTCAAGATCGAGCGTTACTCCGTCTTTACATGTAAAGCAAAGTTGGGAGGTCCAAAAGTTCTGAACACAAGCTTGAGGCGCCATCAGCGCACGTACAAAGGGCACACACGTACCACAATCCGTGAGTTATGAATATACCGCTGTGTGAACAACACGCAGACGCTCCTGATGGAGGCTTGTGTTACACTACGAAATGCAAATCGTATCACTCGCGACACTCTTGCCTCTCCCCACCTTTTATCCCATCCCCGTGCATTTTCTTACCCTCAATATATCGTGGCGGTATAATGCTCTTGCCACTCGTGGTGTCAGCGTGGAACTTGCTGCTATGCATGCAGAGCGCCTTAAACATATAAAGACATATTTCATAGCGACTCTCGGTCTTGTGATAAAACATTGTTGATTTTATGATGTAGGACAACTTATACAAATGCCGACGCTCAGCCGTGCATCCCGATTAGGCGCCGGAGAGAATCCAAGTCCTGATGACCGACAGAGTTAATTTCGTTCGCAATTTCGTCGCGTGATTTGCGAGCGCGACGTTCCTACGACTGAAAATCGCCGGGTACCGATTCGTTTTGATAACACTGGATGTAGACTTCAATTTTGCCCTCTGAAAATTTCCACGTCTAAAGAATTTCCTCGACTCTTGAGATCGCCTCGATTGCGCTGATGGCGAAATGAGAGAATATTACGAACGGAGCTTTATGAGAGACTGCAACGACTATTTAGATTAACAATGGCGGATATATACAGCGCTGAAGATCAGCAAGGACGAGTGATAAAAATGAGACAGAAGTGAAAGAGTAGAGAACGACAGACGTGGAAACGCAAGTCTTGTCAGTCGACGAGAGCGACGCAACCATAAGCCTGGCGATTATGTAAATGTTGTTCATGGAAGCGCAACAGATGCCCTCCTCTCTTCTCTCCTCTGAGCACGTATATACCTTAATCTCAATAACATTTACGCTACATACCAGTGTTTGAAATATTGTTTAGATCCTGATGCTATGTTCCTTACAAATTCACGAGAGTGTACTGTAAATTTAAATATTGATGAAGGGGATGCGCGTATACGAATCTCGAATAAATTAACACCTAATACTTGTGGATGTAAGCGTCACGAGGCTTAAGCTCGCGGAATCCACAAAAAAAGAAATTCCTGAGAAGGGTTACGGCTGAATATATTTCCTCAATTAAACATTTCAAGGTGATTTGAGTACAGGTTTTTTCGTAGTTTATTTTCTGGCAGACTTGATGTTTTAATCTAAATATCGAACAATGTGAAAAGAAACGTTTACGCAAGTCGTCATCATCTTCGCCATTATATTCTCAACATCAACGGAGAAAAAAAATGAATTTATGCGATTATACAAACTGTAACGAAATCTCACTTTGTTATGTAGAATAAAGTTACGTTATAAAGGCAGAACAAGAAGACCCGAGAGAGGAACATTCAAAGATAAAAGTTACCTTTGAGAGTAGCAAAGTACGCGGTAAATAATATTTACTTTCGGTCGTCAGGTTGAACAATGAAAAAAGAATGTTGGGAAAAAATGGCTCCAGGTGTAACGCGAGTGAAGTATAAACCTTCCGTTATCACATTAGTGACGAGAGATGCAAAGTTGCGGCTCATAAAACATCGTACGACAAGACCCATTGGCCTTGTTATTAGTTGAAACCTGGTCATGAATATCGACGACCCTCGCTGACTTGATTGGCTGTCGAAGCATCCGCGTATTCATCATTTGCAGCGATCGAAACGGCACTGATGATAAAATGCAAGGTTATTAGTTTTGGTTCTTCTTCAAAGGCACGTGATCTTGCTTCGTCGTTGATTGTGATTGCCCGTGCCAGATAAGACGCCGAGTATCAAAATAACTTGAAACGAATTATGCACCTTAATGTTTACACTGGCAGGTTTAATTTCTTGAGCAAACATGCGCCGTAAAGGAAATTGGCTCTCGAAATTATGCTTCGACGACAGGTTGCAATTTTTATGATAATTTGTCCTGAACGTTGTTTCTTAGAATTACTTTCTCGAGTTTTTTTTTCGACTCGAAGTATTTAAACGCCCTATATTAAACTACTTCCATAAAAACCAAATATTTGTTCAATTTTGTGAAAAAAGTCATCTGAGACTGATCACAGTAATTTTGAAGAAACGTCTACTACTATGAACTTTAATTTAAAATTAGATTGCGTTTTGGACATTAGGTTGAATGAGTATTATTAGTTGTAAATTACCGGGATGTTTCACTTGATTAATCAATTCTAAATAGGTATATACTTCAATGAAAAAGCAGCTTGACAAGAGAACAAGCAAATTCAACATAAGCTAAAATGCATAATAGCACAAACCTGAATCTCTCTCGAACAATAGCAATCAAATCATATTTGTCTCATTATAATCTCAATATAATTAATGACCTCATAAGCTTCAGCGTGAATGCCGAAATAAGCAAAACTCAGTAATTAGCCGACACAATTAATTGTCACAGAATACATTGCGCAATCCTCCGTAACGCGTTTGTGGCATCGGAAAAAACAGCGACGAGCTACATTTAATTCTACGTGTGATTAGGGTTTTATGATAAAAAGAAAACTCCAGATTATTTGCGAAGATAAATGACACGTGACTTAATGAGGGATATTTTAGGAGAGTAGCAGATGTAATGGCGTGTCGCAGATATCGCAAGTCTCAGGCTTACCCGCGGTCATTTATTATCACAGCTTCGGAGCTACTGGAAGTGAGCCACGGGGGCCCAGTTGCAATGATAATACTCCCGTAGCGGCCAATGACTCATCCCGGACCTCAGATGGCCACGTTCCTACGCTCTACGTTTCTCCCATTACCGTACCAATATCGCAGATATTGCAACGGGAAAAAAACTCCGACTGTCTGAGCCGAGGCAGTCACTTTCTAGTCCCGAACGCTTTTTTCTGGGATTAAGGAGAGGGCGACTGCGGCGTTTTAATCACGTGGAATAATCGCAAAACAACCGGCGAAAGAAAATTCAATTACAAGCAACGCTGAAATATTAATGCAAATTTAGCCGTAACTTTACCTTTTCGCCATTCCAAGAGTACAACAAAAAAATTCAAAATAAAAGGATCCACCTGTGTACGTTTGCGTTTTATTCGTCTCATTTTGTTTGCTTTTTTCGAACAAAGTCCCGGAGCTCTTTCACCGAATCGAACACAATGATCTATTCAATCGGCTAATTCACCTCGTGTTGCGATTGCAAATCGACCGACCCTTCGCAATCAATCGAAAATCAGCAACTAAAAGTCGTGTTGCGTTGTTTCCGCGCCTTTCTGTTCTTGTTTTTTTCCTGTTTCATTTTGAAGAAGACCCCTTGTACATTCGCATGAGACCGACAACAAAAAGCCATGTCAGCAAGTTCTTACGGCCTCGAGATTTATAATGACCATCGAAAATGTGCTATAGTGCAGGCACTGTAAAGACGATGCGAATTTAATTGAAAGTCCGGGAAAATTCGAGTTCCGCACATTAACCAGAGAAATTCTGAAATATCCAATTCAGCAGGGAAAACGTCTACGCGGTTACCGACAAGACTACTGCTGAAAGAATTGGCACGCCTTTCTTCTTACTGCTATGGTCAAGTACCCGAAACATTCAAACATTCGCGGAGAGCTGTTTGTCTCATTTACAACTCGGTTTAAAAGAGCGCTGATGAATTGGCATCATAGGTCGGGTTGATTGCAAGGATAATTAATTCTTGGACTGAGTATTTTCTTCTGTTTCCACCGCACCATTACGAATCGAAATAATGAAAAACATCACTTTATGAAGATAATTTTTTGCGTCCGCTATTCATTGGATGAAAAACAAAATGTTTTCAATTCCTTGATGAAAAAAACTTTGCAGCAGCACGTCAACGAGATTAGAAAAAATTGAACAAAGTGGTGCAGTCAGCATTACCAGTGTTTAATACTTGAAAACGTCACTGTTTCTATTCGTGTTTTTGTTGCAGGACCCTCTTGAAAGCATTACTACGCCACGCCGGCTTGTTTTCGAGACCATAAAACAGCCAGCTGGAACGAGCCAGCGTACCTGCAAAGACAGAAATTCGTGTACATCTCGGGCTGTTTGGCAAACGCGTGCCTTGGCGGAAACTGCGACACGGTTTCGCTCTCAGAAGGACAAATAGAAATAGTCCACAGGGAAGTTATGGGAGCCATGGTAATGATGGATAGCGAAGTTCAACGCTGGACTAATAAAGCTCTTATACTCCGACCAACTTAATGATCGCCGACCCGTCATTTTTAATGCTACACAATGTTATAATTGACAAAGTTTGAATTGCAGATGAAAACGCACAGTGATTCTGACTTTACTTATTGTAGAACTTTCATCTTCCGTCGTTGTGTTTGCTTAAAATCACATTAGCATGACGAAAAATTAATTAAAAATGCAGTTAAAGTAAGAGCGGTTTTGGGGCGAAAAATGAATTATTCGAGAAATTAAATTGATGATTCTGGATTATAACTTTCTTGAGAATTGTTTTGTCGAGACGTTCCAATGGGTTCTATAAGTGATGCGAATAACGTACGGGATGGAGGATCAGAACACTTTGTGCGGCACACTTTAAAGCAATGAAATCGAAATTGGTATTCAAAAACTTTAGCCACGTTATCTGAATTTATTGCATCTGCGCTATTGGTTTCGCTAGCCTTGGTTTTCTTGTAACGCTGGAGTTTTAATGAGCTCTTACGCTGTCAAATTATTTCTAATCGGATGTTTTGGAATCGCTCGAGACTTTTAAGTAGGCTCTGACAACAGAAAAAAAAGACCTAATGCATTCAACAGAAATGTTTTCGAGACAAACCTCAAACGTTTCGATCAAAAAGTGGTGATGGCGGTAAGATAAATTACAAAAGAGGAATGTTAAGGTGTAAAACAAAATTAAAAACACATGTGTACACTCATGAATCTTTTTTTTCTTACTGTATTGTCTTTATCTAATTGTGAATGAACTGAGGGAAAAATCGTTGACAGTCGATTTTCCATCGATTATTACGTATTTAAACTCGATTTCATCAATGAAAACTCGAATTGCGATTAGTTTTATGTTTCCGGCGCTGGGCATGTTTATATTCAGACAACGGCTAACTTTTATACACCGTAAAAAAGTTGGTCTTATAAATCTCGCGATGACAATAACCATTTCTTGATTCATATTTTACGGTTATGCGGTCATATATTCACTTTCAAAGAGGAATATAACCAGTTACGCTCCCCGTTGCGACCGAACGTGGTAAAAGGGCCGATCGGATTATTTGCGAGGATTATTTTGCGCATAAAAAATGTACCGATAAAATGTTATCAAGTACTAACGAGCGCTAAATTAGCATAAACGCGCAAGCGATCTATCAGCGCATGCAAAGATTACGCGACATCTTGGCCCGCGAACCCATAAATCCGGGCTACATTTTATGTCACGGCGAAAATCGAAAGGAAAATGAGAGTCGTCTCGTGTTTGTTTTGCATCCCCGAATGGTTGTTTCACCGAGAAAAAAAAATGTTTATTCCCGAAAAGCGTACAGTTGATTCGGATTTATATCTGAGAGCTTTCAGTTTCGCCGAGGAAGACCATTGCCGGCGCGGAGGGCGCATAAATTATGGTAATCCCTGGCTGGTACTCGCGGCGACGGCAAACCAATTTAAATTCAGTTAACGTAACACGTCTGATTTGATGCCGGGGGCCAGCACCTGCCGTAAGTGGAGCTCGGTATTTTTCCCGCACCAAATCTTAACGAGATTGCCTGAGCGTTTCCAGTTCCATCGACCAATCGCAGTAATCAAGACGCGAAGAGAAAATCCGCTGGTCTCCGTTGAATATATAATAACGTCGCCAACCGGGCGAACAATTGTTCCGCTTTTTTGCGACAATATTTACCGACTTATCGATTCAATCGGATAAGGGCGTAAGATGAATAAATTTTAGTCGTTCATTGTGATCAACCAGGCGCGATCAGACGGCTTGTATACGCTCCATTCGTCATTTGTCTTATTTACCTCATCCGCCATTCAAATTATTTCTAATTCGGTTAAGGTGATTATACGCTTCGTTCACGTTGAATTCAACCAATTATGATAATGTTACGCAGTTTCATTGTTGCTCTGTTCGATAATTTTCAGTCCTTTGAATTATGCGAGATGCTGGATTTGTCGTCCACTTTAATTGAGACGTTAGGAAAGCCAAAACTCTTTTAAAAGACATTTGTATTCAGGGAAAGGAATTTAATAAGACCGTCGAAATACGACAGTCCCGATGCCCAAATGTATATAGAAATTTCAACATTTCACCTGACATTCTGTTAATGGGTCTTGTTTGTCGTTCCTTCTGTTTTGCTAGTTAAACGAGGATGAAAATTATGAAATGAGCTTTCGCCCGGCAAGATAAGTGGGATTTTAATTGGCCGCGATAAGAGAGGTGTCCTGCTGTTTTTTTTTCGTCGTTTCATTCAGAAAGAATGTTGGCAATCAATTTTTACGCAAGAATCGAAACGACTGTATCGTTTGTCTTGTTTCCCGTGCGGGAAGCGTAGGCCATTATTTTAAAAACAACTCAATAAAGATGACACGCCGGGCTCCAAGCCAAACGAAATAAAGGGCGGCCACGGCGAGAATAATATTCAGCGTGTGTATAGTATCGATGGAGCGGAGAAGCCGGCCCACCGGCAGCTGCAGAAAAAGAAATTATTCCATTAAAACTCGGAAAAAATCCGCTTGCCTGGCGTGCTACGTCGGTGATAAAATACACCGGGGCTATAAGACGAACCCGCGGTGAACTACGGAGTACTCTTTTTACGCTCAGAAGAAAATGATTATGCAACGAGCGAGCCTTTGCCAGTTATACACCGCGGTGACGTTGATATTTTATGCAATAAAATATTCTGCCGAATGAAACATATGTACTAACGTATATTTCGTAAAATCTGAGATTAAGATCACACGACTTAACTATTCGAGATTTACAATAAAGAATGGAGCGAATAGATATGTTTGCAGCGACGAAGTATTCTACTTTTTCTTTCAGATCTCGAAACAAAATAATTCAGTTTATGAACTGTTTATGGCAAATATTTTGCTAACTAAGCAGGAATGCTTTGGACTAGAAATTTCGAGGAAATAATTCAGGTCAAATGAAAAATGATACTTATGTAAAACAAGATGAAGTATATTAATAATGAATTTGATGAACAAAATTGAAGTTCTTCGACGCCCTACCGAGATTATAAATCAACTACACGTAAACACCTCAGAATAAGTTAGTACCCCAAAAATTTTAACAGGGATTAACCAAATTGTTGCGCAGTGGGCGAAGGAAGTCTAAAATGATAAGATACGGTTATGCATACTTCCAATGGCTTCCCCGGCACACACACCAGCACCTGTAAATATTAACGCTTCGCGGCAGTGATTACGTTCCCTCCATTTATTCCCTCTATCATCCGCACCACAAAACACTCTAATTCACCCCAGCGATTAATTTTTCATGCCCGCGTTCCTCCCGATTTTGATAAACACAAAATCACCATAATTCATGCGAGCCACACATTTCTCAAGAAACAATTCGTAACATCTTAAAAATAGTCTGATATTTCGTATGCCCGAGACAAAGGTGGAAGAGGTGAAAAATGAAGCCAAAAAAATTAAAGCTCAAATTAATGTAGTGAATAAGTCAACAGGATGGTGTACAACGCAGGGCGCTACCCTCCGTTTCATTCCATGAAATTGCATCATTTTAAACAGAAAGTTCGCGTCGTCGCCAGTTTCGCCAATTTCTTAGGGCGTTATTCTGTCAGTAATTCGCAGCGTGCATGGACTCGGAAGGTAGATGCACGGTGCAAGGAGCATATTTGGTTGGAATTCGGTGGTGGTACACAGGGCACGTAGGGCGAAAGCTCCCGACGACAGCAACGTAACGAGTCTCGTCTAGCTCGGCGAGCGAAGGAATGCGGCGGAAAGTAAAGCGCGGATGGAAAGGAGAGAGCAAAAAAACAACATCCTTCGCAGGAAACTGTGCCCTCCTGAAAACGAGCCGGTTACTTATACGCAAAGGTAAAACGCTTGGCTCGCTCTCGTCTGGGCTTTCTTTATTTAGAAGCGGAGCCGCGACCGAGGTAAATTGCATCCTCAATTTTTAATAAAGCAGAGAAGGGCAGAGGCTTTGTTGAATGTTGGTATAAAGTGAGCTTCGACTGGTTTGGGTAAGTCAAGCGGCACCCAATGCTTAGATAGCACGAGAGCGAGCTCGAGCCCAGACGAAGATACTTTTCTATTCGTTTCATTGTGGATGCCAGCTTGGCAGGAGTCGTCGCTGAAATCGGTCCTCCCGCCTTTCTCCAACCTTTCGTCCTGCCTTTCTTGCAATATTGATTGCATCCCAGTCGCAATAGCCTAGACGCCAAGTTCGCGTCTTTTCTAATTTGCCCGTGCCCGAAATCCGTCACCTTTGTCTCCGACTGCTCAGCCCAACGCTTCGAACACTATCATCCGCATGACGCTGCGTACACGACAAAAATTGGAATATTAAAAGTTCGAGTCGAAGTCGCGCCTCGATGAGAATGATAAACCCATACCGAAGTTGCATTTTTATCTGACAACTGATCAACCGTTACTGTTTCCAGTGAAATTGCAAGATCCTGATAGTCGTGAATGCGGTTTGCCAGTTGAAAAATTTGATAGAACCTAATCAAAGTAGCCGCGCTCTCGTAAGATAGTCAATCGGATACCATTCGGATGGTTGGCTGTTACAATAAGATTGTTACGCTTATGTTGAATCTGTTATTATAACGGGTACGCTATTTTTGTTGGTTAAATGTCGGTTGTCTGAATGGGAGCTGGTCAGCGCGAAAGCGCTACGTGATCGGAAAATTAATTAACTCTTTGGTCTGTATCAAATTAATTCGAGCGAAGCCCTTCACGCTCACGGTGATAACGAATTTATACGACGGTCTGTTTTCGTAATCGAACTAAAAATGTTTCACGCGCCGTTATCGCTCAGGCACGAAATAAAATGTTGAAATACATGGTCGACCAGCTTGGCTTAATGAATTGACGCGAATGATACAGATGTGTAAAACTTTTGATTGCAGCTGTATGTTTTTTCTGAAGACTCGCTTTCGTTCGTGTATTAGTTTGTCCATCGACTTTGAAATGTGGTAATAACTGACGACCTGATCAATACTGTTCGCACCGTCGTATATCTCGCATGGTCATTGGAAATGTTATATTATAATAGACTATTGTGCCGTGGATAATCGCTCACTAGGTTATGGCGTAGATATTTTTATTGAAATTTAATACTAATTAAACCACCGTGCGGTTTTCGGCTCTATGGTTATTGGAAATTGTGTACAGTTAATTTAATGGATCGTTAGGAATATTGCCAACCTGAATTTTTGTAGAATTTCGAAATTGGCTTATGTCAAATATTTTATTATTCCAAAACAAATTCATCTGATTCCTACTTGAAAAACGAGTGGAAAAAACTATAGCTCATAGAGAATCTATTAAAAGCTGTGGAGCACTGTCATTGGTTCAAAAGTAATAACATATCGTGTAGTTTTTTTTTCGCCGGTCGACTTGATCAATTTTAGTTTGTACCACCATATTGAAACAGTGAATTGTAACATCTAGATAATTGAAAAAGTCATTGATCGGGCTTTTGTGTTGGAAAAAAACGGATTACAATCTGCAAAAGAGGTCGATCGATTTCATGCCCGTTTGTGTTTCACTGAGCGGAGCTTAAAACGCGTTTTGCTAGTCTGAAAATTTATACATTAATCGCTTTCTACGTCGCCTTTAACTTCGGGCAGCGTGTCTGGGACAGGTATGAATCGGTCGCATGCTTCAACCTCAAATGCCGCACAAACCGCTGCCCACCAGAGTCAGGATTATAATTAGATATCGCTATAAAATCCTGAGCAAACCCTGTCGAACATACAAAAGCTTAATTCATACGCACTTGTATTTGATTGAAGTTTGGTTCGTCTTTGATTACCTTTTTATCCATTATATTGTGGAGTGTGCACTTCAACTTCTATTGAAAAGTACATAAACATATTGATATTTTTTCTATAATATCTCGAGCTGCGTTAAACATTGACTAAATAAATATCAGCGTAGCATTCAAAGGAACCAGGATGACATAAAATGCGGAAAATGTAGAACCACGTCGCTCGTTTTATTTCACGTGGGAGCTATAATTAAAATAACGTTGGAGATTCATAGACTTCTATATTTCCAGGAAATGTTGCATTTACCAGCGGTGGGTGCTATCAAAATTAGCAGCATCAGGAGCAACTTAATTAATGCCGTAGAACGCAAAGACACTGCGTGTGCCTGCAAAAAATGTTGACTCCCGTAATTATGCAAAAGAGACGAATAAATCGACAGCTCATTTTTTCCTATTTAACTCGTTATCCTCAGTACAAATTTTTTCGCGGTGAAAATGAATAATAATTGCAAATCTCCGCGTATCAACGATAAAAAGGTTTTGTGGAAAAAAAAGAAGATAAACATATGATGTAAAAATTGAGTTTTTTAGCGCGCCGTTTTTGAGGATTTCGTCGGAGCTGACAATTTAACGTCGGTCGTTGGGTATAATCTGAAATAAAACGTAATGTTGGTTAATTAACATTTTTAGCTGAAGCGATATTTGGAATTTTTGCAATATTTCGCCCTTCACGTATCGGAGGTATCAGAAATTTCATCGGTAACTGATGTCGAGAGAGAATGCCGATGCGATGATACAAGTATATATAGGTACAGATAAAATATATTTCATAACTGCGCATATTACTGATAAGTTCAAGCCGACGGTATGTAGGATGTGCAAATTAGTGCGACATATTTTACATAGTTATAGAGTTTGTAATTACTTTCTGTTGCCTCGTCGGTTTTACTAATAAAATCATCGAGTAACGGTATCCAACGAAAATATCGGAATTCCCGACTATCAAAAAATCGAAGAATTTCAGATTCTGCTCCAGGATTTCACTCACACATTTTATAGCCGACTAAATTCGTGTATTTTTTATGAAAATATATATACTGGGAAATTATTATTTCATTTTTCCATCGATAGAAACTCTTCTATCGAAAATTCGATTAAAACGCCTAACATTCGATGTTTCTGTTGAATGGTCAATACCAATATTAAATAATTTGTACCAAAAACAAAAGTTCGTCAGCAGAATGGAAATTCATTGATTTCTAGTTTTATCGTCGTTCCAGATCTTCGGATTGAAAAGGCGGTCAGCGCATTGTTCGTAACAGGCAAAATGTATACCTGCAAACAAGTATAAACGAAACATAAATATTATCGTAATATGCCAATAATATTTTATGTCGGACGTTGCACCTTGATTTACCGTATAGTCGCAGAGTTCGCAACGTTGAGTGCCGAGTCGCTGAATCTCGTGCGGACCAGGCCCCCGCAGACCCGCATTGACTTCTTCCGAGTCCTTTTCTCGAATCCGGCTTGCGCTCGAGAAACAACCATAAATTGCTCGGGCTATCCTCCGACTGTCAACGGAATGTCCTGTGTCAAATTTCTGATGTCAACACCGAAACAGGCGCCTCGCAGTGGGGGTCCGAAACCCACGACTGGTAACACCAACGTCACGATTTATGGTTTCGCGTATAGAGCTGCTTAGTTTGTATCTCATTGTACACCGATACTAACGAATTGAGAACGGGCGAAAAAAAAAGGATCAAAGATAGCACACAATGCTCTCTTTAATGTCTTTTTCAAATTCACAATTTCAGGGTGAACAACTTTGCGGGATACCTCGATTATGATAATAAACTGCGTGATATATTAGCATACTTTCGAGTCAACGATTAGCGTTGAATGCGCTGATTTCGCATACAGTCCGAGTTTACAGGATAATAACGTCAAATGAATTTTTATTTATGTTATTGGAGAACCGTTTTGGAATCTAGGTATCCATTCTAATAAAATCGAAATGAAAGGTAAATTACCCTCATAGGATTCATTTTTTCATAAATTTAAATTAAAATAGAATCATTTATTAGTTAATGTTACGGCAATCTTTTTTTTTAATATGAAAAAGTGTGTATTGTGGGTAGCGGAAAAATAAGTTTTGGAAAATGAGTTTTTAAAGAGTCGCTTCGAATAATGAAAAAATATCGAAAAAAGTATAACATTACACTAAATAGTTTTTTTTATAAATATCGACTTTTAATCGACTCAGAAAAGTTTGATGAACCCCTTGAAGCACACCAGGACTTTGCAAAATTGAAATAAAATTGATAACGAACATGATTAATGAAGCGCTCTATCAAGGTATTAACTATCCTAATACGAGTTCCATTAATAACACAGGTTCATTACAAATTTCAAGTAAATAATTGATAGACGTCTCGAGGGGGCAGTTTATTCATCTCTGATAACAGTCAAAAGTTTCCCTCGACTATTTTTGTCCTCCTGTTTGACTTTCGGTGCAAGACGATGGGGCCATTGAATCGGAAATTCAAAGCACCGCCCTCTCGATCATGCCATTTATGTAATTGCAAAGCAAACAAAAAAAATCGCTGAATTTGACTTGCAATGTATAACAATCCATTTTAATTAATTATCTGAAATCTATTATCAATACAAATCGCATTAATATAAATCTTGTCTACGAACAAATAGAAGGCGTTCCACGGAGGCAACCCACGAAGTCGCACATTTCTCGATTAAGGTCTCTTTAAACAACAATATATGCGTTGGCGACGGTCCCCTGCTCTCGAGACCGCGTCGCACTATTTTTACAGCGGGATTCGCGACATGCGAGCACGCCCCATCTGTTCATAATTTGCAAGCCATGCCGGGCAATTAAAAGTTTGATGCGCACATTAAACTCCTCCGGTTGTAAAACAAGGGAGGCTGCACCGCAGGAAAGAGAACGCGCGAAACTTTTTTAACGACGAGCGAAGGCACGCGAGAGGCATTTCTTGCGCAGATTATGCATGCAACCTGGCTTGCTAAACAAACGTACGGAGGGTGGTCTCTAGCACGCGGTATTTGCAAAATCACACCGTGCAAAATGAAAATGCCATCGGGCGTGCCATGATTAGGTCATTTTCGAGCTTTTAACACGGTTGATAACAGTATCAGATATGCAAATTTCTGAATGACAATTTTTTGTTATCAAAATTTTATCGATTATGCAAATTCATAATTGAATTTCCTTTTTAAGTATTAGTATTAATATTATTATGATTATTTAAGTGATAAGAAAATGGAATCTAGATATTGGGTGTTATAGTGTCGAACTAAAAGTAAGCCCCTGATGCACAAAGGGATATAACGCGAGACATTAAATATTTCAAGTGCACGCGGAGAAGAAATAAAGGACAAACCATTATTCAAACATTTTTATAGCCCCACGGTTTACCAACACACGTTTTGCGCAGTCCAACGAATTGATTTGAAAAGATTACCGCACGATTAATGTCCGAAGTTTGTTGTGCAACGGGTCCCAATATGCGGAAGTCACTTGTTTTACGACCCAGGGGTACCTGACTCAAAATTATCCGCGGACATTAAAAATAAAACGACGTTTCCTGTTCGCGGTTGCCGAATTAAATTGTACGAGGCTTTTCGGTCAAATTGATTTTTCTCATTGGCAATTAAATTTGGGTACGCTTGAGATATAATAACATTCACGTTGTAACAGTTCTCGTTCGATTTCTGTTGAAATCGTACTATGATAACAATGTTTTCCCAGTGAATGTTTCGTTTTAAAGCTTCATTGGTTTTTGTATAAAGGAATCAGAATATATGAAAAAATAAAAATCATGCTCCTGATTTATGATGCTCTACTGTAAAAACGTAGTAACTGTTTTAAAATGATTTGAAAGAAAGATTTGAAAAATGGAAGAAAATCATATTTTTATACCTCTTGTTGTAATATCAATGAAAATTGCGAAGCCAATTGATTGCTTTCGGCCGTAGTTAAAACGAACCCAAATACACCGACTTAATAGATCCTAAAATTGAATATAAAATATGCATTACATTTTGCAATCCTTTCGAAGATACACTTTGTATAATATACTATGCAAACTGACTTGTAAACTAACATTTAGACAAATATATGTAATGATTTCATAATTGTAATTTTATACACGTTGTTTTGCAACAATTTTCACATTTGTTATTTTCACCTTTGGTTATGTTATAATTTATCTGTTCATCGATCAAAAGCAAAATTGAGAAAAAAGTCAAAGAAAGTTCTATTGTTTCAAAGTTCAATCTCCTAAATCTTGTCACGGAAGAGAAACTGAAAATGTTTGTTTACTCGCATTCCATCTACTGACAATGCAGCTCATTCTATAACTAAAAAAATTTGAAATATTAGCATTGTGCTCCTAATGATAACAGCTTGAAGTCCAATTTGCAGTATTTATAATCGACCAAGCCATTTTGTACTCGTTCCGCTTTATAGGCATAACATCATAATGGACACTGCAAAATAAGCGAACGTTATACATTCATATACTCCACGCGAGTATTGTGCGAACATAATGAACTTCGTTCCATCAATCGTTTTCTTTGCCACTAAACTCATTTTGATAACAAGCTTCTCTAAACGAAATTCAGCCAAGGCTAATATTCCTAATGTCATGAAATCATGGCGCAGTTCATGTCGGCGCGAATAACTTTTTGCTATCAAAAAAACCTCTATTCAATCAAACAGATACTTTTACTGCGGCGGCTCTGCGCGTGAATACGAAAACCTCCCTAAACCATGCTGCTGGGAAAGAAACGACTTCGGTCCCCCTCGTTCGGAATACGCGTGACTACTTTTATTAAAATATTTTATTTCGTCAAGTATATTACAGTACATAAAGCATTCCTGCCGACGCACCAGGAAAAAAAAGTTACGGCCGAAAGTATAATATAACTTTGGAGAAACTCTGATTAGTTTGATATCATCGCAAATTAGGTTATGGCGTGATTCGATTTCGATTTCCCGCAAAGAACAAGTCCGAGTACGCGAGTCACGTATCGCGCGCCCCTCACCTTATAAATGGAATTTTCAATTAAAAAAATAACAATCAAACGTGTCCGTGTATTTTTTTTATTTGTTTCGGTGTTTATTCGTACGAAGCCGCATCTCGTTGATAAGTTTAAAATGAAAGGTACAAAACGAATTCTGTCTTGAGTTATTGATCGCCGATCGCCTTGGGGATTAAATGAAAAATTCAATAAAACCGAAAGCATCTAGAGTCTCATATTTTACTTAGTCGCTAAAAAATGTATCCAAACGTTTTCGTCGGCCGCAACACACCGTCATATACATTACACGTATACATCAAAAGGTCAGGTTGCCGTGGGTTCTTGAGTTCCACCTGGAGCACACACCTTTATTGATTACGCTCGCGGTCTGCGCCATTTTTTGCTCCTCCAAGAGCTAATAAAGGAGACAACGCCATGCATCAATTTTTGCCTCGCTACTTCGCAGTGAATATTGAAATATTTGTCCCGAGGGAGTCACGACCCCCACCCCAGGTGGCAAGACGGTTGCTAACTTTTCTCTCGCGGCGCAAACCCCGCGGCGACATTACGTATAATCTAATTTGTACTTCGACGACTAAAGCCTCCCTGGCCGCTGTGCCACAACAAGTCTCGGATTTTCGGCCCCCTTCCCATTGTGTTCAAATACATGAACAACAAATTGGCTCCGTTTGACAAAATAAGACTCTTGCCGAGATACGGAAAACCTCGTGTACTTCGAGCGCTATAACTGTGCCGCACCCTCTCCCCGTAATGAGAAAGAGGGATCAAGTTGTTCGAACGAGAGATAGAGAGTTTTGGTGTCGAATTGATTGCTTTCCTTGTTGTTTGACGTACTTCCTTATACTTGAGTTGAATCGCAGACACCGCTCGGCGTGGAGAGTTGTTGCACGAAAACAACCTTGCCCCTCAGCATACGTCTCTCGATTCATCAGTTTTCTTACATCCAGTGTGTTTTCCAACAACTTTTTTCAACACCACCAGCGTTCACTTTGTTTTTGCAAATATACGACTTCTTGTTGTTCGAAATAATGGAATAGTATTTTGTCCTGTGTAACCTATTTTTCGCTATTGCCAATAATTCTTAAAAAATTGTATTACAACTTCTATTTTGAAACATACAGAACACGAAGCCATAAAATTTTTAATGCAAAAAACATTTTTTCAATGTTCAGCGAAAATGGGTTAACAATGCAACTGAATTTGTTGAATTGCGCCATGAAATTTAAACTTGGAATGACACCATGTGGAAGCGTACAGTAGAAAATACAGTAGTTGCGAAAGGTCTATCAGCATAGGTGCTTTGAGAAAGTTTTTCAAAAGCAGTTCTCGTAAAACTTAATTGAAAAAAATTAGACTTTACGATGGAAAGTTTCAAAATTTGTTGTTGAGAAATATTTGCAAGTCACAGAGTCAGTGGAATTGTTATTTTAGGATGTGTATTGCCGCTAATCTCATATCATTACTGTTTTACATACAAGTTGTTTTAGATATACGAGAATTAAAAAAACCATGTCAGCATTATGTTAAGTTTGCGAAAAGAATGCAAACAATAGTTTGCTCGCTAAAAATCACGATTAGCAGTTGATCTGCACAGGCGTATAATTTTCCGTGCGTAAGCCTAATCACAAACTTATAACTGGAATTATTTACGTTTCACATGATTATTTGAGTTATGTACTCTTGCATGGTATGTATCAATCATCTATAATTTTATTGGAGCGTATAAAAAATTACTCTTCTGTAGAAACGGATGTGATCACTTGTGTTGCTCGATGTAAATAGCTCAAAATGTTTTATTTTTGAAAAATTATGTAATTTGCTCGAGAAAATAATTTCTTTAATGAGACCTGTAACATAATGAGAATTTCAATAATTGTATGTCTTCAGCTGGTTGTAATTCAAAAATGAAACCTGCATTTAATATAAAAAATTAATTGAATCGTTACTTCAATCACTTTGTCATGTTCTAGCTTAAATATGAGCTTGATTTCAGAAGGAAATTTCCTGTGAAAAACAACATCACTACAGGATGTAATGTAATAAACAATGAATTCTTAGAAAACAATCAATTAAAAATGATGAATCACTAATGCTCATATAATTCTTATACGAAATTTACAATGCAAATTTTTTAAGTCCTCATTACAAAATTCGATAAGGCAATAGGCTCTAAGAATTCACCGGTCGTTACAAGCGCCGCGTTAAAAACGATGACGAGACAATCTCGCCATCCAGACTGGTGTTAATATTCAAGTGTTAGTATTTGGTCTTAAGAACAAAACCGCACTTGATGCCTCGTTCATATATTATGAATGCAAATCATGCAATTTTGTATTATACAAAATATGCATACATTTACATTAAGTCTTAAACAATAATCCGTTTTACGATTCACATAAACAAACTGACGCAAGCAAAAATGTACGCCTGAAAGTAATTGACAATTTGTAAAATTGTTGTAAATATTTTCTTTGTATAATCCATAAAAATATTTTTTCTAATAATCATGAATGCTGTTCAAAATGGAGTTGTGCTTAACGAAATTGCTGTACTGTGCAGCACTGCAGCTTAAAAAAAATATCGCAAGCTCTATCTACCGTACGTTATTAAATATCTCACGGAACTTTCAAGAACAACATTGCGTTTTGGTGTTGTTAGTCAACTAAACTCTTATCATTACTCTCTTGCGCAGGCACAAAGCTTCTTTGACGAACGTCACGAAAACTTCCGTAACCAATGTTGAGTAGGAATTTTATCGTGGGGTTTGTGAATAAAAGCGCCTTTGATATTTCATTTCAGAATGACGGTCATGATACGTAAATTTAGTACATATACATTATCATATGATACTTTCAAAGCTTTTAGTCGCTAACATGTAACCTGAGAAATATGATGAAAATCGCACTTTAGCGCAGACTAAGCTGAAAACTCAGTCAAACGTTAGAATCGATTAAAAAAGCTGAAACCTTGCAGGCACAATAAGGGGAAGATGTTGAAGTAACATTTTGACAAAAAAACGAATTTCTCCTTCTTCCACAACTACTTTAAATTTTAAATTGCTTAGAATTCGACTACAACTATTAAAATAACTTGAAATTTGTTAAGCAACTTGCAATGTTCCTTATCAAGGGGGGCCCAAACTGGATTTATCAGATCATTTAATTTGTCTTATTTTCATTCGTCCAATCTTTTCAATTTATAAATAGTTCAACATAAGATTAGTAGCTCGAAATTCTTATCGCTTGTTTTTGCGTGAAAAAAATTTACAACCTTAAAAAAACTGAAAGCAGAGACGTGGATCACGAGTTATCGCGTTTGGCGATTCCCATAATTTGATGTATCAAAACCATTCTGCGTGTTTCTAGCCGACCAAGGCGTGCTATCATAACGATATTATACGGCGATACGTCACGTGAATTTCGCATCGACTTCCCATGAGTGGAGGCAAAATATGTCTGGTAATCGCGCTTTCAACGATATTATGTCGCACTAACCCATTACGTGAAAATTACCTCAGAAATAACGCGACGAAAAAACAGAGGCTACAGGCTGTTATCATGCGAACGATGAAGCCTGTTTTTGCAATTATAATATCATGATGGTTTTTTTTTATTTTAAGGCCTTACTTCTTTATTATTAGAAACCACTCACGAAAATTGAGTTACAACTCTGAAACACACTATTACTGTTAAAAAGAAAAACCCGCGAAAAATGTTAATCATCGTTCGCAATATTGCAACTCATTTTATTTGCCACACGAAAGTGATGTCAATTTTTTTGCGTGCCATGCTTATAGAGCTTTTCCATCGCTCGCAAGCTTTTCTACGGCTGTGAAAACGCGAAACTTTTTACGACGATCAAGTAATCGTTTTTCATATTTAAATTTTTACGACGTTGCAGAGGCATTTGGAAATTTATGTCACCTTATCGCGCGAAAATGCATTCATCTAAAGTGGCGGAGTATTTTGATTTTTCGATAAGCCCGTTTTATCGGATTTCGCTACGTCGAAAAAAGCAGGCAATAGGCTTGAGGCTCGGTAACGCGCCAGACGACAGAAAAAAGGCGTCAAAAGAAACAAGAGCGATCGATACAGAACGCTTCGCCTATTTTATAATCCATGAATCCATAATTCATGAATCGCATAATTCGAGGACCAACCTCGAGGTCCGCGCACGGTCCTCAGACATATCGGTTGTTTGGCTTCGCGCAAAATGTGTCCCGAGGGAGGGGAGGGGGAGTATAAAAGCCCTGGCGACTTTTTAGGATGTTGAAATTGTTCGAATGTGAGTGGTTTCGTGTTTTCATGTACCATCTGCATCTTGTCAAAGTTGAGTTCGATGACTCGAAAGTTTTTGTTTTAACATCATAACCAATGACGGGCGCAAGATAAAATGGAAATACCTTTTGTTTAGTGCTTCACTTTCGACGTCTTCTCTTCTAAGTTTAAGACGTGATCCGTCTGAGGCAATAAATTCTCAGCGATAAAAATGAAGACTGACGGCAGTTACTTCTGTCAATATTTTGGCACATAAATTCCAGTTTCCCTTGTTTTTAGGGTCCGCAAGTGTCTCCTTTTCTTTGTAAATATAATATACATCTGAATTGAATATAAATTCACGCGAGATAAATGTCTTCGGGGATACGTTTTTCTTCCTGTTCCGCCAAACTTTATTACAAAGCGTTTGATATTCAGATGGTACAAAACTTTGAGAACGATTGAAATAATACACTTGCGGCGGCTCTTTGTGGATACGGTTATATAAATAACGTGTATTCAATTAAACGTTTAAATTAAAAGAAGCTTGCGAAAGGAGTAAGATTAGGCAAAACTTTTGTTGTTACTTGTTTCAAAGAAGTTAAATAACTTGTCGAAAGTTTTAAGATCTGTGCAAGAAAAAGAAGGATGTAAAAAGGAACGAGAGCTTGTAAACAAAACTTTTGATCTTTGTGCGATCTCTATTTTAGGAGCCGCTTCGGACTCTTTTTCTTAAACTGATTTAGGAAGGCCTCATTCCCAAAAGTATGAGAATTAATGTGCGCCAGAGTACTGTGACAGATAACTCATGCGATACGCTCTTCTTTTTTTGGTCCACATATAATTGATGAAGAGTAAATTAATAAACCGGTATTTATTGCATTCTAGATCCAAGGCTCGTAAAAAATTCACAAAATTATTTAGATCACCTTCAAAAATTGTGAAAAAAAATAGCACAGTTACGTAAATTATTTTGCACTTGACCTAATAACGCCCATTTTCGCGGACTGCATGCAAAGGTGCATGTAAATGTGAACAATCAGTTACGATGAACAATGTAATTATATGCAGTTACGACTTTCGTTCCGGTAGCCAAGTTGAAGGAAACAGAGTCGGGAACTTTGAAGTCATTGTCGCGAAGTCCCCTCCGGTTGGACCAGGGGAGGACACGTAGCGGGAAATGGCGTAGACGCACGAGCTCACATGCAGCATCCGGTACCCTCCTCCGCATGAGCAAGCGTACGCTAAACAATGCAGACAGTCATCGCCATATATTATTCATCAAATGTAGAAGCCAGTGAAAAAGAATCGACCTTAGCGCCAAAGACAGAGACGAAAATGAAAAGTCAAAGGCAAACAAAGGGTGGGCATAGAGCATTGGCTTTACTGCAATTGTGTACGTGCAACGTGGATAACGAGCGCAAAGAAGAACAAGTCGTCTTACCCGCGTATAATAGCTCGTTACGGTATCAAGGTGGTGTGCGCGACTCGTTACATTGTGTTAGGCCTATACTCGAGCTCTGCTAAGATTCTGAAATATTAAGCGCGAAACGATGCAGAGATTGTATTATTTTTAAACTAGTTGCCTAATACGGTCCGGTAATTCACTTCATTGAAATTTGTGAACAAAATTTGTAAAGAAAAGTACATCTGGAGGTTAATCGAGTTTTTGTTGCAATGTAAAAGTGAGCAGTTAATATTTCTACTTTTAATTCGAATCGCGTTTTTCATTTCTTACTTTCTTTATTCAAGGAAATTGCAATAGATTTCTTTAAGTTGTATAATTTGTTAAGAGTTTCTTCAGAATAATAATCTAGAGATTAATAATTCGGGAGATTACCTATATATGTTATTTAAAGTAAGGCGAAATTCTGTCATGCCATTTTTTTATAAAAAAAAATCCAGCCTTGTTCTTGTAACATAATAATGTCGTAATTCCGTGTTATTATGTTAAATTATTCTAATGAGGAAAAGTGGTCGGAGAGATCGAGTTATTATCGAATTATGCGACACCGCTGCTCCTCTGTAGAATACACCGCGAATAAATGAAATGCACAAGACCAGCTAATACTGTTCAGACAAAACCTGCTCTAATTTGATACACCCAATTAGAATAATTTTTGATAATGTTGCCGATAAACTGCATTATTCAATGGCCATTTTAAAGAAGAACCAAGTACGTGTAATTTATGAAAATTCGTGCATTTAATTTTCAATTCAAATCAATTTGCAATTTTGTATCGCAATCAATGAATTGAGTGTGAAATTAATGCGAATGTTTTCCCATCGTCGTTGTAGGCACTCATAAAATTAGATCAAATTAGTCAATAACGATAATCCGTGACAATAAATATAAGCCTCTGGTGTCGGTGCTTAATAAGCTCCTGTGAATCCTGATACTATTTTTTAGAAGGGTTCTCTACGTGCTCTCGAGGCCAATCTTCATTGTCCAAGCCGACAATTCGACGGAGACGATTAAATCGTGTTACAAGAACGGTTCTCAGTTGAGTCATATGACGCACAGCGGTTGGTCCAGTCGAATACGCCGACTTAAAGTGTTGACTAAAACTCGGTTGTGCATTTGAATTGCGGTACTTCGAACCCCCATCCGGTACAATCAAATGCACGCTCTCCCATGGCCCTCGACCATGATTGTCGAATTAAAAGGCTCGCTCAAACTTTGTTTAACGTCCAGTCGCATCGTTCTTGATGGTTAAGTAGTATTCAAGGAGACACAAATAGCAACTACATAATATCATATTCACTTGACTATCCTATTTTCCTAATTGTATACCTGAATTAGGTGTGATGTTGATAACTTTGTCAACCAGAATTGATTCTTCAATTTGGAGTCGCAGGTAAAATTTTGATGCTAAATTCTAACGAAACAATTTTTAATTTGTCCAGAACCCAATGTGACCGATGTTTTCGTGTGCACTTGACATCGGCTCTGCTGCAACGGCTTAGAAGAAGTTGCGGAACTACAGTTGTCAAAACAAAGAATTTGTGGTGCTATTAGGGGAGACGCATTTAAAGCGCCACTCATATTTTCCTGGCAATCACCAGTGTCTTAGAACATTGGATCTCGTAGAGGGTACTCCTGTGAAAATGAAGATTCCTGAACTGAAGCAAAAGTTTGGCGAACTCAATAGATCAGGAATCCTGTCTGAAATTCTGAAGGCAGACTGACAAAATATATAAATAAACTCAACATATTCCAAAAAGCCATAGTAATCTGAATTTCGCTGTTTATCTAATTTATCAAATATTTTTAACGGGTTGTTTCTAGGGATAAACATAATGAGCTAAAATATTTTCAGTTTAACGTGAAAAAGTAAGTTGAGTTCCTTATGACCGCGCGCGGCTCTTATTTAATTATTTCCTTTGACGGGACAAGAATTTAATGAATTATTTTAGTGGTGTGCGGCCATTATAAAACTGGAGCCAGGAAACAACAAAAGTCGTGTTAAGCCGCACGATACAAATGCTCAGTTTTGCAAAGGACCACACCGCCGTCTCTGAACCAACAAAAGCTTTTCGTTGTGTTCATGCAAAACCGTGTACTGAACCTTGCATTCAGTCTCGTGCGCATTTTTTTCCGCTGTTCGTGTCAAATAACAGTTTCGTCTGCGCTCTTTGAACCGACTATGCACGCTTACAAATACAAAAATTGCACTGCAATTTCATTTTATTGTGTCGAAATGAAAATATGCATTTCTTTCCCACCTATCTCACAAACAATCACATTAAAAAAAACTCATTTCTTGTCGGCATAGTAATTCGACGAATGGTTATTTCAGTTTCCCTTTACTTTGAATTGAACCGCACTGGATAAATCATTCAGAAATAGTAATTAGAGTTATATTAGAATTTACGTCAAGTTTCACGCATCCGGCCATTAGACTGCCGACGATTTACAGTCGAAGAGAAAGTGTCCGCGAAAACGACAACACAAGTGTATGTTACACGACTGTAGATACGATAACAAGCAAATTACGAGCAAGATTTTTATTGCACGTCTTTGCAGAAAAATCTAGGAACAACCAATTTCTTGTTCGCGTTATCATCCGTGGTTAATTTATATTTTCTCCAACGTTTCTTCGAAAGAATTGTAACTTTTATCTCTGTTTGGAGTTTACATAGTAGAAAAGCTCCGTACTGTTGCCTACTTTAAGTGTTTTTACTGTGGTTTATCTGTAAGTCAGAAAATCGTAATGACTAGAACTATAAATATTTTTGAAAATCTATCGATAGTGTATGGTACTACAGTTTACCTAGAAAACTTTTTGATTTGTTGATCAAAGATTATTTTAATGTCACGTGATTCACTCGATTATAATGTTGTCACTTTTTTGTATACGCAACCTTCTTAACTCGATTATAAACCGCATGGTAAAAGGAATAAACGATACTTAAACTTCTTATGTGAGTTAACTGAAAAATAGCCTCGACTATTTGTGCGAATCCGTCGATTCGAAAAAAGCAGGATAAGCGAGGTGTAACCAACGACCACGCGGTTCTTTCATCGTGTTAATTTGGCACCGTCAACGATGCCATATGTCATTCTGATAGCTAAAACGACGTGTAAGTTTTAAATGGCTTGAAAAAGGCGCTTTTCGCGAAGCTGCGTTTAATTCGCGTGGGACACGCTTCTTTGGGCTTTACGGTCTGAAGCATTTTTTATTTCAGACGTTTCTTTACGACTGTGCAATTTGAAAAAAAGGTAGGAAGATGAGAACCGAAATAAAAATGAACAGAGGCTTGGTGCAAACGAGAGGAGTATGAGGAGTAAACGATGCGCGAAGTCTGATGCTAGGACAGCCTGCAGAGGCAGGAAACTATTACTGATGATAAAATGTCAAGGACGGATAGTTCTGTATAATAATTTCAAAAACAGAAATTAAATGATTTCAAGTCACATCAGTTTATATTTTATGTTGTTGGCAAATTATTAAAAAAAATACCAAATTTCCCTTACCTTGCGACGATGATATACTAAATTATGTTAAAGGTCCATTTTTTAGGTCGAACTTATTACTATCACTAACAGTGTTACATAAAAATTTTTAGAATTCTGATCTTTACATTTTTAAAAAAACCAAATGGCACTTGTCTGGTAATTACCAGAAGGAAAAAGATGTAAAATTTTATTATTAAGAACAGGTTTGATTTTGTTAGTCATGAATCAGGAAACATAAAACTTGCTGACATATGATTCACTAAAATTTTATTTCATCGTCTCGTTGACAAATAGTCTGATGTGTACAGTACAGTATTTTTCTATAACATATGTATATTTATTTATAATTTTATATGTATAGTTCGTTCCTTCGTTCTCGTCTATTTTCAGTAGCATACAAAAGGATACAGGCACACAAATATCAAATATGCATCTTCGGTACTCAATAATAATATTGATAATAATTACACTCAGTGTGGTACCTATTACAAATATATATTACAAGTATGTACAATTTTATGGCTCCATCGCTCATGCAGCCTCTTGCAACGATGCGTATACTATTTATATAATATATGTATAAATTACTGATGTTATGTACACTCGATAGTTAATAAGAACAAAACCAATCGATCGCCATGCTAAACACATTAAGCCCACGGTATAAATCGTCGCAATAATGTCACTCGGCGTGTTTCTAATCGCGTCTGTACGTGGGCGCATTTGCCCTATTTCAAACACTCGCTTGATTCAACGATTAAGTTATACGCCGATTAAGCTTCTTTGTTGTAATTTTTCAATAGTTTGACATTCAATTCTTGCTCCATTAATTAATTACGTTTGATTTGATCATTGAATTTGTTCGAATAATATCATCGTTGGCCCAAATTCAAAAAGAATTTTAAAGCTGTAAAAAAAGTACAAAATATCATTTTTAGAATGTCACTCTTATAAATTTTGACAATACGAGATGCTCGTCGCACCAAACGCTCGAGGTTCGAAGATATCAAGTGTTCGTAAAACCTATCCTCGAAATAGAAGCAAGTTCTGTTCGATAAAAGTTGGGTGACAGAAATGTTTGACTTATTGAGTGTAATAGCATTAGTTACGTTTAGTAACATGTAGCGCGAATTCGATTTCTTAACGATAAGATAGGAGAAAGGATCGATTGCTGACCTCTCTGTATTACAAAGAAATCAGTCGATCAAGGCGACGAGGATGCAACGTAGTATGACAGCTAGCTGATTTTACATCAGTTATATTCTACGTTCATCAGTTGAGTAAAAGTAAACTTGCTAACTCAAAATGAGCAATGAACTGTATGAATGTGCAATAGATCTTTGATCTAAAATTCATAGCGTTGTACAAAGTCAACTGGAACGTAATAACCGACAATGTTGCAATGAAACAGTAAAAAGTGCTGGATAAAAAATGATTTGCAACAAAAAAAAAAAGACTTGAATATTAATATGAATTTACAGTTGCATATTTTTACATCAGTTATTATGCTGTAATGGTTGTACAATGTAAATCTTAATCCTGATATCGTGCAATTGTACACCATTGATTGCATGTTTTTTCGACTATTCGGTGAATGTAGTTTTACAAATAACCAGCTCACAATGTTCGATCTGCTATATTTTTGCTTTCATATACCTGTTAAACTTTACAAACAGAACAATCATTTCCCATTACAACCTCGACACTCGCGAGACTTCGGGTAAAAATTGTACTTTCGTTTGATTACCTACTAAAATGGAAAATTGATTGCACGTCATTGATCTACGTCGTGTATTTATACATCGAAAATCGATTCTGCTGATTAATGTGCAAATCACAAGAGACCGTTGTAGCGATTCACACTTTGATCAATATCGACCCGATTCAGTGAACTTGCTGCAAGTTGTATTATTTTTTTCATTTTTCATAAATACCTTTGAGTATGCAAAATTATAATATTATTGCCAACATCGTGGCGAAAAGCACAACCGCGTAATATTTACACTAAGCTCACAGGAAAGAGAGAGAATAGTCCGTCGCGTTGTTTTTTCATCTACATCAACAATTTAGCTTTACAAACTGCATCTACACGTTAGGATAACCGAGTCTGTTAACAAAACACTTTTGGTCTGTACGAAAGTAATGAACGCATTTCATTTATGTTATTTTTCAGAATGAAAACATTTTCTTCGTCTATCGCGAACAGGTATCTCTCTTCGATTGTTCTGCAGAAAATTGCGTCAGAGCTGCACTTACAAGAGGAGCAGATAACGACCGAATCAGCAGTACATAATTGTATTTCCTTGTCCGTTTAATTGACAAAGGAATCAGTTTTACTGCGACTCAAAATCGATCGCATGTTTTGAAATTCGGAGTGGATGGATCAAGAAGCGTTTGCAAGATTCTCCTAAGAATCATTACTAACTTATCTAGAACGTGTTTTTGAATCAATACCAATAAATATCTGCTGCTCTTTCTGTTTGCTGCAACGCAAAAATCTTTGATTTTTTTCATATCACAATGTGGTCGGGTGCTTATGCGTACAATTTTATTTATTATTGTTGTCTCTCCCTGTATTGTCGATTATTTTTTTCGTGTAAAGAGAGAGCATTTTAACTCGATAACAAAATAAAAATGTGTCAGCCTTAAGCGATAAGGTGACAAAGGTATCGGAAACATAAAAAAAAATTGAAAATAAATTAAAAATTCGGTTAAGTGCCTGTTAATTTGTGCATAACCATGATTGCAATATAACTCTGAGAGTGTGTTTTAATTATGAGCCTGGTTGATAGACTGGAGGTTTTCTAAGACTTTCTCAGTCTTTTTTATTGAAAACGACTCTTAGGCCGCCAGATTGGCAGTTTACGTAGAACTTGTATGAGATTTTGGGTCGAAATGATTTTTATCAAAAGAGTGTTTTGGAGACTCGAGTTTAAATACAGAATAACAAGTTTAACCGTTCAGTTATTATTGAAACGACGTCAGTTTCATAACGTATATTCTGTTTACAACATTACGAGGGTAATTAAGCATTTGATTAACCTTATTTATTATCTATGAATATCAAAAGTTTAAAAAATATTATATCAAAAAATAGAACTCGAACTTCCAAAACATGCAAGACAAAAATCTTAACAGTCTCGCAATTGATATGCAAACAATCGTTTTTTAGTTCATCAATAAATCTATTTTAAATGAAAAATTTTCAAATAAATAATCATTCCAATGGTGAAATCATTTCTCTTAAAATTAATATCAATTTTCGTCATCAAAAATAGATAGATCTGCAGTCATTTCTTTAAAGATTTAGAGTGAAAACAAGTCAGTTTCAAAAATTGAGTTTATTTTTTTATTAAATTGAGTTTATGTTTATAAACGGCGCAAATGCCTGTCAATTATATTACTAGGTAAAAAAGATTTATTTAACAGTGTCGAGATAAATTTATTGACTTCCAATCTCAACTAAAAATCATAACAGATAAAAGCAATCGCTATTGTAAGAAATTCTACACAAATAATGCTTACAGAACGATGAAAAATTTACTTGCTCGATTTCAAAATGAAATCACCGATTCATGCATATACAAAATTTACATACGTATTAGTTTACAATGACAAGTTAATAAAATTTTGACCTACACAAGACGTGGAAAAATAAAAAAATTAAAACATAATGAAGTAAAACAAAAAACGGAACAATAAATAATACTCAATTATAATACACGCACGATACATTTTGTCACAAAGACTGACTTTTGTCTGAATTAAATAATAATACTAATCAATATCATTTACAATTTACACGTTATCGGCCGTAACGTACGACCTTGTACTTGTCGGTCATTGTCCCTTAAAATTCAATTTTCATCACATTAGTAAAAACAACCGACGGGTTGTTGCGAAACTTTACACTGCGTCAAGCAATAATGGAAGGTATTCCTTGAAGTCTATAATTTGCTCTTGCATCTAATCTGTGCGATGCTGCGTGCTTCACGACGCGCGTCAAAAATAGCGTTACCGTAATTACTATCATTACACACATCTTTATTATTTTCACAATTTTTAAATTCCTAGCGACGCACATGTCGTTTCTGGGGACATTTTGTCGTTTTTATCCATGCTCTTACCGTACTTCGTGTGTACTCGTTGCGAAGAATAAGGCTGCGTTTCTTTTTCACTAATGTTTATTCACAAATAATCGTCCACATAAAGTTTTCTCTCCGACTCGAAATGATGGTCCTTACGCATACCGGTGAAGCGAGTGCTCCCGACGCTTGCTGCCTCGTCGCTCTCGTTCGTACACTGGTTCAGGACTAGGTGGGCTGGAGTACGTTAGGTTGCTGGTACCCCGAGATGGCGGTGCACTAATTGGAGGCGGCGGAGGTGGGAAAAAGCTCTGCAAGCAGGCCTAATACAATGTCATAATTAGATTATTTATAACGCTAATTGTCATTCAGAATAGAATTGATTTTGAAGTGAATATTTCATTTCTTTGTAAAGTTAGTTTCATGTGACTGTGTCTTTGGAGGGTCTGAGAAAGTGAATGCGAATAACACAACACCGTGCGAGCATGCAAATAGAACGAAATAAATCAACTGGCTCGTTTTCGCATTAGACGAGCTGAAACATCGGGAAGTTAAATTGAAATTACCTTTGCGCTGCCTCTGGAGGACTTCGAGAAGACGCTGTCCTGATCGCTGCTCACGCTAGGCACTGGCATCGGCACCGCGTAATCATAGGTAGCATCTGCGATTTTCCAAACATAAAACGATCATGATTCGAATTAAAAGGTATCTACAACTCCTGATATAAAAGACTCAATTATAAATGAAATCTCGTGTGATGTCACTGATCTATTACTATTTTCTTCAAAAATCTCATTAAATTTTTGTCTTCTGTATTAATCACATGGGGAATATTAACGCAAAATTCGTAAGGATCTTCACGTTTCTTTCAACATATGTTCTCCTTCACCAAGAAATATTTTACACTATAATCAGTAATCGATCCAGTAAATTGTGTTAATAACAAACAGAGTTTTAAGTATTTATTATTCATAAACTGTTAATTTCATTTTCACTTCTTCTTTTTTTTAATTTTAAGTTTCTGTATGTGGTCTTGCAATGAATGTGCAAAGATGTAAAATATTTTACCAGACTGCTCAATGTTGTCATGAAGGTCCTTGTTATCAATAACAACCGTGCTGTATCCATAATAAGCATGCGAGGGTTCCCTGTATTTGTCGTGAAAAGGCTCCTGGTACTCGTCCATCCTGACGTCGCCAAGCAGTCGGTCATTGAGATCTCTTGGCAGTGAGGTCAGTTTGGCTACAGCATACCTATCGTCCAGCTCGTCGACTCGGTAGGTCATTAGCGAGGGGTCCTTTTCCGTAGTGCCGTACGCCGACTCAGAAGACAAATGTTGATGGTTGCCCGCGGGTATGGCACTCTTTGTCCCCAAGGGACTTGCAAAGTTTTTCCTTTGCCTGTGACGTGAAATGATTAAGAAAATTGCCACTGCCAGAAGCAAAATAACCGCGGTCAAGATCCCTATGATCACAGCCATATACGTTGGGTTTTCTTGCTTTGCCGTGGAAACCGGAATTTCGGCTTGAAGTGGCGTATCTCGGACGGAGCTCCGATCCTTCAAACGCGGAGCCTCAGTTGAAGGTGGCAATTCCGGCGTAAAGTTCCCGTGTGCGATGTCTGAAACAATACAAAAAAGCATTCTAAAACTATGTGGAGAAAAATGCGAAGAACACGATTAATATAACAAAATTTTATATGTGCTTATATCTCCACATGTATTAGTTAGTTATGACTAGTAAGAAACGATGGAAATTTTTTTACGGCTTAATCATTTTTCATTTTGTATGTAAGTTTTTTGACGTTTTTTCTTGCAAGTTCACATTTGTTCTTCTTTAAATATAAATTTTGCCAGGTTGATTTCCAGTTACTTCTGCTGCAACTCGTAATTTAATACGTAATTGAAGGACGTGACGATGCGTCAAAGCTTATTTTTACAGTCAGAACTGTCAATATTTTTAGAATAGCTCAAAGCCCTGAGCATCGTGCTGTCACGAGCTGGACTTTAATGTTTACACAGAGTGTACTTACCCGAGTCAAAGGTGATCTCGCTGATCATAATCCACTTGGAAGCAAAGCTGAAGCGCAGCTTGACAAATTTACCAATGCGATGATGTAGTCTGATCGTGACGTTACGCGCGTTTTCGAAGATCTTGTCCTCGATTGTCTCGTAGACTATGGGGTCGTCCTTGTAATATTTCCCACCGACACTGAACATTACACTCACCTCGGAAAAAATCTGAAACCAAATTAAACAAAATGCTCATTACAGTTGGTCGAGACAACCGTTGCTGAATTATCGATATGCCAAGAAATTTATCTAGCATTTATGAATGCACATTTGACGGGCAAAATATTAGCTGCATAATTTATGGGATGCTAAATACCGGGTCATTTAGCGTGGAAATAAGTTATGTTAAACGACTGTTTAATAAACCATGGCACAGTAATTCCTGTAAGAGAAGGAGTGCTTTGCTATCAAAATAACACGTCCTGCCTCGAGCGTTATGATTGAGCTCACGAGAGTCAGCGCGCTTTCAATATTAATTTTCAACCCAACTCTTATCAAACTCAGCAAACCATCTGGTTTCTATCCGTTGCCTTTTTTTCCTTCTTTATATCGTTTCTTATATCAGAATCCTTTCCCGGCGCTACAGTTTGACATACATTACTGTAGACAAAGATAGGGACGACCTCCCGATATTACCGAACATTTGCTCTGCCAAACAACACATTATGGCCCTCTGCCCTTACCTAAATGCTAATTCTAGACTAACTCGATCATGCAAAGTATGTTACGTAGCGTACAGACACGCTACAAGACTTCCTTTTCGTTGTTCAACTTAATGACTTGCTTTGTGCAAATGCATTCCAGATACATCTAAGTTCCTTCAATTCGCAAAACAGTTTGTCGAAGGAAAGTGACTATCGTTCATCAGGGTTTTAATAAAAATTCGATAAGTCAATGTCTGTTTGCTGCCTGTCAAATTTCGTTGATGAAAATGAAAGGTACGATTTTATTCTTCTTAAAATCCTCAAGCTTAGTTTCGCGAACTTTTCATTCCGAAAGTAAAGTGAACGGCGCCCAAATCCAATAATGAAACACCCCGAACAACCAACTGCAATCCTGAACTCTCTTCGCATCTCGATTAAACCTGGTCCTCCAAAACTCTATCTTAAATCGTTTCGTCTTCAAAGTCGGAAGCTTGTCCAATTTAAAAAACCGTGTATTGTGAGATCTTATTAGAATTTTAATTAGCAATAAGTTGCAACAGAAATTTAAAATAAGTCCTTTTAGCATCTTTTACAAATTGATACATATAATTCATATATAGCGTGTTATGCATTTCTAGTCAAGTTTGCACTGTAATTCCCATTGTATCGAATCTTCACTATTGATAGACGTCTAATTAAGCTAGTTGTTTGAGCATCGTTGGGGCTCGATTGCTAATGTGTTATAAACCAGTGGTGAACAAGCAGAAATCACAAAGGCGGCTATCATTCAACTCCTTCTTCCTGGAAGACGTCGTAGCATTATAGATTCTCAACTTTGCCCTGGAGGCAGCTAGCGAAGTCAGGGATAGGTACGCTTTGAAGTGCTGCCTTTCATTTGACAACGTGTCCTCTATCCCGCGTGCGCTCGTGCTTGTTAAGGGAAGGGGTCGCGGTCGCGTACAGTAGCTGCTGCCAGACTTGCCAGACTGTCGGGTATTGTATTTGAATACGTGGCGTATCTGCAGCAGCCTCGCTGGTTGCTACACCATTGTGGCGTGCAGACCTACTCTGCCCCCGACAACCTCCCTCAGCCGTGCTCAGTCGCGCCAATACAATTGTCGAGCTGGGTAATGAGGCACCCCATTCAAATAAATCTTGATACACGGCTGAGTGTTTCACAAGCCATTATATAAAACCCATCGGGAATGCGGAAAAAAATTTCCCAGCGCCCACACACGCTCCGTTACCAGCTTGACCCGCTCGCAACACACAATAAATAAAGCACACTTGAACCTCCCGGCCATACAAAATACCTTCTCGTCCTCGAGATTTTCACGGTTCTGTTTCTCCTCTCACAACCTCGTACAATAACTGATAATGCACACTAATCAATGAAGAAACAGATATTGTGCCGATAATTTTCTACCGCTAAAAAACGCTATACAATTGAATTTTTTTAAATGTTGCTACGATTTATATACATTTATATAATTATAACTTATACATCTTACGAATTCAGAACATTCTCAGTTCGTTTTGCCAGAGGAAGATATCTCGTTATGAAATTTTGTTTTAATCTTAAGGTGTAACGATTTATTTTACTTGCTTAAATTGAAATATGAAGACGTTTAAAAATAATTAAATCGAAACAACTGAAGAGGCCGTTTGATTTCATTTTCAAGGTACAATTCAATGAAAGTCATCGAGCCCTTGGGGGCTCTAGTTCAGGCGATTGTGAAAGTTTGAATTTACCGCGCCGTTGCAACATGCTCGTCACGAACTAGAGACTACACGATTGATGAGTTTCCGACACTCACCTGAACGTCTTTTGTGAAGTGATTGTTGCAGTAGATGTGAACAGTGGAAAACTCGCGAACTTGATCGAACTCGAACTTGATCTCCAGAGGATGGCCCGAACGGCTGTCGTTTTTCCAGCCAACCCATTCTGGGTTCCGTTCATAATTTTGCGACCTAAAGTCGTCTTCGCCGGTGCGGCCGTTCGTCAGCTGGCCAAGACCCTGACGCAGTTCACCGTCCCAGTAGCCGTCGTACGTTGCGTCAAAGAACTCGTAACTGCCTCTCCTGTCGCCCTGCGGCATTGAATAGGAGACAATTCCATCGTTCCAAGCGCAGCCATACAACTCGACCCGCATGCAGGCGGTGCGTCGGTGATAACTGTATGGCAGGAACCGAATTTTACTCGCCCATATAGGTGATTCAAGTTCATTCTTGGCCACAAGATAAGAGTTCGTATTGCCTGCCACGACCTGTAACAAAAGAAAAAAATGTTAAGAACACACATTTTTGATATTTGATTAAAACAGACGGTTCAGTAAGTGAACAATCATTCTGAGTGATTGCAAGCAAAAATAAAGTAGTGTCAACTACTAGTGCAATTACTTCCCGACGTGCAATTCCTCCGGGTACGGAGTGCGAAAACGTTCGATACGTGTTCGCGACGAAGGAGACACGCGTTTTACCGAACAAGGGACTTTGCACCTGTCGTGAATGAGCGCGCCAACTCGGTCACGTCTCGCGACTATACGTGAGAACGACGAAGGAAAAAGATTATCGCTCGGTAACTCGTTTGTATAAGTGGAAAATAAGAGACCCTTTGTTCATAACGACTTCATCAATATCGCCCTTGGCAACATTTGCGACTTTTGGAATACCTAAGAAATGGTTTTCCATTCACATCGCATAGAGTGATTTTTATACTATCATTTACATCAGATTTGGTTGCCAGTGATTGGTTTATAGAAAATTAAGAGCAGTTGTTATTCATATCATTAAATAGGGCTTATTAAAAAAAGCTTATTCGAAAAAGATATTGTCAAGTCAAAATTGTAGATATCCTGCTTAACGAAAAAAAACTTAGATTGAAATTCGTAAAATTTAGATTGAAGATTCAGGTTCTTTAGTACAGTCAGCAAAGACTGAACCTGACAATTCTTTTCTCGACGGAGAGCTATACTCATGGGCGTAAGGTGTTACAGTATATGTACCTCGCAAGACGAGCAGCCGCAAATGGTTTTCGTGCCGGCGCGCCCCTGCTCTTTATAATTGGGCCTAATTTATACGCGGAGCGCGATTTATCGTATTCTTTTACGTCATATTTCGGACTGGAGTTGAGTTGCCTGTTTGATGATGCAGTGAGAAGGTGCGGCGTTGGCACCAACGCCCATGTTATGTTAATACTAAAGCTACTGACACCCGAAAGATTGCCGAGAATACGGCCAAACACACCTACTGCAATCAGTATGCAAAATTTCTGGTTGGAAAAATGTGCTTCGTAACATTGAAGAAATGTAAGAGAGTTTTAGATCAGTGTCACTTTTTCGCATACATAGATGCTTAAAACTAAAATCAAGAAGTGATGGCGAAAAAAACATCATGTTAACTCTCTCAATTCGTAATAAGAAGAGTTGTATTTTCAAGTTGTGTTTTTTACTCGGATCAAACGTGAGTTGGAGAACATAACTGAGACAGACAGGTGAGTCGATGGTCTGATCCTAGAGCGCTCCCTTATTTTATCGATCTGCTCAGCTATACAAATAAGTTTTTAGCCCTTCGTTTGAACTTCGGAAGGAAACCCTAACACCGGCTCTGACGCTCCGTCGCTTTCGTTCTGAAGCTCTTTTCGGTCTGCCTTGTGAGACCTCATATATATTATTCTTCTTGTCGAGTGTGGCGCTGTTACGTTTGCTTTACCACCCTCGTAAATCGTTACGATGCACGTCGACCCATACTTGAAGGAAAACGAAAGCTTTACGTAAAAACCACTGTCTTCTCAGTCGAAGTGAATTTGCCGAATCTTTAAATAAAAATTGGCTTTACGGTGCGTCGCGTTTTCATAAAACTAGCATCGTTAACATGAGAATCGGATTTACTTTTTTTATCACGGGAAAAGCACCGGGGCAACATGTCGTAACCCTTGTGTCCCTCTGTGGTTAGGATATATCGTTGAAATTCGATTTGGACTATTGGGTAGAATTATCATGCAAATGGATTGCTCACCTCTTCCCCGCGTGCGTTTCTGTATCGAATCCATTTTCCCAGCCTGGGTCTCCAATAGTCCAGGATGTAAGCCTCAGAAAATTCTTTACCTTTGCCGTTACCGAAACGCCCCTGCGTCGCTGTCGCAGTGATCAGATGAACCGTATGCAAATCTATTTCCAGCCACTCCTTTGGTTCGGTCGTGATCTCGTATTTTGGACACCATGCTCCACCGTTAATTTCCTGCCTCAGTCTAAAACAATAAGAAAGGAAAAATATATAACAATTGTTGTTTATCTACCTCATCCACTTAAATAATCAAATTAAAATAGAAACAACAAAGCGAGCGGCTTATATAAATGTATGTTCATGTAGGATATATAGTTACGAAAGTAATCTGCAGCTTGTACCCGTCGGATAAACGTCGCCTCGTCGCTAAGGACTGTGCGATGAAATTATAATTTATCGATCTGCTTCGCGGAAGCGAATGATATGAATTAAAGATGAGGCTGCCTTATCTGAGACGCACGGTCACGAGAGAGCCACTTCGATTGCTAATTGTATGGTTTCCTTTGGTGAATCCGCGTGCGAATACATTCTCATCGCGCTCGGATTCGCGCCTTTATTCTGTCAAGAGTTTCGTGACAGTGTGATTTGAACATTGCGTCGAATCTACGACCTGGTGCTCGACGAAAAAATTTCGCGATTTAACCGGTATTTTCGATAATTAACCGCTTTCGTTTGACAAAGCTCCTGCTTATCTAAAAAAGGAATAATATACAAATTTCGTCTTAAAATGCGAACGATGTTACTTGATGAGAATGCAAAACGTCCTGTGTACAGCCCCGAGCGTGCTTCATGTAACATTTTATGTATCGTTCTTTAATGTATGTAGTCCTTACGACAAACATCAACTTTCGCATAATAAAACTATTAATTATGCGTGACAAAACGAAACTTAATTTCAATTCGATGTAGGAATTTTGAAAATGTCAAATAGTTCTTCGATAGTATTGATCAATAATGTGTAGGTAAATTTACAGTACTACGATATTAAACAACGTTTAAAATGTAAAATTCCGAACGAAATTAAAAAAGCTGATTTAATGTTACTGATTTTGAAAACTGCAGACGACGTTTCAAAAAGGACGCTAAGATTATCTTAGTGTCATGATTATGGTGAGTAAATTCGACAAACTCTTAACGTTCTCTAAATAGATCTGGCTTCGTTGGTGGTCTTCAAAATTATAGCACGAAAAAGAAAGCAATCGTCGAGCTGTCAGTGACTGCCACGCAGATTCAAGAGTAAGTCCCAAAATTTTTAAAATGTCAAACACCTTGGACAGGAAAACTGCAGGAGGATTCATAAAGCAACGTATAAAATCTGTGGAAAAATATACACCCCGAGCTCTGTAAGTCATGCGTATTAACTGTGTGCAATATATAGAAACAGCGGGACAAAAATTTGCTTAGTCGCCGGGCCGGCTGGCGCGCGTCTTATGAAGTGTCACAGTTTAACTGACAGTGCAAGGTGCTTTGATGGCAATAAAGTAGTAAACTCTGTACGTGCAGTTTAACAGTTTCGTTTTGACGCAACATCGCCCCGGTTTCTGAAGTCTTATATTTGGGTTGTCTTGCGCGCGTGCGAACTCAACGATTATGCACGGGATCATAACTCATAGACCATTAAGAAAACTCAAACGGCTTTGATACTGTCCAAACATCAAAGACATTCTCCTAGCCGCTCCAGTTGCCATCGCAAGTCCTTTCGGGTACCCTCGATGCGGAATAATTCGCAAGAAGTATAAAATATATAGCAATATAAGTTTCTGAGCGCGCTAAAGTATTTTTCTGGCATTTCATAGGAATTGCTGCGATTTGTTTGTTTGCCTCCATTGGTCTGCGAACTTTGCATGCGAGCAAAAAATAGAACAGTGGAAACATAACCACCGGGACTGTAAATACAGACGTTCATTCCTCGGTCTCATATTGGGACCACTGTTTGAATAATGTATTAACGCGAAAAGTTTTCACAGCAGAAGGTGTCAGAGTGATATTTTTGCGACAGTTTTATCAATTGTAATTCAGCCGCGAGTTACGAGGGATGGTCTAACGACTTCGAAAAAGTTGACTCGTGAAAAGTGTGTAGAATCACACGATTTAATGAAATTTAGCATCCGGCAGTATTCCTTTTGTTTTGTTGATAAAAAAACTGACACCTCCATCATGCTGGAATTAAAGTTGGAGTTGAGCCAAAAAAGTGATTCGTACGAAAAAAAATAGCATGAATGAAGACAAGAATTTGGTCCGTTGTAATTGGAACGAGCGGTTTGGTTCGTGTTGTTATGCAAATCGAGCGGCATAATGAGCGGAAATTTGTGAAGTCAATAAACGTCGGAGTGAAATCAAGAAGAAGGAAGATTAGTCACGTGTCTTGGTGGATCGCAATAGTCACAAATGGATTTGCGGTCATTCGCATGCGGGACGCCGCGTCATTAATCCTCATTCCCGACCGAAGGTCGAATTGAGAGTAAGTACTGGATACGCCGATTAATAGCAGACCGCCACTTCGATCTGGATCTCATTCTGGAAGGAAATGATGACAAACGTGTCTTGTCGATTGCCTCGCGCAAATAACTTTTAAGTACAAAGTATTAGCCGACATTTCTTGCTAACTTCAATCTCAACCTAAGAATTAAATCAATTACAAATGAAGTGAAATCAGAAAATATTTTTTCCTTACCTTCCGTAGATTGGTCCGACGTTTCCAACTTCGAAGCTGGAGCTTGCATGGATGTCTTCATCAGGGATAGCTTTGGATTCCATGCCAAGGGGAGCGGTACATTGTGCTGTAACAGAAGGAGATAATGTTCATTAAAACCGGATTGGTTTTCAGATCAGGATGAAACGAAGAGAATGTTCAGATCTCTGGGTCACTACATAGGGAACAGGACTAAAAGGGATTGTAGGTAAAGTGAGGGAGTCATAAATAGCTCGTACAGGATCAAGGCGATTTCGAGATCGTTATGCGGTTGAAAAAAAGTGGTTATCAATTTGAGTTTGTCAGTGAGGGAGGATTTGCGGGGCCCGGGCACTCGATTTCCCTGAGCCGTTGGAACGGTGGAAGGTGGAAAGCACACCCTTCCGTTCGAGGCTGTCACTGTGGAGAATTATGGGCGCAGAATGAGTGGCTGGGCTGGGCTGCACGACGCATAACTTACATTTGCTTCTTCTTTCTGTATCTCCTCTTCTTTTCCAGGATGTCTATAAATACAAGATCGAAGTCTGGCGGAGAGAGAGCGGCGTGTCCCTCCGCGGACTGCAAGGAGGAAGTGCACACCGAGCTGTGCTCGTAAACTCGATACCGAAGATGACGAAGTTTATAACCAACCCTGAAACCGTGCGCCTTCACCTCAGATTACATCTACATGAGTTACAGCGCGCTCAGCGGTTTCTTGTCTTGCGAACGGATGCAAAATGAAAAGCCATGCGAATTGGCTTAGCGGGCCAACACACCAGATGCGTAAAACGAGTTCGACCGCGGAGAAGGAGTCACCCGAGTTTCGCTAACAAAAAGTGTGACGAAAATCTCAGAAGCAATCTTCCAGTCGGGTAAGTCTTCTGACGGTTGACGAGTCTTATAATAAAATCGGGTTTGAAAATTTCGAGGAACGGTTTTGTATCTTGATCTCCTTGTACTTTGACTTCCATTTTTTCTTTTTTCTTATTAAATATTTCTTTTCGCGATTACAGGCGGTGTATTCTTTTTTCAGACACTTTCGCTGAGAATTTTACAAGACTTACTGACAAATTCGTCGTTAATGGCAGTGAGACGAGTAAACTTTTCGAACCAACTGCAGGTCGAGGGAACGGATGTGGCGCTTCCTGTGGAGTAGTTACTTGGGATTTAAACTTTTCAGCTCGGTTTACCGCGATTAAGAGTGGGTCGATTCTTTTCGCCGAGGTGTTTTTTTCTTTCTCTGTTGAAAAAACAATGACTTCTCGATAAGAATCCCTGGACCTTTCACGGACTCGTAAAATCGGTTAATCGGGATACAAAAAAAACGGCTCATCCGACAGGAAGATTGCTTTTCGTGCAATGTCCCGTGTCACCAGAGAATATTAACATGCGCTGTGATTAATGAAACGATCGAATTTCATTTCTGGTTCTCATATATCATTTGCGATGAAAGCAGCCAAAAAACGCAACGGTCTTTATGAATAATGTGGACGCTTTTTTGGTTGTTATGTTGATGCGCGAAAAGATGGCAAACGGTTCTATTCAGATTTCCTTGCATTTTCCTCATTTTCAACCGTTCGAAGTAAACAAATCGAGCAAACGAGAGAGTCATCGTAACAAGATTTTCTACTCAGCTAATTCAATTTCGCTCCTGTTTGGCTACGTCGCGCTCATTATTATTAATGATCGCGTGCCGTTGATGTATACTGTTGTATACGGTTCTGGCCATTTCTTTTTCAAACGGACCCTCCTGCTTTTCGCATTCGCGGGCGCGTGAATGTAAATTAATTACTCTAGAACTACGGCGAAAAACATATCGGCCGACGGAACCTTATTAACGCGCAAAATTAAAGCATAAATCGCGACTTGCTTAAAGACCCGGGAGCATCTCGTGAAACTTCTACGAAAGCGGACGAACTGTTTCCTTGTCGGCCGAGGAGGATAATTGCTCGCGAGCTTTTAAATCACGCTTTTCGTGTGCTGTTTAATGATGAATTATATTATCAGTATTATACGTCCTGGCTCATTCGCCGCTTTTATTTGCCTGGCATGCAACTTTACTTTTTGATGGCTTTTGCGAGACTCGCTTGCTTAAAACGAGTATCGCTTAAGTTTTTTAATTAGTCCCCTATAGAAGTTTTATTTTATTGCAACCGTCTCAGATATTTACGACATTCAAATGACCTTCATCTCTTGCTCTTTATCTACTCATTACTTTTGATTTATTGTGCTCGACTTTTTAGCGATATCAACTTTTTGTTGACAATCACTTGACAAACTTGAGCAGTTTTGTGAAGACAAGCCAGAAAAAAAATATCAGGCGATAAAAAGAGATATTTTTTAAGTAATACATAAAGTGGTCTAGTGATCATTAAAAAGAGTTGCGAGACATTAATGCATAAGATCGTTTTCACTTCTGGAGGTTGATCATGAAAAATATCTAAGCGCTGTGGATAGAAGCTGAGAGAAAATGGAAGAAAAAGAACGACCAGAAGCTTGTGCAAACGTCTTTCAACTGGCGCCATGGTGGCTTTCGGAAAGAAAGTATACTACTTATAGGCTCACCCTTTCTAGGGTTCTCTGATTTCGCGTTCAAAATCAACGGTTTGAAAAAAACAGAACGCCCTCAACGCCCAAAAACTGGCTGTGTTGACTGAGCGCACTTTTTTCACACACTAAATACACTTTTCTGTGGATAGATAATCCAAAATAATGGACCGCACTTGTGAGGGTCGGCTGTGTTTGTTTGCCCCAATAGAAATATTGGGGAGATAGATGTAATGATTAATCAAATAACAGAGCGAAAACAGTTTCTCGATGCATTTACGTTGTTAGACAAAATTCTATTCGAGATGGCAAGCGTATTTATCAAGAGGGCTTGGCTCGTCAAAAAGCGCATGAGTCACAGACGATAATTGGCAATAAATTTTTGTTATGCCCGAGTGTTTGATGTAAAATAATGTGTACACCCAATCAATATTATGTTTCGTGTAATTGAGTTGCTGAAAACAAATGTAATTTCGAATTGGTTTGTTACGTAACTGACAGCACTGTCCGATTGATATAACAATTCACATTTCTCTCGTTGAGCACGTTTGAAATCGTGAATACAATAGTGATGTATCATTTTCCAGGGAAAAGAGTTTTCACTTGCGGCTACATTTTAATCTCGATGAAAACTTGACGTGGCGGACAAACACACTGGAGCGAAAAGAATGCCAGGCGTTTTAATAAAACAAGATTGAGTTTGCTCTGCGTCACAAAAATCTCCGCGTATGAATTGGATTTACGAAAAAAAAGCGATTCACATCGACAGCCAAACCGGGGCTGATCCCTTCAAATGTATTTTCAAATCGAGGATTATTGCACTTCATGTCTCTCGCTTTCTTTCACGGAGAATTTCGAGAACGAACGGCTCTTTTCATATATTCCTTCGCTCGTTTGTTTTTCCCCGAACGAGTCACGCGGCCTTTCGAGCACTCGATCTTTACGGATTGATGTGCTTCGAGAGCCTCAAGTCGGAACCACTCGTGCACTCAAGTGCTACTACACTCGACAAATACTTTCCAATGTAGTGTACATAGAGCTGGCTCGTGATTTTCGCGGTCGTGATTGCAAACTTAATTGCGACCAAATTAGTACTCCCGCGTTCGGTTCATTATCCTCCGGTGAAAAACGTCGATAATATGGCAGTATGTTTTTTGTTCGTTTCCGTGCGTATCGATTTTTCAAACTTGCGCAGCAACGAGCAAAATGCAAATGTACGAAACAAGTAATCCAACCGTCAATTTTCTTTCATAAAACAACATTTAGAGCTTCGTTAATTCTATTGTCATTGTACGACGTTGGTCTCGCGACGTAAAAAAGAAAAATACTCACCAAGATAATGTCTCTGTAACATGCACGCAGACGGCTTTCAGCCTTTGTCCAGCCCTAACTATCGGGATATCGGGAAAGCAATCGAGACGCTCAGTATTGCGTGACTTTTTATGTTCGCCAACATGAGTTTGACGTACATTTCAGGAAACAAAAACAGCCGACCAAATATGAAGATCTTACGACGAATAACGATAACAATCAAAAAGAATTTCACAGCTAGGGTATAAATATAAATGAACCTGTTATCAATCTGAAATTCCGAGAACGCTCTTGTTTCCCTCCGTATATAGGAATTTCGGCACGCAGAAAATAAGGAAAGTCGATAGTTTTCACGTTGACAGTACAGGTTGCGAATAGTTCAGTTACTTCATTCCGATGGCACCGGATTCAATTATGTATCGACTGGTCAAGAAGCAGTTCTTTGGCAAATGTCGAAACGGAGAAGAAAAATGACTTGACGCCTCCAATAATTTGTTCCACGCAAACTTGTTCGCCGCCGTGTAATTACCAACAAGTGAAATTACTACGTTTGGTCAACAGCCTATCGCGCTCTAAAAATGTAATTTGCAAAGAAGTGCGATAGAAAAAACTGAGTTAATTTTGTTACAACTTCTACCTTGAGACATCATAAAAATAGTATGGAAATAAATAACAGGAAATGACTTGAAAGTTAAATCAAAAAATTCTATGACAAATGTTTCTCAAGTAATGATTGGTTTTCTTACTAAGAAAGATTATTCTTTCTTCCAAAGACAATTTCGTTCTGCGATAATCGTGCTACTCAATCAATCATAGTTAAAGTCAAGTTCAAATCAAATATCAAAACTGATTGAATTAAACTAGAGCGATCTCAAGCTGGTCGCAAGCTGTTAATCGTGTCTCGTTGTTATGTTAATACAAGCATCGAAGCCAAATGAAACGATAATTCTGGTATTTCGGGTGTTCTAATGGAACCACATAATTGGAAAGGGAGACGTGGAAGAAGCGGAAACGCGTGTGCGTGGCTGGGGTGACAATGCACCGAAGGGAGTTTTGGCAACTGTGCTCCTCATACACGCTCAAGTTCGACGGATGTATAGGAATGTGGTAACGTGGTCGATGAGCGGCTGTTCGTGGTCTGGTTAATACACGCGTGAACCCGCGACAAGCTTGCAACGCAGCTGGTCCCGCCTGTTATACGCGATTTCGCTACGGTTTCAAGCACGAGCTGGAATAAAACGACCGCTGCTGTGTCTCCGTGTCCGTGTCGTTCATTTCACTCGCATTCGCATTTATGATTCATTTTTGTACAGAAGCGCTTGAATCGGTCGGTTCACTTTAAGCTGCTTTGCATACAGGCTTTGATTGAATACTGCGCCGCAAATTTCACCGGAGCCTTTCCCTCGTACACTCGTGCTTGCGAAAAAACCATCAGAAAAACGTGGGACTTGTATTCAATTTGCAATCTCTTTTTATTAATATTTATGCTTTTTGCTTGGATGAATAATTTAGAAATAAAGACTTACGTTTAAGGTAATAATAGCCACTTTATTAACACTACAAGGCCGGAGGGGACAATTTTGTCACCGGACCTCTCTTTTCAATCAACATAGCTCTGTTCTTCTACACTCAGAAAAAGGATTCATTATAGTTACAATTTATATTCGATCGAAAAAATTTTAAAATATTTCTTAACAGTTACAACAGCGTCATCGAGTTGAAAAAATATTTAATAAATATTATTTTTGACTTTTTTCAACGTTGTCACTACAATTGCACTATTTCATAATACTTACATGTTCAATTTCATGATATTTAAACTTTATTTGATAACTATTATGAAACGAACTTGAAAATTGAATTTGTTTATAGTTATAACATGAGAAATCATGACAACCAAATTTTTTGTTGATATATAAACCCTTAATTTGTAATATTTATCTAATATAATTATAATTGTAATTTTTAACTATTATAATTTCGGTTCGATTATAATTAGAATATGAAGATGAGCAAACCTTTCCCGCAAGTACAAATTGACTTGATTGAAGATATATAAGCGCAAGTCAGCATATATTTCTAAATAACAGTCTAGGATCGAGAGGCGACTACACCAGGAAACAACAGGACAGACGATCAAGGTATGAAAAATAGTAAGGATTCGATTGAATACTAATAAATATAACTTTGTTAACATTTGTTAATATAAAAGTAATTGTTTATCAAATGTCAACAGGAAAATGAACTCACAGCAAAAAGGAAAAACGCCTCTCGATCCAAGATATAAATTGGATCATCACGAAAAAATGACTGAATCCACCAATTACAAATAAAATTAGATTAATTGAAATAAAGAAAAAAAATCAAAAATATTTCCTTCGACAATCCTTCTTTATTTTTATTTTTTATGAATTGCATGCGATAAATATTAAGAAATATTTTTTGTAGTTCACGAAATTGTTTCAATAAATGTTATACTTGAACTATAAATATTATTGTATATATAATTAATCTTATGAAATATGCGAATAAAAATTTAATGAAATGGTATAATTGTCGTTAAGAAATATTCAGTTGCACTATAATAATTACATTAAATCATAACAATAATGAAATATCAATAACATTAACGAATCCTTTTTCTGAGTGTAGCGTACAGTGAGTAAGAGGTAAGTACAATTAAGTAGAATATTAACTTTGATTTTTAATGGCTCGAATTATACCACAGTTATCCTGTAGTTTTTTTTGTTCGTTTTATACGAAAAAATTTGGCGAATAACAGTCAATTTAATTTTGAAATTAATGGTCTTTATCAAAAAGTATAAAAGCGTGTAATCTGAACATAATAAAGCGCACGCTCGCGTCATAACCATTTCAGAGGTATGCTTTCGTTGTTCATAATTTCTTGCTTCTTTTACTACGCTATTTAATATGCAAACTTTTTATTATTTTTTTTCCTGCCCGCAAAACAAATAATGCATCCGCGACACCATTGTCCCGTAATTTATTTTCTCGTTACGCTCAAACAGGTGTGGAAGCACGCTCCTTTGTCCGGTAATGAATAGCGTCTTTATTTTTTGCATGCAACGTGTCGCGTGTGAGATGTGCGAGAGCAATAATTCGTCCGCACGCATTGTTCAATTTGTCCTGATGTTGGAGCGCGTTAAGCAGTTTGTTCAGGTGAAAACATAATGGCCCTGCTGACACCGGGAGCGAACGCAAAATCCTTTAAACATTATCAAGTACACAAAAGAAACTCGATCGCTCTCGTCCGAAATTTCTCATCTACAAAAAATTTATTTTTCTGTTGTATCTCAACTCTTTTACTTTCAGATTGGTCGTAATTTTGACCGGAAGTTTCTACTTTTGTTTCCTTATTTTTTTACTGGTCACAAAACTTTCTTCATCCAATCAAATAGCAAACTTTACTCCAATCTGTGTTATAATAATCAATTGTTTACCGTTACAAACTTCATCCTGGCAGTAATGAAAACGATAAATCTTCAATTTCCCATTACCCTTCGCGGTGGCGAATTAATGAGCGCAATCTGAAGATGTTCAGCATAAAAATTCAATCGCCAACGATCTTTGCTACTTTCACCGACAACTTCATGTCCGTAACTTTTGCCAAAGCTCGCGCAGCCAACGATAACACTGCCATTTTTCTTAGACCACACAATTGTCATCAGCATTAATTTTTTTTTTTCGTTTTGACCGAGGCCGTAAACGGAGCTGGGTTCTTGACGTCAACATTTACGAGCGCAAGGGGGCTGAAAGTAGCGAAAGCTCTATGCCGAACGACACCCCCGACACAGGCCTAGACCGAATAATTGCCGCGTGCAGTTGTGTACAGAGCTGTTGTGCACACACGAATTCGTGGCCCCGTGTCAACACACGCAATCGAACATGCTGATGCGCGTATACATACATGTTCGAAAATTAGTGTAAGAGGGCAGCAACACGAACAGACCGCAGTGCGGCCGGCGTACAACATGTTTATGTATCGCCGGCAACATTAACGTCCAAATTTATGCGCGCTTTCGGCCCGAACGTTTACAAGTTCAATGGCTGCGGGGGGCCAAGTAACGTTGCTATTTATACGCTATTATCGATCCAACCGAGGGGCAGAAAAAAGTCAAGGCACACACCGCACGCCCGACACACATTTCTGCGTGACAAAATCCGACTCCCACGCTCGACAACCTTGTTGTTCGGATTTTGCAATGAGATTTTTTTGTGTATCTTCTTTGATTAATATTGATAACCTCCTTTTCTCGTGTTTTTAGAGTCTTTACAAGTCGGACGTTTCCAAAAAGACCTGTGGTCATGAAAGAACAAAAAGTTTCGAATCTTGTACAATACTCAGCTTTGTTTTTTCGCTGTTGCAAACTTGTAAAAGATACAAGAACCATTGTAACTTTTTTTGCACGGCGATAAAAATGTCAAAAAATAACGAAGGATAGAAGTTTAATTGTATAACTTGGTGCTTTTATTTGGTCTTTATGTCAGGTGGAATCACCAATCTTGAAGTTCAGAACTCTGGAATCAAAGCTGCACACAACACAAAGTCAGCGCGTTATTGTGCCAAGCTCCTCTGAATGACAACACGCTGAAACTAGATATTCCCGTGCATTACGAATTCCGACGGATCACGTGTTGTAACAGCAATTGCGCTTCATCTCAAATGTTAATTTTAATGTCATTCGAATAATAGTGCCTTGTTATTGTATCGAGTAATGTTGTTGTAATGGTGCAGTCATGGCATGACGTTTCAACGTGTAATTTAATAACTCTCGTTAAAATTTTATCTCTGTTGAATGATTAATTTTCCATTCCACTATTTGTTTAACGTTCCACGTACGATTCCCTATTTTTCGTTACTTTTTTTAATAATAATGGAAACTCACGGAAGTGATATATTTTTTTCCCGGGTACAATTTATGGAGACCATTTCCCAAAACAGAAAATACTTATCACGGTAGGGCGATAGCAAAGGCACGAACTGTTCTTTTTACCGCGTCAACTGACCCGTAAAATAACAAGACCCGAAATTGCTGCTACGATCGATAAAACATGTAGCGCAAAATGACTGTGATCAGTTGGTGTGGCGCGATCGATAAGCATATCGATACCGTTACAGTAATACATCGAATAACGCCAAATCATTAACGCCACGCCACTCGGGCGTGCTATGACACGCGGTATTTTGTTTTCACCTGCCAGGACTGTTTTTTAAGGCGGCGTGAGCGTGTAATTTGAGGGTCTGGGCCGCGAAACAAAAGAGGGACGGCGCGTGCAAAAAAATCAATCTCCCATCGTGGCTTTGAGAATGGAGATCGGCATTTACACCAGAAGCCATAATTCTGGCGCCCGTAAAAACACGAACGCATCCTGTTCCTCGGCTCTTCGCTTACATTAAACCTCGGCTCGTTTCTGCTCGGCTTAGTTTCCGTGCCATTGATTTTCCGACGCTGGGGTCGGAACCCCCGCGTCAGGTAAATAGGGAGAGAAACTTGCAAAGTATCCGCGAGAAGAGTTTGCTTGTGCGGAGCTTTCGAGACGTCGGGTGCGTTCGCGTGTACTGGTGCTCGCTCGCACGTACACTCGCAATGCGACCCGCTCGTTTTCAAGATCTACGGCAGTTCGGAGCCACATTTGTACGAATTACGGGCCAGCGAGTGCCGCTCGGCCGGAAACTGAAGCACGTCAGATCGATCGCAGAGTGAAAGAGCACGAAATTTTTGTTTGCCGAGCGCACTTTTTTCGGCCCCTCAGCCATTTTGCACGAATGACTCGCGAGAAATTGGAAATTCCGGACTATCGGTGCGAATTGTCGGCTCGCCTCGACGTACGCTCGGACTATGTTGTAACACGATACCAACATTGTATTTCTGTGCAATTAAACAAACTTGTTTCCGTACGAAAAAATTAACATAACCTCCAAAGTTCTTAGGTTTTTAATTTTTTTCATGCGGTTCAGATTTTGAAATTAAATCACGTTTTACTTACAAGACTGGTCATCTATGACCAAAAAGAATGGCAATTTAAAATTTCAATTATCAATTATTATTTTTTGCTTAACGAGCTCAAATTAAAACAGATTGGAGTGAATAGTAAGGTTTAACTTTTTGGGGCAGGTGTCTGTGACGAGGGTTGAGACGAGTTTTGGGATTCGCAAAACAGGCAACATTTTTTAAATCTAATCACTATAATAACATGGCGTGTTAACTTACATATGTCTACAGCAAGTCCATCATGAAGGAAGAATACGAGTGTGTAAAGAATGAGGCACATGTGCAGCAGGTAGTCCATGGCGATGCTAGTCCGAGAGCCGGCAATCATCGAACTCTCATAACTGCTTCTGCAATCAGGAAAAAATTCCGACGTTAGTCCCGCAATTTCCTCGTTCATTCACAAATCTTTTACACTAAATAACAGGGTTCCGCTGGTAAATTGATTATTTTTATAAACCACCTGCCAGCTTTGTTTTTTTGACACATGCGCCAGACCAACCTGTGTTTAGGCGCTTGGCAAACTATTCGTATTTACCTAATACGAAATGCAGACCACCCAAGAAGCCTCGAGCGATTCAGCCTAAGATTTTTTGCGAAATTTCACAGCGTAGCGTTAGGAAAAACTCTTGACCATAAATTCTTGACAATATCAAAAGACACCTTCTTCTTTAACATCAAGAATGTTTCTTTTTCAGAGTGCATTCATAATTAGCTAACTTTCAACGACACCGTGAAACATAATTAGAACTGCGTTTCTGTTCACAGTATGTTTTAATACTTCAGCGCACGTATTAAGAGAATTATTAATGATCTCGATGAATTCGACTAAAAAGTTAATCGGGAGATGGCATAATCATTCCGGCTCGGAGTTTAATAGGGTTTAGAGAGTCGTTACGGGTGTGGAAAACAACGAGCAGTTTAAAACAAAAAGAAAAAAACGAAAATGAAAACAAGCGAGAGCAATGGAAGACAAGTGTCTTATATATATACCTCGCGGTCATTCGTTCGCCTGTAGTAATTTCTTTTAATTAGTCCTTCGAGAATCGAGATAAAATAGCGACGTGGATGTTTCGATCTTGAAAACTCGTTCTCAAAAAAATCGAGTATAAAGGAGCAAAACGAAAACTAGACCTCGAGTTATATACACTCTGCCAGTAAAGAATCGATTCGTGTGCGCCATGAACGTTTCAGTAGATACACAAAATTTCATTACGTTAATATTTTGATGAATGCTCGTCACCAGCGAGTTTTTGCTCGACCTTTTTTTTCTCTCCGACTCTTTGCCAGGCGTAAATTTTTCTTACGTTAAACGTTCGGCAATTAATAACGACGCTGAAAGCTGACGTGCGCGCCCAAGAGGTCTTTCATTTGCAGCGGCATTTCTCTAGCTCACTTTCAAAGTTTTGATTTTTCTTTGCGTCTGCAGCGAGCTATTAATAACATTCTTGTTCCATTTCGAAAGCTCCGTGATCTGACGAACCTTTATGGACACTGTTTTAATTTCAGAGTCGGTTCCCGTAACAAGCTGATTTGGCGTGCAGCGTCACTTTAAGTGCGTTTGCCAGCCCGCTAAGAGGCTCATTAAAAACTTTAAGATATTCGCAATTATGAGCTGAAACTGGGGCTGGTTTTTTCTTGGGTCAGGCATAAACAAAAATAACAACAAAAACAAAAAGTCAGATTTTTTACGACGGGAAAAAGGGTCTCGCGTTTGAGTTACAGCCTTAACTTACAGGCGATGGAAATTGAAGCTTAGCCGCGGCAGAATCTAAGGCAAATATTTTATTCGAGACGCGCATAAATATGCAAATATTTACGACTTGCGACGACAGCACAAAACATGCGCAAGGTGCGTCAAAAAAGTCGATCCAACGAATAGATTTTCTCTCGCGCTATCGAGAGTCTTTTTTTCGAATAAAAAACACCGTCTGTGTGCCGTACGCGGCACATTTATGGACTGCTTTACGTCGAGCATATATTTTAAATAGATGTACTTCTCATACGTGATCGGATTCGTTTACATGCACCATGAAAAATTCATGCGATAGAAAAATGAAAAAGCGCATTCAAAAAAGGGAAAATTCATTCGAACGCGAATTTACCTAATCGAAGATTCGTAAAACTTTGAGAGCTCTTTTTTTTAATCTCAAATTAAATGGCGCAGTTCTCGGGGTCAGTCTGATATACGAGCTCCGCACAGGAGCGTCTGACAAAGAACTACATTCACGCTAGCGGCTATTACGGATCATTATCGAGATTAGGATCGAGCGCTTGAGAAAACTTCGCCCTAGCACTAAAAGGCTCCTCGCGAAGTGTAATACTTTATTTTCGATGCTCGAAAATCATCGAAGTTTATTTTTGAACCAAATACTCCTACCGAGAGAGGATAAATTATGAAGCAAACAGTTGGTGTATAATTATGCAAAAATCTTCATTTGTTCGCCAACGATTGCATATCGAGAGATGAAAATCATAAAAACAAACATAATAAAAAGGGGAATGTAAATTTTTCACTCTGATTGGTACATTAAAAAGTTAATTAACTTTGTCCAGTGGAACAAAAAAGAACGAGAAAGTATTTTTTGCCCGCAGGAGAGTTAAAAAAGAGAACCCGATTGGCGTGTTAAATGGCGCTCCAAGCGGCGTGCCCTTAAAAATTAATTACGAAAGACAAACAAGGAACGCGTAAAATGCGTCCGCGCGCGGACGCTGCCTGACGGCTTTTTATGGAGTTCGAAATTGATAGCAATTGTTCGATGTACAATTCTCGGGACATAAATTAAAACGCGCGTATGTTTTATATCGGTCGCTAAAGTTTTATAGCAGTTACGAAAAAAAAATGAAGTATTTTTACGGGGATTCTTTTTCGGCAATTGCAGGCGATCACAAATCTCTGGCACGGAACAAACGCGAGCCAAGAGCTGTGAAACAAGCGAAAAATATCGACGACACTTTTCGGTTAATTAACATGAACCTTTTGACTACCGAGTGTTGTGGCAGACCGTAACTGATGTTTATCCGCGGGTCGCCCAGCCCTTGTTCTTCGTTATTTCGCATCCCACTGGCACTGACGATCCCGTCGCTTGTTATACGCGCCGATCGTAAAACGATCCCCACAAAATCGGCCGCGCTGCGTGAGATTCTGCGAATCCGCGTCGGCTACTCGCTTTCCAGTGGCGGATACATGCGCCATTACTATCCGTCGTGGCGCGCTTATCGCGATTTTACTGAGACGCTCCTTCCACGGACTGTATACATTTCAAAAGTAAACGCTTTCATTGTCTGAAATACCTGCGCGCTGACTCATATACCGATTTTTGTGATCGCAATCAAGCAATCGTTCTGTAATTTCCAGCGCGCGTCATTCATTTTGCCAACTTCAACATCGTTTCGAATTAACTCAAAAAACAACAATTCCACATTGCAAACATCAAAGTACAAGCAAATGCAATGAACTTTGGTGTAGGCAATTCTTAATGCTTGTCAGGCCAAACTTTTTGCGGCACGTCACAATTTTGCGATTTTTTTGTTCAACTATACGTATGATTTATTCTCAGCACACAAATTGTTACCACTTTTTTTATAAAATTAATAATGTTCGCCGCCAAACGACCCTGCTCGTTGCTTTGATGAACAATAAACTTTTTCACAGCGTTAAAGGTGGGCAATAAACGAATTACAGTATGAAAATTTTCGCATCATGAGAATGATAACGCAAGGTTTAAGTGCATCATAAAAATGCAAAAACCAAACACGTGGGAACGTGACGCTTCTATTCATGCATTATTAGGAATTCATGCGAGCGTGTCAAATTAAAATAAATTGATCCGATGTGTAATCAATCGTTGCAAGTTTCGTGCGAGTCTTTTCTTTCGTTTTGTTTATTCATCCGTAAAAGTTACAAGGGATAGAAAATTAAGAAATTAAAATAAATAGCTGATTATGGTTTTTAAAAAATTTTGTCCTCCAATTAATTTTTTCTCCTAATTATTTTACTGTGGTGTCATAAAATAAACGGCTGAGTTTATTCGTATAGGTAATTCTATGTAGTTCAGCAACTCGAGAAATTTATTTCTTATCGAAACGTTTTATTCTCTGGCATCAATATGAACCTTGTTCCGAGGAATTACACTATCAGTTGAATCGAACGAAATGATCATTCACCTCTCGCGAAGAAAAATTGTGGAGCTTTTCATACGTATAAAGGTCGGTTGAAATACTAAACAAGATATAAAAGTATATATTTCATTGATCATTTTTCATCGCCGAGCGAAGTTTGATAAATCCCTTGAAAAATCCTGTCGTTCCGAATCATTCATGGAAAAAGTTTAAGCTGTTATCTTCGACACAAATTCTGTAAACAAATTCTGTAAACTTTTTAGTTGAACATCATTGAATTATTATTCAACTTTCTGAAATTTAATCCAGAAAATTTCCGTACGAGCAGAAACTTATAATCAAAAATGTTGAACAGAAATTGCGTATTTATGACAGAGGACCCTTGTTTATTTTCCTCAGTGTGAGTGTAAAAAATTTGGTGGCTGAAATTACATCCTCATGAGTATACTACACACGCGCGTTTATTAATAGTACGTGTTCCCACATCTCGATTCATGATCATTCAAACACGTGATGGATTTTTTGGTTTGGCGTTGAAATTTTTTGTTGTATTCCGTTAAGACAAAAAGCGTAAGTGGTGGCTTGCGGTTGAATCGCATTACTCGGCGTGTCTTTGGCGTGAGAAAAAGAAGAGAGCGCCGACTAATTACCGGAGAGTCGCGCAGTGACTGCCGTGGCACCACGGCATGCCGATGTTTATCTTAGTGCAAAGCGAAAGAGAGATGCTGGCAACGTCGGGCTGCTTTGCACTCACGCGCGCGCCGCATCATGCACGTGTGGCGAGACGGCTACACATGTCGGGCGCAGTACATACGCCAGCGGCGACGTCCACGGCAAATTGAAGTCGTTCTCCGTATTAATTTTGCGCAAAGTCGCGCCGATAGTTGACGTCGAGCAATCGTACTTGCGCTTCGAGGTACACAGCACGGTCCACACCCTCATGCTCGCGATTAATATAAAACGACGCGAGACGTATCTCGTTACCAGGCCGCGATCGCGATCTCGTGAGATAAACCGGCCGCATGACAAATGCACCGATCCGGCGTGTTGGCCGAGATGGAACGCGAACGAAGAATATCGTCGCGAACAGCGCACACATGGTAATTGACACAAAAGCGCTCGCTCTTTCGAGTCGTTCGAGAACGGACGGATAACAAATTGGATTTGACGTAATCACAAAAACAATGATGAAAACAATGGGGTGCCGAAAGGTCATTTGCAGATAAACCAAGCACACGACTCGCTTTCTCATGCGGGCGTGTACTTTGCCGGCGTCAACTGTACGGAAACTAAATTAAAGTTCCAGATTGAAATCTGAATTCATAAAGGTTTTGTGAACACGGGCGATGCGAGGTGGGAGGGGAGATTTGTGTTCATTTGCTCACAACGATGGTTCATTCCTGGCCTCTTTGTGTTTTCCAGTCTTCCATTACGTGTTTTTGTCATATGATCAAGCACTTGTATTATTTTAAATAAACGACCGCGCAAACTTATTTGCCTTTTGTGTGTTCGTTATTAACTGTCGTGGCCCGCTGCAACGAGAATCCGATACACGTTCTAAATTTTCATCTCCAATTCTCCCACACGTGTTGCAGAGCAAGCCACTATGTCAAATTGAAACTACGACGTGAACAATATTCCAATGCCATGGTCCGCAAATTTATATAAACACGCAGAAACAGAACGAGAGACGACACGGAAATTTCAAAACAAGTGCATTTCAATCGTTTGTAACTCTATCGAGTGCGCTAAATTGCAAAACAACACATAAACAAACCATTCATCGCAATTATCTACCGGGCCCGCAAACACAGCCTGTCCCATCAAACTTTATTTCTGCCAGCGTCGAATAAATCAGGACCGATTGTTGCACCGGGCTATTTTATGCGACCATTAAAACCTAATCAAAAAAAGGCGAAAAAAAAATCAATTCGACTCGACATACAGCAAAAAAGGAATCGACGAAAAAAGACAGGATTGGAAAAAAATTAGGATGTCGGGGAGGAAAAAAAGTTGCATAACATATCGGACATGAGGATTCGGCGCGATGAAACGACGGATTTTGTAAAAGGCATAATACCGCGATGCTGGCAAGATCGCCGCAGGAAGCCGCGCTGTAACGACCCGGCTATACGTCTCGTTTGGCCTTTGGGCGTGCGTTGCCGCGTCATAACTCATGCCGAAATATTCGCCTACATTCTGCCAGGCGTTTGGTCGCGATCGGGCCCGGCGTGTTTGCGTGCACAATGCAAGCGATGCACGCGACTTCACCAAGGGTGAGAGAAAGAACGCCAGAAGAAGAGGGCGCCCCGAAGAGTCGAGGTCACTCTCTGTAGCCGGGCCATGAATTATGCAGCGCGCCGTAGGGGCCGCAACAACTCACGAGGAGACAAACGAGGGACGCCGAAACGCACACACGAAACGGGGGAAAAAGCTACGAAAATAAGCACCAGAGCTCATTTCGCTGTCCCGCGCGATATTCCCACTGGTGCGAATTTGTTTTATATGAAGCTTCGCGGTTCGTTGGGTAATCTTTTTCGTACGTGAACAAAAATCAAATTAACGAAAAATTGTCACCAATTTTTTTTGCAAAGTTCTTTTGTAATTATTCAATCTATTTTTATGAGAGGATAAATGATTAAATGATTAGATTTTGTGCTTTAAGGTTTCCGATCTAATTTCGATTTTTTTAACGAAGTATAGATATTCGCGTAATTTTTAATTTAACACTGAGTTTAGCCGGAACAAACTTTGACTTAGGGAATTGAATCCAATTACCGATAGTCAGGAAACTGTGAATTTGTTGAATTTTGAATGTATGGAATTATATACAGCTGAAGAAATCATACACTAATCCTAGCCAGAGAGAAAACTACAACTTCGTTGATGTAGAGGGTATGTTGGTACATCGAAACAAAGTTGGATAAGTAAATTTACATCTAGCAGGAAAACTGACAGCTTGATTCCTAATTTAATCGAGTGTTATAACTCAGCTTGCTGTGCATACATAACAGTGTGGTGAATCGATTTGGAACTTATTATCGAAAAACCTGATTTTTCGAGTTCACTGCTGTTCAATTGTTTTGAATTGATTCGTAAAAGTAATCATATTTCATGCATTTCGTTCATTTATTTGCAGGTAATCGCTGGGGTAATGTACATTTTGCCAAGTCTGACGTTGGAGTAGGTATTTGGGAGTCATAAATAAGTTGCATGCAGTAACAAAGTTAAACTTATATTTATGTAAATCCCCAACCTATGAGTCACGGTTAAAGTGAATGAAAATATTACAACTGAGAATAAAGAAGACACGTATAATCTAAATATATGTGTATGTAATACAACGAATTATATGTGCAATTTATGACTCCAATCTCTAAAACACGACATTTCACTTTCCATAAAAATTCAAATCTGTTTGACGAAAAACTGACAATTGAATACAATAACGATGCATAGAATAAGACTAAAATTTCAAAAAAAAACATAAACCTTTCCAGGTATGCTCTGAAATTCGCGGTAGTCTTTGTACGTACAAGATATGCTTTACTTATTTATTTGTCTACCAATTCACTTTGTTTTGAAGCGATATGAAATAAATCGACCTCCATGCAATCGAATCTTCGAAACAATTTATGTTCTGCGAGCGCGAACTTTTCGACTGATTTTTCTCTCACTCTTTGCTCTGGATTTTTTTTTACTTTTTCGATACCTCCGATCCATACTCCTGCTTTGTGAAGATATCTTTTGAAATTTTGATATGTTAGTTGTTTTGGCTTGCCAGACAACTCCGCAGTTTCTCGATTAAGAACCTCCTGAGTATGATTCGTGGTAAAATCGATTACACGGTTTTTGTAATTAAAATTTCGACAAAGCCACATCTGACCAACTTGGTAATTATGAATTGCAATTTCGCACATCAGGCAACTTTTTTTGTGAATGTGAACAGGCGCTTTGGTAATGATTCGACTAATAACCGACGAGAGTTTGCCAAAAACAATGTAACTTTGTAATAACGGCTGATTAAAATGGAAATAAAATAAAAAGCCTGGTACTCTCTTTAATCACTTTTCTCTCATGGCTGCAATTTATGCAAACGAAATTTCGCAAAGATGAGACGCGCAAAATGGAAAGTTGGAGAGGCCGAACTTACATCCGGCGAAGAAATTATGACAAGTAGACGCGCGCTCTCTAAGCCACTCTACCGTTTTTCCATCGATGAATGGGGGGAATTTCAATCTCGAATTTTCTTCGTTTTTCGGACGTGCCAAACGATTCGAGAATGTACGGGCGTAGTCGACCGCGTCGATAGTGAAAAGCTCGTCCGAAACTGTGGGAACATTTTATTGGCTAAATCGAGCTTTCAAAACGGCTGACAACAACTGAAAATGTCAATCACAGAACAGAAACAATTGTCTCCACTTCAAATCAAAGTCATTATCTTTTTCTAGGTAAAAACTATGAAAACCAATTCGTCAAACAAATCTCGCTTGATTGACCAACTTTTAAGTTCGGCGATACCAATCAATAAAATATTTTTCATTATTTTGTTCTTAAAACACTAACAATCAAAGATCATCAAATAACATTTCAAAGGTGGACGAAAGCTCTAATTGTCGATGAGCTTATCTCTTTGATAATAACGTAAATGTTTCATTAAAACGCTGCATACTCTGCGCGAATCCAACAAGCAAGTTTTGCCGTAGAATTGTCGCGCAGCGCAAACTTTTTGCTCGACCGAGCGCAAGATCGAATCAGGCGCTAATTACCGAGCTTCGACAGAGTGGAGATTGGTTTTATGATCGTGATTTAATCCCGGGACGAGAGCGAGTCGCGGTCGGAATAGTTTACGTGACTTGAAGACGGGCGTCGCAAGTCGACGCAAGGGCGACTGGTACGAGGTCACAGTTATCGTCCTTTCCTACACATGATGTGCTGGAAGTCGCGACAGCGATGCTTTTACGACGCCCTTTTATGATCTGCCGATCGGATGCATGCAAATAACGAGCACTGACGAACGGCAGAACCCAAACCTGCGAACGCAACAGGCTCGTTCATTTGTTTTGCAAATTTTACGACTCAGCTTTGCTCATCATTTTTTCAATTACGATCACTTTTAGTCTGCGTCCCGGGGCTTTAATTTCGCTTCCTTTATTCTATATTTTATCGTAATTATTTTTCTACGATTTTATCTCCCGAGATATTCTGGCTGTTATTTTCACATTTATATCAATTTCACGCTTCCGTTCTTATCTCGACTGTTCCAATTAATAACGCCGGCAATCGTAGACGCTAAGCATTTTACGACAAAGCTTTGTTGGCAAAACTTTAATAGCTACGTCACCTAAGACGTGGGACAAGCGATGTTTCGCGTCCCTTCGCTGTGCGAAAACGAAAGACGTGTTTATACTCTGAATCGCCCTGTAGCGGGATCTCTGAGCGCCGCTCTGGAAGCAGAATGAGAAGAGGACCTGGTTTGTTATTTGCCCAGTGTACGCACAATGAACGTTTCAACACTGTCCAGGGCTTATTAATCGACGCGATGACAAAGCGGATTTCAAGTCCGGGTTGAATTTAGGGCTTTTAATTATCGTCAAATATGCTCTTCGGTCCCTCTGTTCGACTGCAGAGATTTTAATTATGTCAAACGCCAGAGCGAAATGATACTGTTGTGAATTGCTCACCGTGGGGTTGTTATTGATATCGTAATTATGAAGAACACGTTTTGTGGGGATCGAAATTCTGACGGTTTCAAATGGGGACTAAAATTGGCGAAAAATTTTTTTATTATAAATTCGATCTAGACGAATTTATTTCAATCATCTCTCTGAATTACGTTCTTCAACTTTAAATATCAGTTTCAAATACGCTCTCAGATAACATTTAATCGACATTTGTATACTAGAACACAATATCGTTGAATAAAATTCATGGAACATCTGATAATCTTCTATTCATTTTGTACAGACTTCTCTGTATTTTTTCTCTCTCTCTATCTTATCATTTTCTAGATATCAATTATCAAATCTCTGAGAAAGATCACGAATAAATCTATTGTTACAGATTCAAACTAGCCATTTCCCTAGACAATCTGTTTTCGCTATTATAAAATATTTGCGATTCTTCATTCAGTCACCTTACATAATCCATTAGAAATCTCCTCGATGCGATTCAACGTTGATAATCGTTCCGTGTCGAACACAACGATAATTCCATCAGCCTCACTGTAGTACATCCAGGCGATAATTATACACAAGTGGTGCTCTTTTTCGCGATTGTCTGCAAAATTGACTTTGTATCGCTGTTTCGACGAAGTTGCGTCTATAAGTAGCTCTGGCTAATTGACTTGAAAATTCGCGCAAAATCTAACTTTCAATCTCCACTTTATTGGAATTGCTCTCGTCGCGCCATAAATCGTTTATCCATGTTTAATGCAGTTGGCGCGAAAAAGCGGATGAAGGCTTAGGCTACGCCCGCGCACGCCAATGCTATACGCGAAACTTTACCGTCAGAGAGACCTTTCAGAGAGTGCGACCTGCAAGCGACGGCTCGCTGTCGAGGCCCGCTGGTGCGGGAACGTCGAACAAGAGAATGCTTTTGCATCGGCTATACGAAGTCTTGTGAAACGAGCCAAAAAGTAAGAAGGTATATCGGTAGAGAACGAAAAAAAAGGCTTCAGAAACGGATGCGAAACAAAAAAGAGAAGCGACTAGACGATCGGAATATCGTTTCACGCGCGAACGACGAAATCCGGAGAAAGTTGTACATACGTGTAAATCTGAGGTTCAACTTCTTTCTCGCGTCGCGTCTTTTTTCTTGCCGTCTCGGAGGGGTTTTATTTCAAATTGGAATCGTTATATTTTGCACAAAAGCACTCTGCGTGTTTCTTTTACTCGAGACGAATTTGCATCTCGTAGGAGTGTCTGCAACAACACTTTAAATTGCAAGCAAAATAAGTCAAACATTATTCTTAGGCTTAAGGATGCAGTTTTACGGATAAAGAAACACGTTCGAAGCGACTTTGCGATCAAACAATTTTTCGGATTTGATTCGAAAATAACGCTCGAAAAATAAGTGCACAATTCGAAGAAAAATGTGTTTACCATCGCGAAAGATTTGTTGATCCAAGTCGACAGCGGCGACATTTATTTTATCAAACAAATACGCTGAGATCGTCGATTTTGCTCGAGCACGCTGCTTTATTTGCAAAAAGGTTTGCTTCCGTCTGCGCAGTTTTGCCCGTGCGATGATATTCGTCGTCGCGGGAATTTGAGAAACTCGTCTTAATCCGTATTCGAGCAGCTTAAGCGCATCTGTATACAGCCCGGGAAATATCCATAAGCATGTTCGCAGAGTCGCTCGTTGACCCCGTGTCAAAAACGACCGTGTCTTTTTACTCTCACTTTTTTTTATCGTTCAGATAGGAAAACACGGAAGTCGTTGATATCCCTAGGAACCCGTCACTTTTTTTCACCGCCCGAAACGAGCGATAAAAAGTGACTTTTTTTGTTTGTTATCCTGTTATTTGTAACCGCGATACATTCCCGGGTCCTTGGTCTGGTGTAGCGACCGCCACTTAGCGCTTCCATTCACGAATAAATATTTTAAAATTTTCAGCCCCGCCAAATGTCTGAGTAAACAGTTAATGCCGGGCGCGAAAGCTCGTCCCCAGAGTCCCCGGGACCGAACGTCTCTTCACAGGCGAAAAAAAAGTTTCCTCTCGACGCGACAACGAATTTATTGCGACGGCGAGTTTTTCAGCCACCTCGACGTCCAAACTTTGTTACGCGCTCAAAACTTTGTATTAATAAATTATCATTCGTAAAAAGTTGATTCACTTATTACACCGTAAACAAAGTTTAAGAGCTGCTAATATAAAGACTCTGTCTTCGTCGTGGCGGGATGATCGTTTCTCTCTTTCTTTCCAGATGACGAATCGCGTAAAAATATTGTCGTGGTTAATGGATTGTAAAAACTAAACGGGTGGCCCCGCACCACGGGGGCAATAAACGTTCAAAGTCGTTTCACAGAAAGATTCTAAACTCGAGCAGGGCATAAATCACGCAATTTCGTTGTGATTATTAATTTTTTGCGCGCATCTTCTCTCTGTCTCACGTTCTCAGAATGTCGTAACTATCATCCACGGAGGGGCTCCAGGCAAAAAGTTGTGTGTTAATGAACGCAACGTTTTAAAACGAAAAACAAACCAACGAAACCTTCTGATGTCTGTTCGCTTTCAATTATGTTAATTTGGATATTATTTTTTTGAATTTTGCGTGTAAGAATCTTTGAAGTTATTTCTTTACTGTATTGATTTTGTAAAAAAGTGTTCGATAATTGAAAAAAATTATACCATTACTGTTAAACATTTTCTAATTTCCGGTTTTTTACTTAATTTTATTTTACTTTTCATGCAAATCTTGGTTTTTTCATACAGTGCAAAAGTAGAACGAAATGTTTTATTTGTTTTTTTTTTCGTTACGTTACATCTTCGTATCAAATCGTATAACGTTTTTCTTGCATTCACTGTTATTTATGGCCCCAGCTCTTATCACAGCATCGTTGTTAAGTCTCTTCTTTCAGGTGGTCTAAGGAAAACGCAAAAAAAGGCTAAAAAAATAGGTCTTGACATTTAATGAGACCGCGCAACCCCAAAGATCGTGAACGCTCATTACGGTGTCTGGAAAATAGCTTTCAAGCGCGCAAAACAAGCCACAAACTGCTATCGCCCGTGTCCATTACACCGCCGCCGCGAAAGTATCTCTTTTTCCTCCCCGCGACCCTCTTTTCTCTAATTCGACCGTCGAAAATCGTCGGTTGCAATACATAAATGGCAATTGTTCGTTTGCCATTCGACGTTAAAGCGCCACTCGACGTCGAAGAGCCGACCTAACACTAATTCGAACGATAGACTTGTTTTTTTCAAGTGCAATTCATAAAAGCTTTTTTTGCGCCGAACAAATGAGATTCCGAAGAGTTGCCAACAAAAAATGCCACTCGTCACTGCGACTTTTTTCACTCCAAATTGGGTTAAACAAATTCACGAGACTGATTAATACGAATGACTTGCGATCGAGAGATGCTCTCGAAAAGAAACACGGCGAAAAAGTCACGTTGCAGCAGGAGCAACGCAGCCAATATATTTCATTTGGCAGATGAGATAACGCTCGCGGCGCGGCAACGGGGATGTTTACAAGACTCCGAAGTCTCCAGTCCAGCAAAGAAAGTAATGATGCCACTCGAGAAGATGAAGCGCAGTCTCCTCCAACAGAAGCTGCCCGCTTTTCCGTCATCTCTTTTTCTTCTCGCACTTCAGCTCTTCGCATAACAGTGTCTTTAATCTGCTGTAACTTGTTTACTCGCCCGCTTAATAAAAGAACAATGTGACGTTTTCATCATCATCAACACTTTCGCAGCTCAAAATCAATATTTGACAATAAATTTGTATTCCTTCATTTATTACAGTACAAACAATTGCGATGTAAGATAAATTCAAATCGATTTCATAAGATTATGATAAGACACTTCAACGAACGACATACTAAATTATGTAAACGAATTATTATCTATTGCAATTGTAATCATTGATCATTCATGAAATTAATCCATGAACTCGATTTTCATATTCATCTCATTTTTGTTATAAATTTAAAATAACGTTATTTGACATACTTCACAATGACAGTTTCAATTCAAGACTGAAAATTGTGTGACAACGTTGTTCAAGCCAATTAGCAAAGTTTGTCAGAACAATTGAAGTCGATAAATTTTTTTCAATTGCATTACGACGCACGGCGATAATGTACACAGAACAGTATTGCAATTTGTCTAATCAGCTTGATTGGTCCCATTCGCAGTTAATCTGATGATTGTATATCTGGCCTGGGCAAATGCTGCGCGACAGATTCAATATCGCCGTTATGCTTTATGCCGAGGAAATTACTCGTGTGCACACGCGCGCGCACAAGCCACGATTAGTCGCGACTCGATGTCTTGCTGACTGAGGACAATGCGCGACGACGCACGACAATGACCGCTCGCGACTACCCGAGCACGAAATTCCAGCTGGCAGAGATCTACGAGACGGGCGCGCCACAAACGATCGATACTCGCGTGTGAATGCGATTTTGATTGTCGACCTAATGCCGCGGATTACACGCCGAACACGTACCGCCGATGAACGTATACATGCTCGCACACACCCCGGCCATTTTGATGTTTATAATCAAGTTTTTACACCGCTATACACGCAAATTTCGTATTCATTTTTCGTTGCACGAGATCGAACCTCTAAGAGTCATCCATCAAAGACACCACGACAAAGAGACAAGGCGAAAAAAATACAAAAGTTTTGAGCATGAAAATAAATTACAGGGCTATTGATTTTTGTTGTCAGTAACGTGGCGCCATTCAAGAGTTTATTTTTAGTGCGAAATTATCGAGCTTGGATAAACATTTTAAGATGATCCGTCGAGCCCTTCTGTTTCCTTTCGGAAATGTCAGGAATAGATCGGCCTAAACGTGAAAGTTCGACGCAACTTTTAAAAGCCGGGCATTTGTCATGCGTCAAATCACCTGTCATAATATCTAATCTTGTTCTATTGATTGAAAGAAACGGGAGCCTAAAAGTTGGGACAACCTAAAACACGAGATAAGATAAGAGCTGATTCACACCTAAAATTTGTACTTATGAAAAGGACCAATTTAACGCTCGATTAAACCGAGTGCCCGAAAATAACTGCTTTTGATAATGGAATCTTTCATCTAAAATAGTGATTTAAAATTTTTTTCTCTCGACTTCGAGAAAAGTTGGTGACCGAGTTGATAACTGTGTAATTAATACATCACAATTATGGGCTGCTCGTTGTCAACTAAGCGTTGCCAATTAAATGAAATTAAAGTGTTCATTATTGTGGAAGCCAGTTTTCCGAGCAATTTCCAGCGTATCCGTTTTGTTCGGCGTATCGGTTAATTACGTGAAATGCAGCATCGAAAAGCGGTGTATCGGCGTGAGCGAATCGCGTCAGCGAGCCACCCACTTAGCTGCACAGCGACAGGAATTCCGGTGCACGGTCGTGCACGCTCAAAGGCATAATCTAAAGAGGACATTACGGCCATGCTGGCCATATAGATAGCTGGCGCGTGCTCACGTTCTTCAAAAAGAGTTAAATCGCACTTTTATCTCGGTAGCGATGTCACGGACAAAAGCCTCACGGCCATTTGTTTAGTCTTACCGCTTTCAGAAATCTTTCATCGCATTCGACAGCTGAGAAACGTGCCGACATGAATTACAACCGCCAAAGAACAAAAAAATTGCAACAAATTTTCTACATCAATCATAAGAACTAAAACTTTTATAGTCTATAAATAACCAAAGTGTCTTATAAACTTTCAGATACTTTTTGGATTTTCCGTTCAGGATTTTTTTCATTCAGTTTGAAGCAATTTTGAGACATCAATTACAGTGAAATATTTGAGTTGCAATTTCTGCGACGATTAATGAAAAGTCATGTTTCTTCATTACGGTTAAGGTATTAGGCTGTGCGTTCGACAGAAGCCGTAGGCGCATGGCAGAGGAAGCTAATTAATAACACTGGGTAATAAGGAGCAGATGGGGACTGCGAGGACCGCGACAGGATAGGGAAAACAGGACGAAAAAGTTGGCCAGGGTGAGTTGAAGCGTGTAGCCAATGGTATTGCACGCCTACTCGCCACCCATTATTGCACACGTGTGTGGTCCGGACGCTCGGTCGCGTGTATGCTATTAGCAAAAAAGAACGATACAGTCAATGTCGCAACGCCATAAGACTCCAAGAGGGGAATACAAATAAAAAAGAAACTTTTCTCTAGCATCGCCACTCGAACTGGGATATTTTTGGAACTGCATACCTTCGTTGAGATTTTATCCAACCGTCGAAAAGTTTTTAACGAGTGGATTCCAACCGATTTGAATATTATCTGATGTACCAGAGAATAAATATGACCGGTGAGAAATGCGAAAAATTCGTAAGTTGTTATTTTCATAAAACTAAATAAAAAATATTTGTATGATTCTTTGTGCTTTAACTTCACGTTGGAATTAATTAAAATGAACGATTAGCAAGAAAATTCTGCCAACGATTACGTTTAAATTGTTTTTCCGGTTTCTTTCAACAAATTTTCCAAAACATTTAACAAAGTTAAATTTTTTGTTCGTGTACAGAGTCAAGCTCTGTAGCATGAATTAATTACGCGACGGTTGTGGCAACGCGAAATAAACACGACGTACATTTCCGGAGCACCGCACCGTTCGATTCCGTGGTATGCTTCTCATTTGGAGTTCTCCAAAGTGGAAAATAGCTGGTAGTGGAAGAACAGCGCCCGATCAGGCACAAAACAAATTATTCTCGTTGAAACTTAACCGAACCGATAATTACTCACCCAGATCTTATTTCCTTTTGTCAAGAAACGTAAATTTGTTATTACTTTTTTGTATCGATCAGTTTGTTCATTATTTTTCCACACGACGATTCTTGATGCAAAAATAAAAAAATCTACATGAAATGAAAAAAATTTATATGATCTCTTGTTTTGAAAGTGATTAAAATTGGTTTTAGTTTGAAATACGTCAGCAATGTTTTTTTATTGAAAAAGTTCTAGTATTTTCAGTTAAAATTCAAAAATTTGTTTGTATCGACCAATCATTTTAATTGGAACACAAAAACTCTTTTATCGTGGGGTGATGCAAAAATTGAAAACTTGTCAGCGAATCTATAATAAAAACTACAAATATATTCCGTTTAAAATGTGAGCAAAACAAGACAATGCCGAGATGAAAACAACGTTCGCCTCTCTCATTCGTATTCACGTTCCGTTATTTTTTTGTTTTTCATTATTTTTGTAACATATTTGTATGCGGATTATTTCCATTCCGTATGTCTGATTCAATTAAGTTTAATGATAACAGTTATGTAAGCGTTGTGTGCAGTCGGGGAACCGGTATCAAATGCGTCGATCGGATTCCCCTGGACGACGCTACTCCGCCGTCCGTTCAGTTAGTCTGTTTTGGTCTACAGTTCGCAATGCTAAGGTTTTCGATAAGAAACGAGTTTCAAAGGCAACTCAGTCTCATAAGCGTCCGAGACGCTGTTTAACTTTTTCGCAACCTTAAATTCCTGTAAATAAATTGGTACACTCATTAGCTGAATATTTAACAGGTACTGACGTTAATTAATACACCAATATCGCCTCGACGTTCGCGATAACGCGGTCGAATAAATTATACAAAAGTCTCCCGACCATATTTCCGTTCGACGAGTCCGTCCTAAACGTTTTAAGAAAATGTCGATAGGCGAGAAAGTTTTTGACTGCGCGATTTAAATGTCGTTAATTATTCGATGGGGATCAAGAGAGACGACTGAGATTGCAACTTTCCGAACCCGGGGTGTCACTTTATTTTCGGGAGTTGGGCACACACAATGCACGCGTGATAAATCATTCGAAATTAATTAGAGCGTATTACCATAATTACAAGGCAACATCTTCGAATGAAGGATAGAGATGCTCGACGCAAGTTAATCGATCAACACGAATGCGCAGAATAAAGTTATTGCATTTTGGCCTTGATCATTAATTAAAAACACATTTCGTCAGTTGACAAACTTCTGGCGCAGTCACGAATGGTTGTAATAAAACCAGGCCCCCTGTCTGACAGCGTTCGTAAATTAGGCCCGAATTTATATTCCGCTGCACGTAGATCGTGACACAAAAACGAACTTAGACGTTTTTTGTTCAGAAAATCAATCGCGTCTGATTATCACCGCGCCCAAAGTGTAAACTGTCTGATTAGGCGTGAACTAGTTTCGAAAGAAGGCAACGGAGATAATGGACCTGCTTTCTAATCTCGTTTCCCTCACGGAAGTCTACAAATTATTCTTTTTGTTAACCCCAAAATACAGTCGTTGAAATACTTTTTCTTCGAGTGGTGGGTCCCCGGTACATTAGAACCGTGATTAATGTGTCGAAGCATCTATATCTTCGCAGATGAATCACACATTCCATCAAGATATATTTCGTTCCGACGTCCATTGTCAAGGGGTCTTTACAAGTCGTTTTTATCAGACGCGTGGTTCATATCGATTCTCGATAGAAATCACGATAAATATTTTGCAAAAGCTTTCAACGCGATGTTCATTCATCAAGCCATGAGCTTCGACAAGGGTTACGCGGCTCTGAAGCTAGATCAGAGAGTTGACTGGAGGTGTGCTTTCACAAAGGACAAGTACTTTTTATAATCATGGCCTGAGGTCGAATGCAATATCGACGCGACCGAAGGTTCGACGACGGAGAAAAGCAAAATTCGCTCGCGCGCGCGTCCCGGCAAATATCACAGTTTGCCAAGTGAATGACAAAGGCTAGCTGTCACGAGCGATACGCGCCCCCGCTGTCTCTATCGGCGATTTGAACATGCGCGACCATAACTTGTTGGCCGACAAAGCCGATACGCGAGACGGCTGAGAGCAAACGATTTATCCACAAAGCGACGGCGCGCACAAAGTCTCGCGCTTAATTCACCTTCAAACACAATATGCGATATCGTTCGTTTGAGCGCGAACACATTTTCAAACGCACGGAAAATCAGTTCCGGCTTGAACACAAATAATTCCGGGTCAAATGACGTCGGCGCAATTTGACGTTACTCGACGCCGGACTGGGGGTCGGCTTGTATCGATCCTTGATAACCTAAATTCCTGGCCGTCAATCAGCGTTTTGAAGAAAGAGGAGTGTGTATTTTTGGGAATGCAATTAAAAGAGGATTAAAGAGCGATTTGGGGAAAAGAGATGTATTAATAGAGGCTGATGGTTGTGAGAGATGTTTTCGTCTGCCCATTTGCCGAGCATCAAAGGTTCTGAGTCGTGATATGTAATCAAATGATACGCTCAGACGCCCATCAGACACTTTGCTTTTGGATGTCTTACAAATTATGCGCAAGGCGGTCTAGTACATGCGGTAGAAGAGAAACTGTTTTGATGTCCTATTAATGTCGAAGGCTTAACCAAGTCAAAAATCAATGACCGGACCTTAATGGGCAGGCCCATTAGGACTGAATAATCTTTGCGATCGACATTGTGAGAAGATCAAAGTGACTGGACACCTTTGGTCGACTTGCCACAGCTGTCTTACATAATTCTGTCTCAATTTTCGTTTCTTTAGTTATCCAACAGAAAAAGATCTTATTTATTCAAGCACGAAATTTTTCGTTCCACATCATTTTAGTTCCGGAATATGATCCATAGAATAGTTCAAAGAAAAAAAAAAACAAATTAAAATACAATTCCAAGTCAGTTATTTATAACTTCTAAAAGTGACAGTTAATCTCAGCATAATCAATTGTTTAAATAACTAAAAAGTTGAGAAAAAGGATTTTAATTGTTAGTGAAAATAATAACGTTGTCATTCAATTGCAAATAACATGTAACATTCAATCTTGATGGAAGCTGGGTGATTTTGTGTCAGTAACTTATACACGCTGGTTAGGTAGGTTGTGCAACAGCATTGGCCTTACAACTTGCTTTTTCGCAACTCTTATCAAATGCAAATCCTATTTTATTACGATTGGTATTCTTATTAGGCGCCTTCCACATTTTCCTGCCTCTCTTCCGTTTCCAGGATTTATGTAAATGCCGTACAGCGGCTTCTTCTACGTCTTTATTTAGATTACGTTGTTTCGCTTACGTGCGCACCATTCGCCTAGGCAAAAAGCAGTGCCCAAAAATAATAGCTATCGCAACGTGCTGATAAGTGGGTCCCCGGAGGAATATGGAAATCGCACAAAATAAGCCAATTGCTTTCGGGTGTAATTTTATGGCCGCTGTGTATCCACGTTTGTCGGTTATGACTGTTTTTCGTACGTTTTTTGTTCGTCGTCGTTTCCTCCCGTTTTTTTTTTCGCTAACAAAAGAATAACATACTGCAGTAACTTCCCGATAATCCAACCAAATAGTCGCGATAAATTACCTAAACTCGGGGCGGAGACTGACGAAAACGCGCTTCCACCGATTGTGAAACTTTTTTTGTGAATTATCAGAGGCAGAGGCGTGATACATGACAGAGATGGGGATTTCCTCTTTTATTTCTCATTCACGCTCCAAATGAGCGATGACAAAAGTTCAAAGCTGGAATACACAGGGCCGAACGAAAAAGTTTTGTTGAAAAAAAGAACGAGAAAGAAGGATACGATGATCAATCCAATTGAAGAATAACAAGTTCATTTGTTCTCGTAATCTAAAAATTTGGCCCGTACATCAATGTGGACACGTCCGAGCAAAGGCAATTCGCGGTGGGATTTCTGGTTTCTCGCTCGATTCGCTGCCGGTACAGTTTTCTGGAAATTATTTACACGCCGGCGAAAAATGCAATCGTTCTGGCGTGACGCCACGCGATGCAATTACGTACGGAATTCCAGGCACGCCGGGGCTTGATGCTACCCCTTTTCTGTTAGAATCCGTCGCTTGACGCGACCCCTCTGTATATCTGCGACGTGCAAAAGCGACGACGTCGTCTCAGCACCGAATTCCACGGCGATACAATATACAAAACCTTGCGCACGCCTCGCCCTCGTTATTATTACTGGCTCGCAATCAGTCAGGTAACTGGATTACAGCCGACGGCCAATTAGCGCCGCCAGAGAAGTTACGGCGTCTCGTCGGTGTGCCTCAGTCACTTCTTGCTCTCAGTTTGCACTGCGCTTATTTACATGTACCTCGAGTTGTACTATTTTCCACTCGTTTCAATTGTGATTTAAGTTTGTTGCCAACTGCTTTTTGATGTCTCACTTCAACGCCACCAACTCTCGGAAAATGGAAAAAGTTTCGTCCCAAATTGCATCTGTCACTGGTCATTGCGGTGACGCTCACTGTGTCTTTCAATTGTTTATACATCTTCTTTATTTTTTTTAAACAAACTTTCGCATAACAAGATATTGCAAAGCAAAGTAAATACATGCGAAAAAAACATGTACGACTGAACGATTTTGTAAATGTATTTTTTTACATTGCATGAAAATTCAATGTATCGCACGTTTAGAATTCTCTTTGAGAAAAAGTGTTCAATATTTTTGATAATGAAATTGTACTTCAAAGTAAATTAACAGCGTGCAATTTTATTTTTAATATTTTTTTCAACTTCATGCAAACTTTTTCAATTACCTTTATAACAAGTTTTTTGTGTAAAGGGTAAATATAAAATTAACAACTTTGTAAATAGAAACAAATTCAACAAACTGTGTATACGAAAAAAAGAATTTCAAATGTATGAAAATGGGTCGAGAACTAACGAGAAGATCGAAAGCGTTTGGTCGACGCCCGTTACACTGACTTTATACAAATGGTAGAACTCCAAAGAAAATAAATGGTGCCGAAACGTTTTCTAAGGACTCGCAGGCATACGTTTGACCTGCGTGCGCTCTTGAAAAAGTGGCGCCTCAATTTATACGCGTGTATTTTCAGTCCATTTATTTCATTAATATAATTTTCTGTCTGACCGTTTTATTTCGTTCAATCAAAATAATAAGACCCGCTCGATTGATGTAGCAAATCTCTCCGCGTTGAGGTCTTTGTTGCGTCAAAAAACACGAAGATAGATGAAAGGCGAGATGAACGCGACGAAAAATGTGTAGCTTCTTTCTCACGATCGCCGCGTACGAGCAGACACATTACTTTTCGTTCGACAACATTCCCGAAATTGCCCGCCTGTAAAATATTTCGCAAAATATCGCGCATGTTTCTCAATCAACATTTGCACGTACGCACCGGCTCGAAATTACAACACCAACGTTCGAGTACAGTAAAAATTCATTAAATTCTTACTCGATAAAAAAAAGTAGAAAAAACGAGGCAACTGCGCAGATAAAGTGCGATCGATAGGATTTCGTTTAATGGCATTGTTTTTTCCGGTGTGAGCTATCCAGATGTTTCGGACGTTTGACCAGTCAAAAAATTCGATCGAAGAGTCACCTAGCAATATTGTCCGTCCACGTGGCTCGTCCATGTTTTATCCAAGCAAGCACACTTACAATCTCGTGTTACAGACGCTGCTGCACACACACCGGTTACGTATTTATTTAGCACCCGACGCAACGTGAGATTTTCACCAAATCCCGCGCCAGGAGTCAAGTTACTGTAGACAATCGAACTGTACTCGACGGCTCGAGGTGTCGCCGGGATTGATGTTGTTTTTTCGAACGTTCAACTGTCAATTATAATTGGCAGCTTATCACCTTCACACTCTGGACAAACAATATTTTCTCATTGTTCCCATTTTATCACTGGAAGAGTTATCAATATCGAACGATGTCATTTGCAAAAATGCTATCATCAAATTCCCTTCGTAAATTCATCTATCTACACCAGCCAGGAACGTTATATCCAAACAATATTATCTAATTTGAAAAAAAAATGTCACTTCAAATCACACAGCATGATTGAATTTCTTCGCACTACGGATGAGCTAGATAAGATTGAATCAACAAACGCATCGGCAAATGATGAAACGTGATACAGCCGAGTGTTCCATGAAAGTCGTAAGGCGAAACGGATTTGCAATTTTTTTGATTGTAGAATATTGTGAAAGGTGTGCGTATTCGGGTATAAAATATTTGGACAATCGGGCACGGACAAGAGACGATCAATAGCAGAAAAAAATTGCGACTTTCACTCTCGACGGTATATAACAGCTATATCCACGAAACAACTGTGCAAATGAATAACGTGACGTCTGTGCCTCCAGCGGATTTGTAATTTCAGCGCAACAAATCACTGCGTGTACAGTGCCTAGGAGTGGCGCGTAGATAAAGTTTAATGATCAATGAAGTATCTGTTTAGCACTTTCATGCCTATTAGGCCTCTCTGCCAATTATTCTGTTACTTAACAATTATCGTATTGTTTCAGCCGGTTCCGCTAAAGATCAAGGCTAGGCCTGCCTTTTGACCGTAACGCTTGTTTCACTATTGGTGATTTATTTTTCCAACGTCTTGTTTGTCTATTGAAATGGGAATCTGATAAACAAATTTAAACAATACAAGAGAAATTCGAAATGTAACGAAAACTAAAATCAAGAATTATTATTTCGACATAAAATACTGATATCCAAAGTGAGAATGTACTTTTTTGCGAACCTTTTGCTCGGCTGGAAGTGGGCGTTTCAAATACACGTTCATAATTACCTGCAACAGACAGAAAAATTTTCATGTAAGAATGAAGCATGTGAAAAAGAACAGGATAAAGCGACGATGAAGCGACGATGCGCAACATCGATGTAAATAAACAAAAGTGAATATAGGAATGGGACTTCTTCGGTGCAGAAACTTTGAGAAATGAAAAGGCTGGTAAATTGAGCGGTCGCGTGGGTGACGCCACGGTGAGTCTTCGCGCGAAAAGTAGCAGCGTGAATGAGACAAAAGAAAGCGAGGGTCGCGGCAACAATTGGCGGTGGGAGTCCGTGCAATTTCATTTGCGCTCTGTCGTCTGAGCGGTGCCTCGCTCCAGTACGGCCTCCCGAGTCCGAGTTAAGTCCTTCCGATCTCCCACCACCCGACGGTAACTTTGCGATTCGCAAAAATCCGTCTTTCACTTTACCTTTTTCTTAGCGATCCGTGCACTCCCCTTCCCCCACCGGCCGAATATATATGGAAATTTGTGTACGTACAAATATAACTTTCTTCTGCGAATTTTTGACGTGATTTATTTTAAATGAAACTATATTCCTTCGCTACAAGGATGTATGGTAGTATCAGTTTGAGTGTTTCGTTTTTTTGTTTCATAATGTTTGCCATCGTGTTCCGAACCCCCCGTGAGGAAATTTAGTTATTTCTCATTTTTAATGGAATGATTCCGGAATTTAATTGTCTTGCCTCAGAAATATTACAGGTTGACACATTCATTTATTTGATAAAAACTGTTATTTCGCTAAAATCATAAATATTTTTTCGTATGATTTGCTACTAATAACAAAAATCAACCATGTCAAAAATAACTCGATCAATAATTAATTAGTCAGGTCAATTATCCTCCTGAACGTGATTATCGAATTTGTATTAACGCTCTATATATTGTCATCCATTAATTCTAAATATTCCATGTAGTCCGAAGTTGCATCTGTCAAATTAATCTATTTCCACACTTCCAGTTCGTGCATCTATATCGGAGTTCCAGAACCCAATCGAAACTCGTCTCTCTCGTCCATTTGTTTTCTTTGTTCCTCTTTTTCCTCCGCCCTTTTGTACTACGCAAAACATAATTTCCTGCACAACTATACTAATATCACTTTTGCGCGCATAAGTAATGCAATTTCCGAAAAATACCATCTCCCGCAAAATCCGTTTTCATTTCTTTATCTTGAAACGAAATTGTCGTCGAGTTTATTTTTGACAGCGAAGCAAAATGTCCATAATTTCCTTGCGACAAGAACGAGAGATCTGCATTATTTGTAGAATTATCTTATCAAACCATTTTTTTCCTCTTGATATTTTTTTCTCCGCAGACACATCAAGCTACTTTTTTGCACTTGCACGAAGTTCGTGCGCATCGTGCGTGTAATACGCTTCGCTTCGCCTCTTTACCGACTCACATTTCGCGGCAGGTGGCGGCAAGATAAGAGCCTCGCGCGTCTCCGATCGTTCAGAAACAGTTGCGCAAAAATGCCCCACTCAATTATCCCTTTTAATCGCCTTATCCCAGTGACAAATCGAGATTCATTAGATCTAATTGCACGCCCTATCCAACGATCCAAAAACACGATAAAACCAATAGCAGAAGCAGACCTTTCGAAATCGCTTTTTTATTCCGCCGTGTTGAAACGAGTTAAGTGATTTTCGAAGTTACTCGCCCGGATTATGTGATTACGAAAAGTGTATGTGTTTTGCATTCCAATTTATCGGTCATAATATCCTTATAATCAGGCAAAATTAATGATCGCGATAATGCTAAATGAACGATTTATGTAAATGCTGCAAAGTAAATCCTTGGATGTTCATTTTTTGCGCTGGAATTAAATGTACATCATTGAAAGTTGTTTCTCTTCTACTTTTAGTACAACTTTGCGAGGAACTTTTTGTATTTAGCTTGTTCAACTTAGACGTTTTGAGACAGCGGATTATCAACTGATAAAGATCACAGCTTATGGAAACTTTTTCATCACGTTGTACATGGTATCAATTTAGATGTCCGACAAATGTTGAACGAAATCTTTTGTCTGACGAGAGATAACAAACAGGCTGGCGAAAAATACGACCGCAAACAATACGGCCCAAACAGGAGAAAAACACATTGTCGTGCAAATCGCACGGGCGTAGTCGAATTTCATATCGAATTACTATTTTTTTCGCGCGCGCGTTATTGTAACTTGCATGCGCGTGGTGTCTGATAACTGGATTAAGTTTTTGACCAATTCAACGTGCACAATGAATATTGATTGCAGGGCTGATTCCTGATGGGAAACGCACAGAGGTGACTAATCTGACACCGCGCGATCTCCTATCTGAATCTCCGGGTTTGGGGCTTACACAGGATAGACAGGCGTGTAAACTAGACAGACACGACTATCGAAGAGCGTCGAGTACCACCGAATTCACTCCACAATTTGCGATCGCTAACTTTGTTGTGCCGCAAGTGTACAGTACATATTAACGTGTGCCAGCTTGTTGGGCGTAGACTTTGCCCCACATCGTCGATTCATATTGTTTCGCCAGATTCGACTTTATGAAATTTCGATTAAAGCAACTCCGCTGATTGGGTTAAGTCCTCGAGAATATATTCATTGTCAATTGAATTTGAGCAGCCAATTATTATTAATTGTGACGACAGGGTCGTCGATATTCGCACGCTTTCGCCAAAAATTTTTTGATCGACTTGTTTTATTACTTCCCCAAATTCTGTTAATTTGCGATTACGTAAGTGGATTGGGTAAAGGCACTAACAATTTAGTGCGAAAACTAATATCGTAAAGTCACAGAACGACGTTAATCTCGAATAAAAATGTGATTTAAAGTATGCTTTTCAGTGGAATTCACGCGGGATTCGTTTTGTGTATTTTTTTTTCTATGATTAACATCCAAATTGATGAGTTTTAATACGAGAAATTTATTGACCTGCAACAGCGCCCAAGGTGGTGCTGCCAGTTAAATCCGTGATTTATGGCTCGGTCGTATGGCACACGTGAAATTTTGTTTCACGTCGAAGACCATTTTAATTGACACATTTCGCAAGCTAACGACACCGACCATAATTAAAAAGTCTCAGTCATACTTTTTCGTCGACCAAATATGCCGAACGAATTAATGCCACATAAAAGTATAATCGGCATGTAATATGAGGGTTATTATAAAGAAATAAAACTGTCCCGATGACAGCGATATTTATGTATTGAAATGGTCGAGGATGATATCTCATTCTTCAGCGATCATTTCATTTGACTGCGATGAATATCTTTTTTTGGGATGACTTTATATTCTTTCATTCAAAGTGATTATTAGACGAAAAAATGTAGCTTTGGGCGAGGGCCTTTTTGCGAGCAACTCAAAAGGCGCGCGCAAGGACAGTAACGTTTCTTAAACAATCTCCAGCGAAATTTAAATACGGCAAGTCGGCAAAGTTTTATGATTAAGGGATTAATTAACCGGTTAGCCACTCCTGGCAGTTTCCTCTGCTCGAAAACTCGAGCCACGAGGAGACCTCAAGTATTTCGGATCTCGCCCCGGGGTATATCTCGCGCGATTTCCGCGCGCCGGATCATAGCAGCCGGCCGACGAAGAAACGAAAGCACAGTTCTCTCACTGGCGTGCAATTCGAGCACTTGGCGACGGATGAAACTTTGTAACTCGAGAATTCCGTCCATTCTTTCTGCCTCCGCTTCTCTATTTTACTTCTCCGTAGCCTCTTTCACGTCTTTAAACACAAAGTATGAGCAGACCCGAAACTGTAAATGAAAACGTAATATTTGTTCCCGCCTCGGCGAAATATTTTTTTTTTGTTGCTTCGTCTTCTTGCGCGAATGTCGCTGTCCTGAGTAGACATTCTTTAGAAAGAATTCTTCCGAAATAAATAGCCAAATGAAACTGCGAATTGAATTTTGTTTCATCTTGCAATTTATTCTTTTTGAAGGTCTTCTTGGCGAAATGCTCGAAATTCTTGAACATATAACTGTTCAAAACTGATATTTCTAAACAGAAAACAAAGAACTCGCAAAAATGGTGATCTTCTTTTTGAATTTCGAACATTTCGACACGACGTTCCAACAAGAATTCAACACGACTACATTTTGCGGCCATCTGCAGGCCACTTTTCATCAGCAATCTCAGTGCTCTCGGCCGAATTCGGGAAACTCTCCGATCGTTTATTTTGCTTTGGCTCTGACGAGATGCGAACGATTTTCGAGCGCAGGTGCATCCTCTCATCCGACTCTCGGCAAGAGATTTTTTTTCGAGGGAGAACGATATATTTAGCACGGCCAGCCCTTCAACTTTTTCGCTTAGACAACCCTTTACGAGGCTTGTTAGTTGAGTAAATACTTTTGGGATGTGCACGGTGATCGGACGTAAGCACGGCTGGGCGTCGGCTGAACAAACTCGCCGAAGTGTCGAGCGCAGTGGGTCAAAAAGAAATCTCCTCGCTGACAATGCGCGACAATGAGCCTGTGTGACTGCGCGAATCCTAAACAAATAAGCACACGATTATCCGCTACAGACTTGGCGCTGCGTCATGACACAAATACCAACCGACGAGTTTAAAGTGTCAACGTTATGTCTGGGGAGCAGAACAAAAAATTAATCCGCACTGTGTCGATTAGCCGATGAGTTGCACGATGCGATTTCAATAGGGTTATTAAAATATGCGCGGAGTAACGGCAACGAGAGCGTGCATTGTCACGCTATTCAATTCGATTATTTATGGCCACGCACACGTTGGATCGTACGATCAATTATTTAATCAGATTTCATCCCGGCTGATTGAATAAAAACGCTCCGCTCCGCGTTTGTATACAATACAATATTTGAAACTGTACACGTGCCCGTATTGCCCGCATTGTCCTCGGGAAATGTAAGAAAATTACGTTGATTCACAATTGTTATAGCCAATTGATCTTTTGGAGCTTGTTAATACACGAGGGAGCAAAGTGAATACAAATTTGTTTACACGTTAAAATCAATCTGGATCAACTATATTGCTTGTTAATAATGTTTTAGTTTCGTGCTTGGAATATTAATTTTTGGATATATAAACGTGATTAATTTCTATTAAAGTTGTAACAGAGTCAAATGTGTAGATTAGTGACAAAAGTTTTTGACGATTTCAAACGATGTATATGCAAGTTGAGTGCAATAATGTAAAAATCATTAATCATAGTGTATAATTGGATTTAATCGCATTACTCGTAACGTAAAAAATGTTTCTTAATAAGTAGCTAACTGATTGCGATTTTTTGATAATGTACAACAAATCATGAGTGTGTCAAGATATCGCAATGATATCTTGTCTGACAGACTAATATATCTTTAATTTATTCATTGTCATGTTTTCAAACATTTTTATAGGATTTAATTGGTACTATCTACACTGCAAACAGCAGTAGTTCATTTTGAGATATGTTCAATTCAATTCATAAAATATTTCTTTACTTTGTGTAACATGATATTTTGAAAAACCACAACATAATGAAATGTAAAAATAACAAACCACCATGAATTTGTATCGGAATACCAAAAATCATTATATTTTCAAAACTTGATCTTATTCTTTCCACTTTAGTTACGCGTTTTAAAGAAAAAAGTTAAATTGATGCTGGCACGTTCCAGCGTAGAAATTGGGCGGCTGCACTCAAAATTGTAACCTTACACCACGTTCTAGTTTGTGCGAGTTACATGCCATAAGACACGACGTGACATGCAATAAATTAGAGAAAACATTGCATATCATGTTCTACACTCTAGCCGGAGCAAGGATATTGCGGATGCGATGCACCATCTAGGGAAATAAATTTAAAACTGTAATGTAATCTTTTTAAAATGAATATTACATATCTGGAACGGGATTATTTATAAGAGGAAACTTGGTCATCCGCAATATCATTAGACGAATTTATGTACTCCCCTTATCGCAATGTCAACTAAACGAGTTCGACAAGAGTTAAATTTTGCCGATAAAAAACTTTCAAATTCTACAATTCTACTGCACATTTTACTCCAAAGGATTCTCTAAAGATTGTTCAGCCTGTCGACTGTTTCGTCTAGATTCAATTATAAAAATTGCCATCCTGAAGGATAATGTGCGTAAAATTGATGCGTATAATTTTTTCCCCTGACGCCGGGGCTTGACTCCTCGCTTGTCAAAGATATATGACACGGCGGCAAGAAATTTAGGACGCCATTCGTTTCACGTGTCACGGGATTGCTTTAATAGAAGAGCGTAAATACAAAGAAATTTCATGAAAGGAATAATGGGGGCTTTCCTTGAAAAAAAAGTGCTGCGTCGCGAGGGACAGCAGCTACAACGTTTTATACATCACGTCGTGGGACAAGTCGTGTGTCGCTGCAGTTGCCAAAAGCCGAGAAGTGTGGGGGAGGTACGTCTCACCGGTGAGAGTACGCCGCTGTCGTTACGGACATCTGTTGCTTGCTTTCTTCTTCTTCCCCGCAACAAGACATTTGCATAATTATAATCTCACCCTGGTCTCTCATTCTAAACTCTCTTACTTGCAGCCCTTAAGTTGTCCGCGTAACAAGCGGCGTTTGAACAAAGACGTGAAACACAAAAAAACCATCGCAGTGTCGCTTTTATTTTTCATAATTAAAAACGAAATTCAAGGAACGACGTAGAATAAATACGAGCCGCTTGCGTAAGAACCGTCAGCGCGAATAATAATTTCTGCTGCAGCCTCGGACGCGAGATTCGTGTCAAAGAGCTTTAGTGAAAGATTAATTGTTTTCCCTCCGTACGTCGGCGCTCATTGAAATACCTTTGTTGCGAAAAAAAATCGAGAATTTTAATTGGACTCAATCTTATTCATTAATAGAGAGCGCGGTTTTCAGAAGCTCCGCTCTTAATTGCGGTTAATTCCACCCAATTTTGTCTAATCAAAAACCTTGCCAGTATGTGGATATATTTTTCACAAGAAGCCTCAAATCGATACTCTCTAGACTCTCAATTATCATTTAACATATTTCAATGTTATGATTTCAGATTTGATTCTCATCGTTCCTTTTTCGATTCGAATGATAATGATTCTGCTTAATTAAAAATTCTTTCTTTGACTTCAGTGAACGTCTGTTTGGACCCGAGCTGCATGTATTTATGTTGAAACCTCACGGTCGATCGGAATTGATCTTCGTAAGCTCGACAGCTGGACGTACCTGACGTTTCATGCGTTGCAAACTTGCCGAACAATTTTTCATTCATTTTTTTTTTATTTTGTTCAAAGTGCTTTCATTAGGCCGACAAGAGGCATGTTATTATGCTGTACAGCGGAATTAATACTCGCTAATTTGGGTTTCGCAAGCCCGATTATTACGGATCGCTGCGTCAATCAAAGTTGACGAAACCAGGCACACCGAAATACAAAGGCGGCTTTTGGTCTGCGCAGACTTTTTGCTCGCAACTGATCGCGCGCGGTCAAGTGTGAATGCAATTACCGAACTAACCGCCTATGCCAGTGTCGAATAACGCGCAAGAAAAGTATCCGTTTGGCGTTACCCATTCACTAACGAGGGATTTGCAAAACTTATGCCTCTCACGTGTTCATCTTCGGTCAACGATCGCAATCTCCCGATAACGAGCTAACCGCCGAGAGTGCGAACACCTTATCCCTTATTATGCAATTGTCCTACGCCCCCAACGCGAAAATCGTCCCTTGTTCTCTCGGCTACAATTATGGCTCTTAATATTGTCGTAAATCCTCCAGTAAACCGTAAAATTGCTTGCCAATAAAATTGCTGAAACGAAATTACGGAGGAATAAAATTTTATGCCGCCGCTTTCATAATTATTGCCTTCTTAATTCGATAATTTTCTTCGTCGGTAAAATAATACACCGCAGATTTTTTGTTCTTTCAATGCAAGCTTTTTTTCTGTAATTTATGAAGTTTCTGTGGTTAGCACGCATGATCGGATGTCCGTAATGAAGCAATGTCTCGGATTCCAATGGATTCGATTACACTTCGATTATTTGACGAATGTATTAAAGTCGAGCAGTACAAGATCATCACAACGTACTTGTAGATTTTTCAGGAAGAGAATTTGCTGTTGACACTTTTGGGTCATTGAATGAGCTGACCAACATATATGAGCATAATTATTGGGTACGCATCGAGAATATCCTGTCGAACTGCGACCTGTTTGCGATCGATATGTCTATGTTTATCAAATAGGAAAATTGTTCACGCTGGGGAACTAGTTTGCAGTGTCAATAACGCGAATGTGCAACTGTGCACAGTTATGTTAATGCGCGGTGGAATAAAAGTTGCCTCCGTGGTATTACCGGGAACGATATTAAACGCCGTTTACGGGCGGAGCGCATTTCTTCAATCGAAACGCAATCGCGGTGTTTGCATTTTGCGTGTGTATTTTATGGTAAATTATTTAAACGGGCGTGTTCCTTGTGCCATTTATATTCAACTCGATTACGGTTATTATCATGTAATTATTTTGTTTGAAAGCCCGCTATGTTTTTCGAATTGGTTTCTTTTTACGTACACTAATCGATTGATAGTTCTCCAGGAAAACAATACAATTTTGTGTGTGTCACTTTTTGTAACATAAGTATGTGACTAAGCATTGTTCTAAAACACGATAATGTGGAGAGTTATTTTATTGATCCTCTTCTCAATGACGCTTTTTTTTCATCGTCTGGCATTTTAGTATATCAATCAATCGCCACTTTGCAACAAAAAAATATTTATTTATCATTCATTATTCATCTGAGGCTATTATCTTTCCAATCAGTTATTATTGATTACCATCCCAGGATCAAACCTCAGCGATATTCTGGTCAATTAATTGTCATTTATTTTCATTCCGGGTGATTTATCATTAATCAAGAAACAGCGATGATTTCAATAGATCAAGCCCTGTTCAATATTCATATTTTATGCAACGACGAAGAAACCCAATGACGCAGTGCCTTTTGCAACATTTTTTTGCGAGTTGAAAGTTTCACCGATAAATTCGAGTGGCTGCCGAGACCTGACTGTAGAAGAAAACAATTTGGACCAATTATCACGTCATCACAGTTCCCAAGCAAAAGCCGTATATTAGACGGAGTGGGTTGAATGCGACAGGAAATGAAGCGACATTGTGGTTTGGCAGGTCTTGAGTGCGTCGAAATAATACCATACATTTAATTGAACTACCGAGTCTCTCTTGCGCAGACGGTTTATGTAAATAACGGCCGGTTGCCACGCGACGACGTGATGAAGAAGCGGGGAACGAGCGCTCGACTCGGCCTACTATTTGAATGCAAATATTTTTTTTATTTCCCGAGCCTGGATAGGAGTAGCGATTGGATTCACAGGATCAAAGTAACTTGCATCGCAAACAATTGTTCGACGCAACGACAGATGTAAGAGTATATTCAAACGCGACTTCATAACCTGCAATGAAAACGGTTGCTCAGCCCGAAGAGCATGCTTTTGGCAAACACATCAGGGACTTGTTGACTGATGGAGATGGTTAACGCAGAACGAACTTGAATTATTAACAAAACATATGACCGGGACGAAATTTCATGTAAGTATTATTGCCAGTAAGGTTCATGTTCAAATGAATTTTTATATTAATACCTAATTAACGATCTTGTAGTATAAATTTGAGATTAGAGACTGATAAAGCAGTAATTCAGGATTAAATTAGTTTTGCAAATCGTGGTTTTAAACTTGGAATAAGGAATTACCATAATTTTATCACCTTCCGAAGGAATAAAATTATAATCGTCGGACGTTGATAAAAATCCCAAAACTAATCGCACTAAAACCATCAGGCACTTATAATTTTCCCTGCGTGTACAGCAAAAAAGGACAGCTGGCATCATCATCAACCGAGCGTGTCGGCAAACTGCGGTCTTGCTGTTTTGGACTTCAATTAGCACATATTTACGCTGTCTCGCATCTCAGCTGCGCAGCACTCGTTTGGTTCGTTTTGTCTTCATCGATGTACCGCGATCGTTTTTAATTAAAACTTGTATATCCGTGCGTACGCTCGGCCATCAAGTCTGCAAACTGCTCAGCAAACGAGTCCTCGTCGCCGCGGGATAGATTTGCTCCAACCGCCTCAGGCGCGTCAAACTTCGACAGCCACCGAAACGACCATTTCATTTATCGCTCTAATCAATCGACGTTCGTTCTTAACATCCTTGACAACAAAACAAGTTTTATCGCTCGAAAAAGAGAGACAGCAAAAGCGTTAATTTAGCAACCGCTCATATCGAGAGAGATATTTCATTTAGTTTTGGGCCCTGAGATGCATGTTCTTTATAAGTTGCTGACAGATAAGCGACAAATTAAAAAAGAGAGAGCTCGAATTTATGGTCGACTTCAAATTACCAAGTAATTAAATCCAATATCAAAAAACCGGGAGATAATTATAATGGATCATTTTTCATGCTCATCTATTGATTCGAAATTACAACTTCTTCTCTGAGAATTCAAGATGAAAGTCACGGTTTGCGATTGTTGTACAATATCGGAGTGAAATATGCTCCTGCAAGGATTACTCGAATCAGAGTCGTTGTACACGCGCGAAAATGACGTCATCGTGCGGTACAATCGGAATCGAATCATTTCGTCTGGTCCAATTAATGCCTTTTCTTTTCTTGTCTGCCAAGTTGTGCTCCGACAGATCCGACTCAGTCCATAATGGATCTTGAAGTTCATTTCATACGCATCATTTGACACCCAATAGACGCGCGGAGCACGACGCGAAAAGTAGAAAATGAGAAAAAGAACACCGGAAACGTGAAATGAGACAGAAAGAAAAGAAAGCCGAGAAATTCGATAGGCGAAAATCACTGTCATTGTCGAGTATCGAACGAAATGAGAATCACAGCGAAGAGAAAAAAAATTGTCCTCGCACAATCCTTCGACGCCGTCTATTCATTTGTAGATTAACTTTTTTTTCTCCTCTCCTCATCTTCTGCCGAGGGAGACTTTTTTCTTAATATGACTTCTTGATTGAAAAAAGGTAAATTATTGTTTTTCAACATAGTTTTTTGTGCCCATGAAACAGGCAACAGCAAAGTAAGAAAAACTTGTCGAGCATGCTTTGAGCAAACTTTTTGATCTTTGTTTATTCTCAAGATGATGTTTTCACGCGCCGTGATATTTATGGTCGGATTATTTTGCTGCACCCTATGACTGTGCGAAACCGTATATATGGGATTCACAGTGTGCGAAAGTAGCCACGGTCAGTGCGAAATAATGAAGGTCTCGATACGTTCTGACAGCGGACAATTCGTCGAAATAACTTTTTGTGTTTTTTTCCTCCTCCGAGCTTTTCACGCACGGCTCTCCGCGGGCAGTGCGAAAAGCCCTGCTGCAAACTTTCCGGCCCGTTTGCTATCTCGGCCTGAATCAAGAGGTCTATTTATTCTCCGATCAGCCGACTTTACGACGCGTCATCGTCGGCGACCCTTTCCGTTTAGTTTTTCCTCGCTTCACGGTCCTTTCCGCAGAAAATTATAGACAGTGGAATCAAGCCTCGGAAGGAAAAACACTCCAAGACTCAAGAGAGGATAAATATCGTCGCACGAGAATTTAATCTCGCGAAAAGAGAATCTTATTGAAATCTAAGAAAATACCGGATTACTTTTCATTTAATTTTCCTACGTTACGAAGCGATCGAGTATATATTTCGTATTCATGAAACCGAGAGGGAATCGCAATTTCAGATGGATCGACAACGGCGGTACACATTTTTTACCGGCAAAAGTATGATCTTACATCAAGATTGAGCGAACGGAAAATCAGTTTGTCATAAATGACGCTAATGCCCGTTAAATTAGTTTGGTCTTGCATTGGAGCGTGATGCGCATTCACTTCGCCAAGTCATAAAATATCAATATCGGTGAAAACAATATCGAAAGCCATCGTGACGTGGTGGAAGTTATGAGGTGTATTTCACGGTGCATTGCTCGTCGTTCAGAAGTTGGCCCGACACTTTGGGGGATCGGTTTCGACTCGCGGCGCTAAATTACCGCGGGGAATTAATATTCCAATCTCGCCGGGGCGACGGGGGGTAAAATGCGACCAACGTTTACTTGGCCCGCTGTAGTTAATTTCCTCTGTCCAAACAAACGCTGATCCCGACCAACATAAGCCAACTGACGGGTCGCTATGAACCCAAATGCCAGAAAGCCGAGACGCCTCCAGAGAAACAAGGGAGCAGTCCGAGCTGTCCGAATAGGTCCTGCTGGTGGCAGTCGCATTTCCAGTTCCCGCATAAACTGGCTCTCGACTCGTTGCTCCCTTTTTCATCTGCCAAATGACACCGACTCTGGACCTCGCCAAGCCTCCTCCTCTTGCTTCTTCGTCAATTAAAATTGTTCCGTAATTGTACGAATTGAATTTAATTGTTACAATTAGACACAATCTGATTATTCTTATTGTTTCTTTTGTTTTCATTTTTCCATCAAAACAGAATTCTTCAGAGATGAAACAGTAACTTTTCGATTAGAATTTTGTAATTAATTTTTTTATGGATCGTCTTTTTCGTGGAAGCTAATGGAATTGCAAAAATATCTTCACAGGCAGATGCAACGATGAATCAACGGCGCCGCGCGACTTAATTAATCGCCGACTTATCGCCCGATAAATTTTGAATTCCGTGTTTCTAATTTAACCGCGCAATGTTCGTCTGTCAGCGTCGCGCTTTGATGTGCCCAACCGAAATACAACGTATCTTTGGTGCATCAGTGGCACTTTGCGTGGGCGTACAGAAGTGTGCTAATAAACGCCCTGCAGATGAGTCACGAAAGCGTCGCAAAAACGAACCCGATAAAACAGAGACATCAGCCAATAAACAACCTCGTGTCCAATTAAATGAAGACGACTCGCGCGGGCCTCTCAGCATTCTGCGTATCGTCTGACGCTAGGCGAAACTTTTTGTTACGGTTAGACGCGCGCGACGAAAAAATCTCATTACCACCAGGGTCTCGTGTTAGCAGCAAAGTTCGAGGACATCCAATGGACTCGAATGAAAAATCGAAGAAAAGAACGAAACAGAAAAAAATAAAGAGGGAGCGGATGGAAAAATAGCCTGCGAGAGTTCGGTGACGCGTCTCTCGCGATGTCAACCAATCGCAGCTCGCCAGGCAAAAAGTTTGCGATCAATTTTCTGGAGCCGTGCACTTTGCGCCGCTTTTAATTCCTTGAGTCGAAGCGACGATGGAAGGAAACGAATATTGCGTGGTTATCTGCCAGCCGCAAATGGCAAAACTTGAAATTTACAGTCGCGATAAGGAGACACCGCGCGCCCGATGCCGCTTCCGTCCCTTTTTTTGACGCCGCAGTCGTGCGCCTTCATTTTCTTCCTTGTGATTGAAAACGGAGCAAACGAGCAACGACAAAAAAATTGCTTGCAAAAAGTACACAAAATGAATGTCAGAAAAAAAGGTTGCTGCCACATTGCGTAAGCCATTTTGTCACTTTTATTACAGCGAGTGTGGCCGCAACGTTTTCCCCCAACCGAAATGTAATTTATCATAAAGTGTCAGACGGGATGCATTTTTAAAACGTCGGGACGATTTTTTGTGAAAGTTATATTAGCGATATTGAAAACCTCGTTGCTAATAGAGTGACGTATCGATTTTCCACTCGCGGACTTTTATAGCCGCTTGATTACTGACATTTACATAAACAATAGTCTTTTTAGTTTTTAGTGAAAATAGTCAGCTTGCAATGCACGTTACAAAATAAAATAAAGTAAGATATACAAATATTTTTAATTAACTTTTCTAATTCTGACTCAAGATTTTTGGAACAATGACATTAACAGTCTGTAGCATGAAAATGTTACTCGGATCTAAACTTATCAAAGTATACAAGCAAGGTTATGCTTTCATGAATTTTTCTGTCGAGCGATCGCAATTCGTGATTACAGGCTGCATTCTACAGTCGCAGATAAGCCCTACCCTATCAACACAAAATTTCGCTCGACACTTGCCCGTTAATAACTACGGAAATCGTTGGCAAAATATATTCAAGCGTTACCTGCGGTTTTATAATCGAATGCGACGAGCAAACATTTAGCTGTGGCAGGCAGCAGTAGATTCCACCATATCTTCGTCTGAAACAAAAAATCAAATGTTCGACATTAATTTTTAGCGTGTCATTGAGAAACCTGTCGCGAATTCGAGAGATGCGGCAGTTATTGATATAATTGCGTGTCATTGCTTGCCGACAAAATACCTCGCGCATTTAATGCCCTTAACGATTTCCGGTCGGGATGAGAAACGCGTGCTTATGCAGTTTGAGGTTGTTTATTTTCGTTTGTCATATTACTCGCAGCTTGTGGTAAAATGAGTTGTATAGTCCTTCGGTAAGATTTTTGCTACCGTTCAAGGCCAATCTTACGAGCATTTGTGGTCGACTGCGTGCGTGCAAAGAGCTAATTAACGCTCAAAAAGTGAATCAGTGTGGCATAAATAACAGCGTTTCCGGGTCGTTAATCGTCAGAGGAGTTACGTGTTATCTGTTTTGTGTGTGCCAAACATGTGCGCACGAATTTGCCTCGACTATTACGTTCACTTTGTGCCTGGAATATAACCAAAAATAATAATCAAAGGCTTTTCAATCATAACCATTTACAATACACAACTATCCTGTTTTCTGTTAAATCGGATTGTTACTAGCGTTCACGTGTTGATCGAATCTAACGAGTAATAACTTCTAATAAAGATCAGAGGAGGTTCATAGTATTCAATTGCGAACGATAAAATACATTGCAATTTCAATGAAGATAATCTCGAGATTATTCAAATAATTGCATTCAAGTAACTGAATCAATTACATTAAACCTTTCAATTGCAAAAATACCCAATTCAGATGGATGTGCAAATATTATTAATCACTGTATTGAGGAAAATAACGGAAAATTAATTATTATTTTGAAAACTACAGTGACTATTGTAGGTATGAAGAAATTGTTCGCAATTCCAACAGATATTGGAGTGCAAAATTCCAACAGAAGCCGCACTTATTTCGTCATTGTCGTATCTCCATCTCAGTTTATGCAGCTGCAGCAAACAAGTACGAAATTGTTCCTTCCTTAAATTTGCTTGCTCTGCGAGCTAATCAGTTGCAGACTGTGACAATAAAGTCCCGAGTCCGGAGAGAAATGACTCTGCTACTGCAAGACTAATACGAGTAGAACTATGAATTATGCAACCTCGAGCTAGTTGTATCAGTCGAACTGTAAACCGTTTGACTCATTTTGGTGCCTTTCAGTTGCTTGTACGAGTGATAGTAGATAAAACCGTAACATAGAAATCTTTTTTGTGTACCACTACTTTGTTCCAGTAGATAGTATCGCTTGTAGAATAATTGAATTAAATAACGCCAAAACGGTGCAACAATCGGAAGTGGTGCACAGGATTGATCATGGAAAAATGATTTTAGTTAACTTTCTAAACGGAAGACTGATTTCGCTCGGATAAAATGTAGATTCGAATGAAACATCGTTGTTGAATTTCGTTAAATACAATAGACTCAAAAAACATTTCCGATAGGGCTTACATTAGTTACGAATGAAAAATTGTATTTTTTATTTCGTTTAATGAAAGGTTTTCGAATCATTTGAGCGTTCATCTCAATCAAAGAGAAGCACGTATCTCTGAATCTCGTGATTACCTTTGATGGAGCTTGGATGAAGCTAATACATTGGCCCTGAAACTGGAGCCTCTCATTCATAAATCTATCTTTTTTAATATACAAAGATAAATTTCTCTAACCCAATTTCGTCCATCACTGTCACTTATAAAGATATTATCTACTCAGAAGGTTGGTCCCATGAAATGTAGATTACGAATTAGTAAGACATTAAACCATCCGAGCCGTAAGTGGTCTGACTCAGCGCAATGTATGATTAATGTTACGCGTTTCTTCCCCGGTAGCGTTGCAGATGCGTCTGAATCGTACATTTCAATCTGTTGATCCTAATGTGCCGATTATTTATAGCAATGAAGCGAGCTGCGCCGGCACAGTGTTTGGCCTAACAATATTCGTCGGCTCCGGGAACCGGAATATTGTTAGACATTCCTCTCTGTTGCCTTATTGTTGTTTGTGCTTGCATGCTCGGCAGATAATGCGCTCCAAGATGAGATTATTCCAGTTTGTATAATCGACTCTGCCTGGCCTGCTATGACGGCTGTTGATGCAGTCTCGTCGCCCCACCCGGCGATGCGTTTGTCGATCGATTGGCCCGTTCACCGGTTTATCATTAATCAAGTACGCAGGTACGCAGGTGTCCGCGCGTCCGGATTGATGGATGAACCGCCCCGTTTATACCAAATCAGTTATTTGAAATATTCCGCGAGACTTTTACGTGTGAAGATGTCGTTTTGTGTTTGTCACAGCTGACACGAAATTGCCCAGATGTCGGAAGAATAAACTTTCTACTTTTTCAATGTATAATAATTTATACAAACTTTTGTTAGTGTTCATTCGACAAGATAATTGATGTCAAATCCGTGATTTCTAGTGAACAGAACGTTATTTTTTGTTTGGTTTCGTTTGTTATTTTTCATTGGAGTAGAATCCACTCGGAAATTGAGTAGCAATTATATTAAATAATAAAAAAGAAGTTGACTCTTACTTTATCTAAATTGAATAAGTGGACCTAAAAAAGCAGACTCCTTATATTCGCCACCTCCTAAAGTGTATAATCCACGGTGAGTTTATTCGCGTTTTACGACTTCGGTAAATCAAGAATCATTACATCAACTAAGAAGGAAGTTTTGTCTGATGTAACTTCTGATTGTTAGATAATGAAATCAATTTTCTTTTATACAGTTTTACGAGCGCAATCGTCCGTCTTCAGATAAAACCTTTGAGATTGGTTAATTAAAAGAGTCGCGTCGTTTTCACGACGTTCGCTGGATAATTTAGAGGAACGTTCTACAAGTATATATATATATATATAGGGTACAATTTTTCACAAACGTGCTTATGAATTCGCCTGATAATAACAAAAGTCGCGTTCTAAATGACATTGGACGACGGTGTAATTGGAAAAGACAAATTATCGATTGGGAACGTTTCCCAACTTGAAACGTTATCTTGTTATGCATTGACTAGTTTCAGTCTATCGCGAGACAGGAAATTAATATCCTGTCGCGAAACCATATTTCCAGATTCAATTTTGACCCGACGCGATATTACATTGTCAAGTATCTTATCCTTTTTTAATTGACTGAAATGAGAGCTGGAATTCGATCCGATTAACGAAATGTAAACTGATATTATTTACTTAATTTACGGGTAATTGCGGTCTAAAATGTAATTAATTTTCTGATCAATTTTTTTCCATTCATTCATTTATCAACAGAAAATACCCTTCAATGTTCTGCGCTCAATATAAATATTATATTATATCGGCTACACAAATAGAGTCGAACATTATCGTTCGTTCATCACTTTTTTCGAATTCAAATATTTTATAATGTCACAACCAAAAAAATGACATGCATGAAAATAAATATTTTATCTTCCCCAAAAAATTGCTTGTTAAAGAAGTCTTCGTTATTTTCTTTTCCAGCGACTGTTTTTCTTCGAAGCCCATACTGTCAGAAAGCAAACACGTCAGAAACTTGATACGGATTTAAATTGGTTCGCGAAAGTTACTTCCGTCGCCCGGTCGTTCGTTTGTCATTGATAAAACGCATATTGATATTATGAACACGTTAACAAGAATAACACTGCTTCGGGTGAGCGACCCGCTCGAGCGTGAAGTCGCGCGACTTCGTCGACTGTCTCTTAATCAGTCTGCCATAGGCGAATTATATTTTTGTAGGCGCGCTTTCACACGGCGCCCGGACTTGGAGCACTTGCTCACTGAGCCTAGGAGGACGCGACAATAAAGCCGATTGTGCGATATACCAACGTGTGAAACCGGGACGGACGCCGAGAGAATTCAATTACGTCTTGTTAGACCGGCAGATGGGCATAATGGCACTCCTTAGAATCCCGAGCGCGGCCGCCCACGGCGTCGCAAATTTTCGTATTTTCCTCCTCGTCATTCCCGGCCAATATCCCGCTGACACGCACTTGCAACTCACGTTTATTTCATTTGCGACTGTTGAGCGCTCGCATTGAAATGCAAAAACGCGGCATTTTCCGAACGCGTGTTTTGCATACCACTGGTTATTTCCCCCTTTTTTCTTTTTTTTTCACGAAGTTACATTTTAATAATGACAGAGCGAACGAAGCGCAATATTGATGGTTTTTAGCCAGCGGCAAATTTTTCGGTTTTGCTGCGGGTTCAACCGTTGGCCATTTCTCAAATAAATGATTTATCTTTTTTTCCTCCTGAGGCAAGCAAAAACGTGTCGACCGCAACGAGGCAAATTATTGCCACTGACAATCTTGCTCGATTCTGCAAAATATTCTGTTCAATATTGAACGGAAAATAACATTTGTTTGAATCTCTGAAGCATTCTTTATACTGCATGAAAAATATTATTTGTTTCCAAGTATCAGATATGACGTCAATCATGGTTGATATTTAATATCGATCTTTTTCCGTTGTGTTTGTTTGACGACTTTATCTTTGAGAAGCTATTTGGCGATAAACTAAGAAAGAACAAAGAAATCTATAAAGCCTCGAAGGTACACGGAATAAACGATTTTCGGTGCGAACTGGCGCAAAACGTCTCCATGACAACCGAACGTTTGTCATTTGAGAGTATTGAAAGAAACGTGAGTCACAAATAGCGAAAAATCTACAGGTAGAATTCGAATCAAAATAGTTCACCCAATTTCAATGATGTTATCATTCCACCAAAAGAGATCCTGTTCGAGCTTCGATTTTCAAGCTCAATCCTCAAAGCAATATCTGACATTTCATTTAAAAACACATTTGAAACCATTTTTCGTGGAATCAAATCGGCTTAAATTAAAAACTAGTTTTTAATGCGATGATAGAAAATGTCAAAAGGCATTGTTCACTTCCGATGATTTTTAATCTGAGTTTGATAAATACATTAATCGGCGATGTATTTTGTCACCACAATCGTTCATTATACCTTTTTGTGCTGCTAAGCCAGGGCATTGTAAGAACCGGACTATTACGGCGACGTATCGCTCGAGCTCGTACATCAAACGCAGTTACAAAGTCTCGGCGATTTGTTTCTGACAGATTTTTATGTGTATCAACTTCAGCCGAGCGTGTTTCAGATTTGAGAGGCGCGCGGTGCGCGACTCGATCACGAACCTTTCGTATCTGTCTATGTTTGCGGAAGTATTTATGTGGCTGCCGCTTATGTGCGTAGGTACAGTTTCCGATTTCACTGCCGATAGCAAACACAGCAACAGAGAAAAAAGAGGGATAAATCGTGTAATATCGACTTACCACTCGTGCCGGCGAGTCGCGTATTGTAATTAATGATTTTTTGCTACACCTCGTAATTAATAGCCACTAAATGAACTACGCTTGGGAGTCCAACTGTAGAAAGCAGTACCGACCAGAGCACACCGGGTTTTTATGGTTGTTTAGCTTAATACGAAAACTTTTTAATCGCGCAAGTGGCTTTGGCTATGACACTTTGCAAATTAGCAATTTCGAACGCGCAAAAAATGCTTTACCGTTACTCGCACAACTGGTAATTTATATACTGAAAAATGTATTCCAGTTTGTTTCATATCTCCATTTGAGAAAGTTCAAACGAAAAAAAAAAAACAGTTTTCTGACTCGGAAAATTTTCACATTTTGTGAAGGCGATCGGTTAAATCCCGCTCATTTTGTCGGCGTAGTTTGTGAACTCCCGAAACCTCTGGCATGTGTCTCGTCTGCGCGACGCCCCAACATTGTTATACCAAACTCGAGATGCATATCTACATAACCTTTGCAAATTTCATTCCACGAACAATTTATAATAGAGACACTAAATTTATAATGAAGCCTCTGTTGTGACAAGTATTTCGAACATTTATGCACGATGGAATTTTCAAACGTTTCAAATTCTTCAAAGCGTGGAACTGTCGGGATAGAACAAAAAGAAGAACAATCTCAAACTTCTTTGCCGGCGAGCAAAATTGAATCGACAAAGTTTGCAATGATCTCCGTTACTGGTAATCGCATCTGACGGTTATTAGAAGCGTAGCTTTTATGATTAGTGCTCGTAGTACAGGGAGTTTGTGTCTCTTGCACGTGCACGCACTCGTCTGTCTGTTCGCTTTGCTGCAAAAAAAATGACAGGATAGATGCACGTCACGTGTCCGCGCGACGTGTGTACCGCTTCTGATGAAAACTTCTGGGAGGTTCTCTTTTGTTGGCGCAGAGAAGGGCCCGGGTGACGTCGCGTATGTGACAGGAAGAGTTCGCGTGTCCTGGCAAACGCGCGCAACTCGCTCCCTTCTCTCATTTCCGTTCAGCTACTCTGCACTCGGTTGAGTTTTAATCGATGAATATTGATGAAGCTCGCGTGCCAAACGCATCCCAATGATAAAACATTCAATAACCTCGAGTTTCCAGTACGCTATCCGTTCGGACGGAATTTCTGAAAACCCCATCTCTATTACTGTTTCATGATTCCAAGCCGCTGCGCGACCAATTCGCTGTCATTGTTGGGTCGAACAATGTAAGATAACGAAGTATTCCCGAAGGGCTTCGTAATGCATTTGGCATCAAGTCGTCCCTCTATTTTGCCAGGATTAATCAAAAAGTTTCATAACACTGCATGCTCACCTCTCGGCCAATTGCAGAATTCGAGGAATCCCCGATGTCGTAAACTCTGATACTGTCAGCTATCAATGTTACACAAAGGCGTCCCAGCCATTTTATCACCGTCTCCGAGCAAGACGTCACTTTAACGTGCAATGATTACTTTTATGACAACAAATTTACGATAAAGATTGCCTCTGCTAATATATTTTTTGTGTCCAAAGAAAAAACCGTTCTTTTTTTGTAAACTCTAGTTGTTCTTCGTAATGACAAACTTTTATACACTTTTGAACTTAACTAAAGTTCAACACGGGGCGAGAGAAAAAAGTTTGCACACATATTTCACGAAGCCATAAACATGAAAAATGTTACATCGTACGTTAACCCAATTTTGAGTTCGTTCTACTTCCACGCAACATCTCTCGCACTCAAAAACATAGCGTCGAATGGTTTTTTTATATACCTGATGATGCATCTGCGTGCACGTTTTGCTGAACGAACCAGCTATAACGAGCCAAGTTATGTTCGCGCCGGCGCGCCAAAGCTCTTCAATTAACAAAGTGGTTCGGAGGGACTAAAAAAGCGCTGATAACGCGCGGCGCCCTGCAACCGCCAGAGATATACTGTGCGTCCGGTAATACTCATGTTTATGGCTCGCGCGCAATATTTTGCGCGTTGGCGTACAGAGCGCTCGGCCGTTTCAAGTGGTCCGTTTCCAAGCGATTTGACTAACGACTCCGCACAGCCACGGGATTTCCGGTCCGATGTGCACCTCAAAAAAATTCGAGAAACAACCGCGCAGACTTGTATTACAATTGTAAGTGCAACGATTTTCTTTTTTATGCTACTTTTATTCGTTTTTCAGGTTTCCTTGCATCGACTCGCCGACCTTTGTGCATGTGGACATGATTGGGATTCTGATTATCGGAAACCGATCTGCGTCGAGACCTCTCGGCAGAATGCTATAGAATTTTACGAAAGCGCGTTTGATGAGAAAACATGACGTGACGGATGACGTCGGTTATTGAAGAGTAAAAATTTCATGCAAATTGTTCCATGATGTCGATAAGCCAATTAGCGAGCACGTGATAAAATTCGGCTCCAACTGAGAATATAATCACAACAATTTGTTGCGTCCAAAAAGGTTGAATAGTTTTGAAAATGTATTTATGATGTGAATGAGGAACGCTATGATTCAATCAAAATAGCCAAATGCTTGAGCTCGCGCGCAAAACAATGGCTGTTTATTTGTTACGTACAATTTGTACACGCAAATACTTTCGCCGGATTGAGAGCGTCAAATTGCTGAAGTTAACATAATTGGGAATTCGGACTCGAACAATGCACCAATCAAACGAGCGCGTAATTTTGAATAGCGCCGGCCAGAAAAGAGCATCGTCAGTTGACGAAGTTATTCCGAATGCTATGCATTAATTATTTGGTCGAGCAGAAACAACGAGGTTTGTCGTGGGGTTTCGTGGGCTGTATGAAAGCGCTTTTCCGAAACCGAAAAAGAAACTCGAAGTCAAAGCCTTTATTTAGGAGGATTTGACAGGTCCATTAACTCGAACTCAAAGTATCCATTACTCCTCGGAGGGATGAAAAAAAACTGCGTCAGAATTTCGTGAGCGCCATGACCGATCAAACCTTTTGTCGTAGGATCGCAGCGCAAAATGCTCGCGCGGTTGGAAATTGTTCGCGTTCCTAGATAAAGAGAATAATCCCACGCTGTTATATCAAAACGCACTCAGACCTCCTTTTATGTTCGCCTTCCATTTCCATTTGAGAGGCGCGCTTGCCCGCGGTGAATATTAGAAGAAAGGATTCTCGTTTTTTTGCACGTTCCCTGCGTTTCGCTTTATCGAGTCGGTAAATAATTGAATCTAGTCACATAAGCTTAATGGATATTCCGGGCCGGGGGACAAAAAGAAAACTCGAAGGAGGAGCACCTGCTCTGCGCACATTACATAATCAAAGCCGCCAACTTTTCTCTGCCCCGAAATGCAACGAAGACGCTCTCGCTATTCCGGTCACGCTTCCTGGCCGAGAGAGCACAGCCACTTTTTCGGTTTCCCATGTTTTTTCTCCTCTTGACGCAACTTTTCTTTCCTTTTTGAAACCCCCTGGCAGCCTGATTGTTAGTACGCCGTGCGTATTACCGCACCCAGTCCCACTCCGAGTGCCACCGCGAGACACGTGCCCGAACCGTTATGACTTCTTCTGAGCCAAATTGAATTTGCTACGGGACGCCCGACGCATTTTCCCCTCCAAGTATATATACGGTTCCCAGTGCGATCGTATGTGCCAAATAGACGGGTCCGTCGAAGATGCTACGCAAAGGGCTGATGGCATGTAACGTTATATTACGAGCCCGCGTTATTAGCAGGTGGTCGTAACTGTCGTATAAAAAACTGACGTTTCCCGCAAGCGCATGGACCGGTCCTAATACTTTTTGTAACGCCAATTCGAACACATGGCGCAGTTGAATAAATACATCGTATGAAAAGATCCGCTCGATTTGTCAGCGACGACAATGACAATCCCGACGTGCTCGAGGCCCAATCTTGTTGTTTGTCGCTCTCCCTCTATTTTTTTTCTCTTTCCCAGAATGCATTGTACGATGCAGGCCTGGTAATCGTTATATCGCCTTGATTTCTCTACCGATCTTTTTGCCTCGTATTTCGCGATGTGTTATATTCGCTTTCGACAATACTTCATTTGGGGTTCGATATTACTATTCATAATTTAAAATAATTCGACCCCGTTTTTGTACCGTGATTCGTGTAATAACGAAGAAGACACTTTTTCGTGACGAGGGGGAGAAAGCGTAGCCTTATTGTGACCTTTCACCATCGGGCACAAAGTTAGTTTCAATTTTTCCGTTTCTGTTGGATGCAGTTTCGTGATGAACAGCGTTGTACGAAAAAAAATCGTGTGATGAGTTTTTTCTGCCGATTTAAAACACTAATTTCAAAGATCGCAAAATCAATACGGTTAAACTGATTACAAAGATATGTCAGTTATCAAGGAGCTTGTTATTCAGTAGCACAAGTACCATCGACGCAACCAATTAATTATTAAGTAAGATTAAATCTTTGCGGAGGCAGTGCTTAGGGTCTGAGCAAGTGTCGAGACACGGCTCATCGAGTCTGAAATCGCGTAGAAGGAACGATGGAATGCAGAATTACAAAGCTGTTGCAGGTCTCTCGTTGAATGGAGGAGAACGATCAGTATTGAACGGAAGCTCGCCTACATCGTCTGAGGCTGCGAGTGCACTTGTGTCGCACGTCTAATAAAATTCATGCACGTACACTTGACCGCGCCACTGCAACGGACTGTTGAGCCCTCTATTCACGCGCCATACCAGGGCCTCGGGCGCCATCAACACGTGCCTTCTGTTATTTTAAAGTCACCGCAGCGAATAAATGAACACCATTTTCTCCATTGAAAAATAAGTTGCTGATTTCACGACCTGTCAGACCTCTTGCTTTCGCTCGCCAAAAGAGCTCTCCGCGCAACTTTTCTCTCATGAATCGCGTGCCCGAACTGGTATCGAGGTAAAAGAATTTTTTTTTCCAACTTTCGTACGCCACTTTTGCTTTGCAAATGTAATCATGGCAATTTGTGCGATACTGATAGAACATGAGGTACGTGCAGTAAACTGTTCAATTTTGACACTTTAGGTGATTGTTTATCTCATTTTCTTTGCAGTAAGTGGAATGGTAATGTTGCGAGTGGCTGAGAAAAATGTCAGCAAAACTACCTTGAAATCAACTTCGTACGTGTTTCCTTAATTTCACATGCACGTCTCTGAGTGTCAGCAATCGACGTTAATTATGCGAGACGAGAAATAAAGAAACGCGGCCTACAGTCCGAAGGCGTTGACCTCCGGCAATTACCGTTGCGCACATTCAATCTCTGAACTGAATATGTGTTTCGATGAATGCCATCGTTGTGTATAACAAAGTTTTGCCTCGAACATTCAAAACGCGATTCTTCTGTGAGAAAAATTGAGGGGCAGAAAGGGTTGAATGGAGAGGATAGGCGAGAACGTCGACTGCTGCACACACGTTCAATCTACCCGAGCCTGACTGTTTAATAGTACGAGACATAAATCAAGGCACAATTCGCACCTTTATTGCTCTATTAAAAGGACAGCTGGTGCTCATCTTACGGCTGACTCTATTCATCTTGATGTCCCACATATGTTTATGTTCACCGAGTAATTAGAATGCCGGATAGGTGAAAAACAATCATAAAGCTCTCAGGTTTGCGGAAGCTGCACGGAGGTTCCGTTTTCATGGCTATGACAATTCCCCGTTGAACAGATCGTATTTCCGCTTTTACGCGAAGAAAAATGATTGCTGATATATTGTTTGTAGAAGGCCGTTTAACGAGGGATGCTATCGAATGGCGTCTTCGAGTGATTTATCGCGTCTACCAATTTAGATTTTGATACATAGAACTCTGGCAAATCGATACTTTGTTGACTCCTTTTTTTTGCTCGATCGCCTGTTTTGTGAAACCAGATGTGTATTGATACGCAGGGGGGGGGAGGCAAAATTTCAACAAAAGAGACCCCACTGCGAGAGACGGGCGAATTAATTCCACGCTCCAATAATTTAGCACAAAAGTCTAAGCACTTTTTATTGGCTTAATAAAAATGTCTTTACGGTTGCACGGCCAATTGGCGTTTTCTGATGAGTTATTAAAATTGATTTCACATTATTCCGACGTATCATGCAATTTCGCGATTTATGCGTGTAACGAACCCGCTTGGGAACATTGGCTGGCTTAAATTGTGCATAAAATTCATACCTTAGCAACAAGGCGTTTTGGTGGAATTTGCAAAGTGCCTATGGTATATTTACGAACGGGAGCGCACTGGTCGGGCGATCGATCGCAGCTCCAACCGTACATCTCACAATTGGGAAAGTCTCTGTGCGAACATCGAATGCAATCCCATGGGCTCCATACAAAATATACTCGTGTGCAGTTTTTATCCGTCAAATTTATTTAGTTGGCCGTCGTATAATGGCTCGCCAGCGGAAGCGGTGTAAAAAAATTCAGTCGAAACAGGGGAGAAGCGAAAATGAACCGATGTCGCTAAATGTGTGTACGTCGTGAATTAATAAATAAGCTTAAAGTGCGCGCTGAGATGAGACAACGAGCGGCCTACGGGGATGTCGAATGGAGCAGTAGGCCGTGCATAATGCGAGCAGCTGAAAGACCAAAGCCCGAGGGACTTTGAAAGAACGCTCATGTTCATTGTGCGCCGACAATTTTAAAGAGGGAGAGAGAAGGAGAGACCGTGACTTCTTCCTAAGCGTTATAAGCCACTCTGAACGCCTTATTTCAACAACGCTTGCACACGCGTGGACAGCCCATGTTATAACCAATGACTTCTCCCTAGTTCCCCCAACCTCTCGTATTATTCGCATTAACTTCTAAAAAGGCTTCCGAGAAATATTTCATCCCTCTACGGTTTTCACCCTTCTTGTTACTGAAAAAACTTGCCTCAATCAGATTTTTACCTCGGTTTAAAATTCATTACCAAGTAAAAAATAATGAACTGCAAAAAAAGTTTAACGTGGACAGAGTTTAATTACCAGAGATTGTCAGACGTGCCGTTAGGATATAATAGAATAGAAAAAAAACCGTACACATATTTTAACGTAACGACGATCGATATCTGCACTTGTGTCCTTCAAATGACCAAGTTCCAGTCGTAATCTGACTTTTATTCGTTAAGTCACTAGTGGAATAGGGTACAGAGAAAGGAAAGAAACAGGACTACTGTACGTATCATGGATTCGGTTACCATGTAGAGGACAGCTCCCATTATAATCCTTCGATTCAATGGGGTCGACGATGACCTCAGAATAGTACGGAATATCTCGCAAGGGAAAAGAAATAGCTGCGAGGGTGAACGTGTTTGAGCCGTAACAAGTTGCGTTATACGAGCGTTATTGTGCGCCATACAACTGAAGTGCACGTGAAAAACAAAAAATTATGACGCTAGGTATTGTTCAACTTTGGTACGGTGCGCGCGTTTGTCTTGCGAGATGTCTCATTGTCGCCGCTGCTGTATAACTGTCACGGTTTTTTCGTCCTTGCGAGACGACACATAGCAAAAACCAGCGGAGCTACTAATATGATTTCAAGCAAAAAATATTACTCGGGGCAAAGATTCCGGTATTGTGAATCGACTGGCATGCCTGCCGGGGCTCCGACTTATGATTTTAGCATGATTCCCCTCGCTGATTCTATATATCTGCACCTCGAGCGATACGAGAATATAACGTACGAAAGCGTGGATACAGACCGACGATCCTGGCAGGAGTCCATCGTAATCGGCGTTTCAATTCCGAGTGTCGTTTGTTCGCTTCGGCGATCGGTTTTTTGCACTGTCAATATATAATTCGTTGAACGAGCTCTCGAATAGTTGGCCATTGTGGCTCGAAAATAGTCAATTCAGTTAGTTGAACTATGGTTGCACGAGCAAAATGCGCCATTATGTACACATTTCACCTTCGTTTTTTAGCCGACACTTGTGAGGCTCAAGTACGGATATCGAAAAGTTGGCAGTATATTCGAATAAGCTCACGCACGATTGTCGCAGTCGAATTATCATTGATTAACCTGTTTCAATCTTCGCAGCATAATTCTATCAGGATTAATGAGTTAATCCGCGTTTAATCTTCGTTGAAGCACGTCCCTACAGATTTTCTGGGTCACGAGCATGCAGGGTTTGGCTGTTAATTAAGCAGGCGAATCAGAAAAGATGGCGTGTGTAGAGTGAAACCTCTTTTGAAACAAGCGATCAGAGGCGACGTGCTGACAAGAAAAGGGAGATCAAAAGTGGAGCCTTTGTATACGAGAAGAAACGTAATCTTTACCCCGTTGTCGAGGGATCAGCCGGCGGTACCGATCGACGCCCATAATTGGATTTTCCGCGAGTCGCCTGCATCAGTCGACTCGATGCGCCAGTCACGACACAACTACAAAGGACAATGGTCTGGCTTTTATTTGCGATGCGTTGCATAAGCAAACATGGACGAGATAGCCGGGCTGATTTCAATTCTCGATATGGCCGCGATCGAAAGAGATCGCTGTCTGCCGGCTGAGATTATCCTGAAAGGACCAGAAGGGCAGGCTCTTGTCGTCGCGGCGCATCGAATGAAAACGTTCCCCGGGACAGAATAATTCATCGCAAAATCCAACCCCACGGAGTTTACGCTTGTTTGGCGAGGGTTGCTTGTCATTCATCCCTGAGATAGGCGATCGCCGAGACAACAGCAAATCTCTGGTGGCCAATTCCGCCTACTCGCCGTTCCCTCTTCGGCTTCTTTTCCAAACGTACATTCATAACACAGGTTAATCGGCCAGCAGACTTGCCGTGCGTGTACGCCGAGCTTTGGCAATGAATTTTCGGGAAATTCAGGTCAACCCCAATGGCCTCTGCAACCGCGGATTAGTCTGTGTTCCCCCTCGGGCGAATTCCAATCGGAGGGTGCAAGTTTATTTATTCGGAACTAGATTTTCATCAAAGTCACTCGCTACCCACTTCCTCGACTTGGAGAAGCTTTTAAAGTCATCATTTAAGTGATTAAGTTGACAACCATGATAGGGATCGAAGTCGAAATGAGTTTGGAAACTATTGCAATCGAACGGAAACTTTTTGTTCCCGTTGGCACAAGATTATCTGTCATAAACTTTGAGATTGATCTGATAACAGTGTGTTCGTTCCAAATTGCGGATCACTGTATACCTAATCGGACTCTCGGATCCTGTCAAACAGCGTAAGGCCGGCGAGTTTCGGGCAAGCGTCGACAGCGCGAGCTGAAAGCGTTGAAAACTAGCGCGTCTGGAGTAATGCGCCCTGTCAATTAGAGCGAGTTGTACTGAACATAATAGCGCGTCCGTATCCCGCGTCAGATAATTAGGCTGCCGGACCGTGGTGGTGCTATGGGAAAAGTAGACAATGGCTGATGAGTGCGACGCAAAGAGAATACGAAAGTGAAATGGAATACGAAATGAGGGGAGCAGGTTTCTTCTTCGTCGCGCCGTGTCCGGGGGTTGCTGCGTCCACATTTACATCTGCATCGCGCGCCGGTCTATAGACACCTTGTCCGTGCTCGGTATCTCTTTTCTTGTCATCTCGTTACCGCGAGCTTTTTTCTTTTACCCTTGTTTCTTGTTCCGACGTTTCTCCCGTTCGTGTAACACAACGGCCGCTTGTGTGCGCGTACGTGCGAGTCCAGTAGGGCAGCGTCACCTCCGCTGCTTTTTTGTATGCAAAAGCAGTCGCGTGGGCACGAGACATGGCACACAGAAGCTCTCCAAAGGGACAAAGGACGCCCGCATAACATTAAAGGTTAACCATTCCTTCCCGATGGACGGTAATTCGACCGAGAGCTCTGGCGCACCACAACGGCCACGTGACCCAGGATTTTCCCATTACGTTACCCTCTGAATACTTCATAATCCCCAATGCCAATATTATGCCATGATTCCTAACGAATTCGATCGTCTAACTGATATCCATTTTCTTCAATATTTGCGTATAATGACTGTTCAGCCCTTCGCTCAGTAACACATTACGGGCATAAATTAAATCATGTATCGACTAGATTCGCATCACTGTTACCAACATCGCAATGAAAACGTTGCAGACAAATTTGAGGAGACAAGCACTTTGAAAAGGAATGTGACACGGTTATTTATATGAAAGAAAAAAGCTTTGCACATTATTTGTGCAACACTTAAAATGACTTTTAAGAACGAACATGCACCCTTGGTCGGCGAAGAATTTGAAATCGCCATAAATACACCTTGAAAGTGAATTTTTTGCATCTTATAAATAACACCGAATATAATCTGAAGCTAATACGAGAGCGAGCGACTAAGATGGAGGAACCTGCGAAAGACGTCGAGTGAGTGCGCTTGGAAATAGTTATAAATTTCTTCAATGGTGCTATTATTAGCATACAAGTATTTAGAATGAGTTATGAAGCGGCGAGCGCTCGCAACTGTGAGGGATGTTCGGGTGTTCGCCATCAGATGTTGTATCCTGGCGGCGATATTCCCTTACTGCATATAACTTTATGCGACTCCTTAACAATAAACCGACGAAAAAAGGAGCGTGCGGTCTGCGATAAGAGCTTACGGTGTCGGACAAGTGGCTGCGACGCAACACCGTCGGTAAAAGTAGATAAGCCATTCGAATTTATGATCGGTTTAGTGGCTTCGCTAAATCAATTCCGGCGTGGAGAAACGCGTGCGCTGCGAAATCGTATATCGAGAGATGAGCGCGACATAAGTCAGCGATTAGCGCGACTTATGTTCGCGCACCTATTTGTAGCAGCAAAGTTGCAGAATTACGTATGCGCATAAGTGAAAGGCAAACGCATAATAATACGAGCAATTCGTTTTCGCGAGACCGATTAATTGCCGCGTTACCATCGCAGCGGGAGCGGGAAAGAAGTTTGGATAAAAAATATTCGTTTCGCAACTCGGACTTGTTTTCTCAACAGTCGCGCAGCGCCGAATAAATGTCGTGTGTCGAAAAAATCGTGCTTTCAAATTTGTTCGGCACAGCTGCCGCGGATGCGTTGGCTGACGGCGTTTCTTTTGTGCTGCGAGCAATGCCAAAAAGTCATCGCCCATTGATCTCGCGGACGCAAACAGAAGAAACGAAGCGCGCGAGCATTTACACGCACGCCCCAGCCGTGAAGAATCGCGAGATTGGCGTTAATTGCAGTTTATGTACCGTTCGGCGGATGTGACGCGTAACGCCCGGTGCTTAGACAGTGATTTACGGGTCAATCTTGTGACTCAAAGTTGACTGGCAGAGCTAAATCATTTGCAGGTGCCTAATTCATGAGGTGTGACTGCCAACTTTTCTTTCGCTTTCTTTTTCGGTCCTTTTTTCTTGGCTCATTCACGTTTGAGCCGGTAATTAAACGTTAATTGGTTACACAACCACATTCCTTTGCAACAAAGGCATACAATTCGAACTGCTTCTATTTTGTTTGCTCCATTCAAGTCTTATTTTGACTCCAGACATTTACAACGTTTGTTTAATTTGCATTCAAATATTCTTCTCGTCACACCAAAACACCATCTTAAAGCACAGTTTTTTTGTTACTTTCTGTCTCATTATTTACATCTATTTCGACTGTATGAATGAAAATAACGTTTTTTTTTCAGTTTTTTCCAGTTGAAACTCGGCGGCAACTTTATTGTTGGTTTTATTTGGACTAGAGGCCTGAGTTGCACAGATCGCGTGTGTGTTTTGTTTATTCACGCAAGAGTTTCGTTCCCTTTTATATACGCGGTGCCATTTTTCATGGCAGAGATGAACTCTTTTGATGCCGAGGGAAAAAAGTCTGTTTTATCTGGTGACAAAGCGCGACAACCGAGGGATAAATCCGATGGACCGAAGAACCACGACCGGCGCATGAATATTTAGCGTGCCAGACTGCGAACTAATGATATCGGCCTGTCTCCCTCCACTCTCGGCGGGAAGAAAAAGTTCTGCCGCCGCAATAATGACCATAACAAACCGCGACCATAATCGCAAACACACTCGCGAACGTTTTAATATTCAATGCGCGCATTAACAATATCCTCGGCGTTTATATGTGTGCGCGTCAAGCGCCGCCATTAATCTTCGGCCGTACGCTCGCATCAAAACCCACAGTTTCATTGCAACGCGGTGTTAATTATGCAAATGAATAATTAACAATTCGATTAATTTTACGGGCCAATGTGGACACGCGCGATAAATTCGTCGCTGCAGCCCCGACGATGCTTATCCGGCGACCCGATGATGCGTTTATCGTACAGTGCGCCCGTTGATAAAGACTTGGCCACTCAATCGCACGGAAGATTCTATCATCGGCGTCGTTTATAAGCGTGTATATATCGGGCTCACGCAGATGCTCGTAAACTTCTTTTTACATCGCGTTGCTTAACGACGGTAATTGAAATGATGCCGTAATGTATATTAAAAGGAGTGATAATTTCGTAGCCCCGGAGAGTTCTCTCTTCATTGCGCCAATAATCGAATGATACGGGAGAATTTATTGGACAGTTTGTGAGATAAGTTCGTGTCGGGTTTCCCAGATATTAAATTGGTTCAGTCACACAGGAGAGGACGAATTCAAAATATTATAATAATGATAATAACAATAATAGTAATAATAAGAACGTTTGTCGTCGAATTGACGTCGGGCAATTATCATGTTATACGCGAATGACGAATGATTTTGCCAAGGTGTCATACGATGTTTGCAATTAGATTTCAAGTGCACATCCAGCGGTGGTGCACTCAAAGTACATTTCATTGTCCTGAGAATTCATTAACGGATTACAATATTCAGAGCTCGTTACCGGCGGAACGAGGCATGTAGCAGTGCTCGATATTAACATTAACTGCTCGTACCAATCAAACTGAATCGTAAAATACCCTAACAATGTGCATTATTGGAGGCCTTTTAATAATTGACGACATTTTGCGAATTCTGTCTCTCGTGGATAAAAAGCCCCGCCATATATTGTACGCCGGAGAGAATCACTGTCATCTAAATTTCATATTGTAATTAGCTTTGAGTTTAATACAACGACTGTATTCAAATATCTGAATGCACTTTGTGTTATGTATTAACGGTATTAATTAACGGATATGATGTAATTTCATAATAAATAATTGTGAAATATTCGATGTTACATTTTTAACAACTTCATCCCATAATAGAAAAATTGTGTACCGAAATGTAATTGTCTCGTAATTTGTTGCAAATTTTTAATTACATTTTACTAACAGAGTCCAGGATGTACAATGTATAGGTATACAGTGTGTCTCGATCGATTGGAACATTAAAAACATCGCGACAAGTTCGCCCTCAAGTGAGCCGCGACTTCCCCTGTGTGAATTTATTAACACGTCGAGCACCTATTGAACGGTATCTCTTTAATTAGCGATGCTCGAAAACAGAGACTCAGGTGCGATGCGAAAACTCATCAAAACGTTTCCACCCGACATCCGCGAATCGAGCCTTAATGGACAGCCGACGGCTCGAACACCCCGACCCTTTCAAATCAATTATTCGCCAAATAAAATTGCCTTTTAATTAAGATTAATGTGCATGCGGGCGAAAATCGACTGATACCAGAGATAATAAAACCGTCATTTGATTTTTTAACACGCACGTTGCAGCTTACAATTTCAAAATGTAATATTTTCTCGCAAACAAAATTATTTGTGAAAAAGTTCAGCTGACAGTTTTGCTTGCTGGCTGAAAATTAACATAATATTAACGGTCTTTGGGTCGTTACAGCGTTTTCAGAGGTTAAATCTGCGAATTAGAGAACGTTCGAGTCGGATCCTACGTTAATCGAGCAGGCCTGATTTCTGCGGCGTTGGTTTCAGACAATTTGGCCGGGGCGAAATTACATTTGTCCCCCACAGGTTTTCTTTCCTCGTTACTCGGAAGTTCGATAATCCTCCGAAAGAAGTGAGAACTGAAGCCGAGAGCTTAGCAGGATTAATCGCGTTGAGTGAAAATTCCAGCGGCAATCGGTATCTGCATTTTCGTCGCGGATTATGTGCGTTTAAGCGATGAACCTCGTTTTTACGCTGAACCGTCGAAAGAGAGACCATTGTTTACGGTTCAGCGGGCCATTTTGTTGGATAAACACAACTAGCTCAATCCGACAAACGACAAACACATTTGCGATCGAATGTTTAATGGTTCCGAAATATATTGTTCGTAATCGTTTTCGAATGTTGGACACACTTCGTTCGCGAGTGGATTCGGATTAAATTCATTTACATTCATATCAGTTTGTTTGGTTTTTCGGCCGTCACATTCGTTTTTAGCTGATTGACATTTATTTTTTTAATCAAGCTCACGTTTTTGTATTGTTTGTCAAGTCAGAATCAAATTGAAATCGGATGTTACATTATTTGCAAAAACTTTTGATATAAATTCAGCGCTCGACTGAGTTCAAAGACTAACTTCCAATTACAACACTGAAACGAATAAAAGTGGAGTTTAGAATGAATGCTTTCTCGGAATCTTATTCTTGCTTGCTTTAAGTTCATAATTACACCCACAAACATTTCTTCCCCCCTCGAATCAATATTACTTTACAGCTCAACTCGACTTGTCAGAAACATTAAAAATTATAGCCTGTCACTTCATTCATTAACCCGACCGAGTAATGTAAAAAACTTAATCATCCACTGATCGTAGAACGGAAACGTTAAAATTTTGATAGCTCACCTCTCTGGTCACTGGTAGCCGATCGAAATTCCAAAAACTGCACAAGACACCACACAACAACTGCAACACAATTTAATAAATTTCAAACGTGATTATCACTGAGTAAGCAACCAGTAACTTCACAATCGTAGAGCAAACAGAAGCGAAAACACCGTACGATGGCGACTAAGAGAATACGAAAAAAAATTTTTTTCCACTTAATCCATGTGATAAATGTTGGTTTATTCACTACGGTAATTGGTAATTCACAAGGCCAGTTGTCCGACGAACTTGACTCTCACGACATGTGTTTTGCGGTAAAAAAAAGCACTCTCCTTACGCGAAAACTAAGTGCAGAACGACACTCACGGAGGTTGGAAGACGGAGCGACAGCATCCGTCCGTTTCGCGCGGCGCAACGGCACTAACTGACAAGAGCTCACGGCGAGTTGGTTGTCGGCGCGGAGAGCGACACCAGATGGCGCCAGGTTCGCGCGATCGGCCGTCACCCCCGCGCGAGCGCTCGTCGGCTGATTCGGGGTGTATTTTGAAAGTGGGGTGGTTGGCCGTTTTCTGACGAGAAAAGGGCGACAGGAAGCAGCCGCGCGGCTTTCGCTCCTTCGTCTAAGGACGAAGATGTCGGGGGGAGGGAGGGGTAGGGGGCGGCGGCCGGCAAAATATGTTGTAGAAAAGGGGATCGCCGACGATGAATGCGGTCGCACATCGACCGGGGATTTTATTGATTCTACCCTTGGTGCTTCGCGTGCTGCCTGCCGGCACGCACTCGTGCGCCTTCGCTCTGCTTAATTGTTGAGAAGTGTTCGGAGCTGTATATTTTGGATAATGACGCAATTATCCAGCAACATTTTTATGACTTTTTGACGATAATAAAGTGGCCGGGTTGACGAGAGATTTGCGCGAGGTGACATGCCGCCGCCTCTGATCTAGATACGAATTGGACGGCTTGGCATTTCGTTCGAACGCTTTTTTCCTTTCCTTAGGATAAGGAGAGAGGAGAATGTTGTACTTGATAAATTACAGAGATTCGTGAACAGTTTTTCGAATAGCTCTTTGCGTGCTTTTGATAGTCACTTTGTGTCATGAGATATGTCAAAGGCAAATAATCGAATATTTCTCGCCGAAAAGATTGTTGTTGAATTTCACGAATGAAAAATCGTGCTTTCAAAAATAGTACTCGGCCCATTCGTTTTGCCGCGTCGAAAAATTTAGCTTCGCTACAACTTGAGCGATTGATTCTTCTTTTCTATTTTATTTCGCCTTAGGGACACACTTTTTGTTTTGACGGTTCAGAATGATTAAAAGATTGATCGTAGAATGGGAACATAAGAGAAACAATTATAAATTTCACGATGGCGTGATAACACGTATAATGTAATTAATGGAAGGGAAAAAAATGATTGATGACACTAAAACGTAATTTATCGAATACATTTGCAAATGTATGCTAAGAAAAGTCAAACCGATAGCCGAGGCTGATTGTTTCTGAAAGTTGTCGAAATGGCTCCGAGGTAAACAGAAATCCGATCGATGAATTGGATGAATGCATCACGGTAACAGTCAGTTGTATGCTATAAACAAACTTGTTTTGTTGACGCTCAGTTTATGGTCGATGAAACGAGTAATTACCATTATCACATAAACAATACCAACTTTTCAATGATCACAAAACAATTGACGATTTAATTGAATTATAATTGTTTAAATCGAAAAAATAACGATTTGACTGTCGCTAACGATTTGGCGCAGTCTTTTGATCCAAGAAAACAATTTATTTCTTCGAGTCATGATTTACCGTAGAATCTGAATCCGGTCGAAATAAACAAGACTCGACGTCTTTTTATATGCAATGCGAATCGTAAATATTCAACACGAGCTATAAACGAACGTTGAAACATCTTTCCTGTGATTCGACTATGGATAAAGTTTTGGAGAAAAGAATGATGTCTGCTTTACGTCTTGAGATGAAGAGCAAATGAAAGAAGTGAAGGAACAAGGAGCGACAAACTGCCGAGATAAGAGAACTATTGACAAAGATTCTCTTTGACAGATTAATGAAATTCATGTCTGTGCTTTTAATTCACAAAAAGTTGATGAGCGGCCCGCGCGCAAAGCCATCAAAAGCTGCTTACGGTTTAACAGTTCTTACCGAACGGCCAAATTAGTGTTAAGTTAACATTGTCGCTGAAATAAAAGCTTATAATTTGCGTTGTGATTTAAAATAATGAATCGCCTATTATTATAGGATTACTAATTAACACGACATAATACTAACGGGCGCTCAGATAAGCCGGTTTATGGTTTACAGTAGTAGGTTTAACTGATTAAGACGACGCTCGACTAATTCAGCAGACGCGATATTCGTGTAGCGCCATTGTCAATTGTCTAGAATGACAAATCAGCTTTGTTTAATAATTAAAAGCTTCGACGGTATAAAGTTGAATATTCTGATGAACTTTCGAATTTAAACGCTTCTTAAATGAACTATTCTGGATGACAACTTTTTTTTCCACTATCCTCCTCATCAGAGTAAATGAATTTCTCTCGAATTAAAAGGGGTTCCTATTAGACGCGAGCTAATTCTCTTTGAATTAAAAGAAACAGTTCTGCTCTTTGAAGCAACTTCTTATTTCCTTCGACGTCGTGCTTTTTCTTGTTTCTATTCTTTGTATTATCGTCGCTCGAAAATGGATGTTGCAATAGGAGTTATACCATCAATAGAGTAAAATAATCTTGAAATTGAATCGTATAAATATTCTCAGATCAAACAAAATCGCAAGGCTTTGTTTTTGCACTATACTTATAATTGGAATTTTTTCATCGTATCTTCCTTCAACTGAAAAAGAATAAATAGTTGACAAAAGCCAAACAGTCAGAGATTAATTGAAACTGTGCATTTGAGAAGCAAGCTGTGACAAAGTTTGGAATGTACATTGAGCAAGGTTCTACACCGAGTCATCAGCAGCTTAAGTAGAGAGATCTAATATACACTCCTTTGAATACACTTAGCCGGATTTAATTTACACCGCGCACTTATAGTAAACGCTGGTCGTTGCTCATCTCTAGGTCGAGGGTTTGCAAGCCTGCCAAAGCGCAGCACTAAGTCCACACCATGTTCCAGTGCATGCGGCCACTTCAAGCTAATTGCACTAGTGCGTTACGCAAAAAGATGCATCTTGCACAATGAGATAGTGCCATGTACAAAATAGCCGACCAACAAAACACGCTCACTCGAATTCATGATAGACACAACATTTCCTAACAACTTCGAAGTAATCAAAAAAGACATATGGAAAAGCTTGCTTACAATATACGTATAATGTAAAGTGAAAGTCGCCCAGTCAAAATTGTATTGCCAGGTTTTCTACAGAGGGGGGAGAAGTTATCAAAAATTTGTTTCACAATTTTGACAAATTAGTAGACGAAAATTGATGATGTGAAAATGCACGAGATCATTGTTTGGTGTTGGAACGAAAATTTGGTGATATTTATTACGTACTCAGTGACAATATGGTGTAGATTACTCACGTCAACGTGCAATGGGGAGATTCAGGTTAAATCAAATCGAACGATGCCAATGATGGATTTGTGAGAAAGTGAGGAAAACTTGCGAGGCTGTATTGGGGTCAACGCACTGGCGAGTCTACGCGATTTAAGTCGATTACGGCATGATTTACGATTGAAGAATTAAATCGACGAAGCGGCCAACAAAGGAACTAATTTTGACGGTAGCGAACGAAGGGATTGCATTCATCGTGCAAATGAGGCTTTATGGCACTTGAACCCTGTTGTAATTATTGTCAATAGTAACGTTGGCAAGTGGAGGGCATTTCTTTTGTGCTGCTTGTTGGTATCCAGACCTGATGTGTAGCAGCGGGATGTTACGTAATTAAACATGTTCGTATGCTGAGTTGATTTATGCCGCTTCACAATGATAACTATAGTATTTCAGTAAATCATTTCAATTACGAGAACGTTTCTAGACACAACGTCTAAATTTGATTTGCTCTAGTACGATATTTATTCGCTTTTCGAAATAATAAAGGGTTTATATTCAGAAACGTCCAATTAACTCGAAATAACTGCAATAGTTTGCAAAATCAAGGAATTCACTCTCATCGATTATTTTTCATTGGCAAATAACAGAGTATGCTCTCAGCCCTACACTTTTGTTGATAGATAACTATAGTTCAAAAAACTATATACATTTAACTAGTGATTAAAAAATCACGATTAATAATGTGCCAAAGTATCTGAAAAAATTAGATTTCGATAACAAAGACTCTCGTACTTGCTGTGTATCTCGATTTCATTTCCTCTAAATATCCAATTTTAACGTTACTCGAAATTCTAAATGTGTTTTCATTCGCTTGTTATAGAGAGTTATATTGGGCAACATCCAATTACCCGCAAACCGAATACTCGACTTCCAAATACAAATTTATATCGCACAATGCGCCTCGGCAAAAAATAAGCAACAGAAAGTGATGTGCCATAATTCAGCGCAGTTTGCATAGAGTCACGTAAGTTCTGCGCGCTCTCGGCACTAATGGAGTACGTCCCCGTGCGACTAACATACGTACACGCTGTGTCGGAGAAAAAAGTTTACGGCTATCTTGGCAGGGGCAACTTGTAAGCGCGAAACTTCGGCGGCAAAATCGCGCGAGCTTCATTGTTATTTTTGTGCTTTTTGGAGATATACGTTGACGCCGCCGAATGTATGGCGGAAATAAAACCAGCGTTGTTTCCCGGAGTTAACGTTTTTAGGCACTTTATGGCACTCGTAAATCTCAGATTCTTCAGTGTCATCCTGAATGAAACGCAGGCTTCCTGTCACTTTCGAAACACTGATTGTTCTACCTTGGAGTTGCGGAACCGCCTTCTACTTGACACACTGCAACTTGAAGTCTCACTCAAAAACCACTTAACTTCTCTATACAAAAAGATATTTTTCGATGTGTCAAATCTGTGAGCGACGACTACAAAATCTTACAATCTGCACTTTTGCCAAATACGAACTGAGAAATTTTTCGGTTAAACTTGTTAATTTTGTTGTGTATTTATAAAGTCAGTATTCCTAGACGCATATTTCTGACTCGGAATCGAATTTGCAATGCCCATCGCGACGTCTGTGTTATCGATCTCATTCTCGTTACGGTGCATTGGCTTCGACTTGTGCGCGTATATTCAAAACACCAGATCGCATAAATTGCATGTCTTATGAAAGACCAAGGACGAGCCCGGAATCGGAAGGTTCGCGCAGGACGAGAGAAATCGTTTGGAGAAAAATTGCGACCAGTGCGCATTATGCAATACCAAGCACGTGCAACCATCCATTTCAAACAAAAACGCGTCGATCCGAAATAACAAGGAAAACATTTAATCAGATCTTCCATAATGTATTTTGTAACATACTTTTAAATGCAGATATCAATAATAAATGAGAAAATTGGAGATGCTGCGGTGCTATAGACTTTTCTCAGACAGTATATAGCATTTGCTTTAGACGGTGCATTTTCGAACAGCAAATGCACCTGTCTGTTCGTAACTATAAATTAAATTTTACAACTCGCCTAGGTGTTTTCTGTGTTGGGGTGAAATTTTCTGATGTTTTACATACGTATGTTTTTCAAACTGTTAACCCACTTTTTTGCGTTTTATTGAGCCGATGTTTCAGATAAAATATTCGATCAATATAACATCGAGACTTTAAGAAATATTGAATTTACAATTTATGTTTTATGGTCTCCCGTTTGCTACTGAAATATTCATCCAAACACAGCAGAGCGCATTGAAACAATTCCCAGCAAAACACTTTATGAAGATTGTAATTGTCTAATAATCGCGAAGATCGCAGAATTTAATTACCTTTTCCACTCTTCTATATTATTGAAACAACTTGTATATTATGAATCAAAACTATTTTGAACTGTATGAACAAAAGTTCAACTTCTTCTAAGGAAGTTTTTTTAATTCGAGTACTCTTTCAAAACTCTTGAAAACTACGAAGACAAGTTAACGAACTAACAGGTTAGTGCAGACATGAAAACAATTATCCATTGTTCAGAAATAATTCAAACAAATTGTCATTTTCATGCGATTTAAGTCAACACGAATCTTTTCAGAGATTTATTTTGTTTCTATTTCAACAAGCTTTCGTCCGTCTTTTTATCCGGAGAAATATTAAGACATCACTTAAGAAGGATAGTTTCTTCGATTTATTTTAAATGACCAGTGTTTATAAAGTTCTTGAGTGCATAAAAATTAGACCAACGTGAGCAAGAGATGGCGAGTATTTTCAATTTTCAAGCATCGTCATTTTAACAAACATTTAACAATCATGCAAACACGCGGAGCGAAATTTAATTTCATCAATTTACGCTGCAGCATTCGTCGAGTATTCAAATTTAATGAAATACACTCAGAGCCAAAAAAAATAGGTCAAGATTCTTTAAACATACTACTAACCGAACTTTCAACTCATTTTATTTCATTCGGCAACGATCAATACTGAAAGTGCTACCCGTTCATCGGACTTCTTTTGAAACAAAAGTCTGACAGTACGGCAAACTTTTCCGCAAGGTAATTATGTTTAATTGTACACCGATAAGTTCCATCACGAGCACGTTTCCGCAATCAAAACTTCATTTACTCTGAATATCGGCGAGTAATTCATTAACTTATTTATCTGCACGGAGGACGTTCATTAAAATTTCAACTGCGCTCGCTCTCTTGGTCTATGGAAATTCTACGCGCTCCAATGATGTTTCACTTTATCCCATATGCAAATAAAGGTTTCACCGATAGAGAGGCATCTTTAAACACACATACCCCAACAACGCGTCAGCTTGATGCTAAAATGGCAAAATGCTGCTGCATCCAGGTTACTGAAGAAGCCACAAAGTACACCGCATGTTGCGAGACAACGCAAGTCGCAGGATAAAACTCTTTTTTAAACTAAAACAATTTTTATACTTCTTGATTACACTAAATTTTATAAATTACTAAATATCAGAAATTTTAAATATCATCAAATATCAGGACCTGCTTTGAAAACTAAAATTGTTGTTTAGCAACTTCTGCGAGATGTTAAAACTCTTTGCCCGTTATAAAAATAATTATAAAATGAATGAAATGCATTAATTTTTGGAACCATTTGTGCAGTTGAAACATCACACGCTCAACGAAAACTCGAAATTCGCTGATCATTAGGCAAAAGTTCGGCGCCGGGGTGAAACGAAAGTTTTAGCACGGTACTTACGATAAACGTTCGCGGAAAGTTTGCGTTCTCGAGGGTATGTTGCATTAAATAAATTAAACCAGAGGAGCCATAAATCTTCGATACAGAATGATTCAAATAAAGTTCAGGCTTCCTTTAAGATTCGGTCGAAAAGCGGGGGCGAGGGACGAGTCACGAGATTAAATATCGGACACCGACACCCCCGCTGCACTAACTACGCGGCTTCCAACTGGGGCATATGTACATGTCTCCGGTGTGCATCTGCAAGTGTATCCAAATGAATGAATCTCCATCCATTGCCTGTCAGACGAAGAAATTTCAATAAGCCAATTCGGATAATGGATTGGCACGCGCGCACGTGCGTGGATAGACGTGCCGGAGCTCTTCTTCTGACAGTTTCCCAAAGTCCCGGAGTGACAAAAGTATGTGCATTTGTTGTACTACGGTCGGACAGAGAGCAATGGAGAAAGCATCGAATTTCATTAACTCAAATCCTAATCGCACGCGGCTCATATCTGAGTGCCAAATCGACTGTCAAACTTCATTACTTTTCGCACGCCGAAAAAGCAGCGTGCAATTACAAAAGTGGCTCCAATGACGAGGAAAACTCGAATCCACAAATTAATGATGCGTTGTCGTGAGGTTTCATCTTGTCACGACTGCATTATTTATTACAACCAATTTTTTAGCATGAAACTATACAGTTATGTGTAATTAATGAATACAAAAATACACGTACGATATACTCCTCCAACTATTTATAGCGGCTCTCTATTTTAATTAGTCAGACGATGCTTTTTAATCAACGCACGTCCTCGATTGTCGATGATAAATAAAAAATAAGGTTCCGGCCTCAATTTACGATCAACTAGGTGATAAAATGAACGATGCTTGAGTTATTTTAAGGAAATAGTCGACCAAAAAGTACTGAAATTCTCCAAACAAAAAAAAATCGAAACTGTTAATATGCAGTCGGCCTCGAAAAGCAGCAGGTTATACGGTTAAACGAATTTACAAAATCTAAGTGACCATAACTCGCGCGAAAAGTTTCTAAACCAAAATTGCGGAGAGCTCTGCGACTGACGTACTGTTAGAGTATTGTAGTAGGTACGTGCAAACGCGTCCGGCACAACGCCTGAACCATACGACTCCATGCAACGGTCCAAGAGATGAGTTTCGTTCAAGCAGTGTTAATTAAAATGTCTGTAAAAACCACAAGACTCCCGCAAAAGTCTTTGTTGAATGAACCGGCTGGAAAAACGTACTCATACAAACAGAACACGACGTAACAATTCACATGAGAGAGACAGTGTGTATGAACACTGTGGGAAAGAAGTCATTTGGTCACCTCGCTTTGTCCACGGAAGAGTAACTGCTCAAGAATCAATACATTCTCCCCCAACTCATGTAACGAAAAATGTCATTAACATTAGTTTTTTATGACGAGAAAAAGCAGTTATAAAAAATTGGTTATTCAGAGGTCATTGTAAGAGATGAAATTTCCGATATTTCGTCAACGAAAATGTGAAGTGAAATTGGTCGCTTTGACTGCGAAGTATTTTTCTATCAAAAACATTCCATTAAAGACTCTGACGAAATGAAATGTTTGGTCAAAGCAAATTTTATTCAAAAAAGAAATTGATCCAAACTGCGTTTTATCAAAAATGACGTTATTCAATGATTCGACTGCAATTTCTTCTAACCGAATTTCGAACCGAAAACTATATATGACAAGCGATCAATCGCCCCTTTTGCCAAACGTTGAGGATGCGCTCAGAAGGCTTACTTTTTGCAGTGCATTAGTCACGTCGAGCGCGAGGATGAATCACTGGGCAGACATTATCGCCAGAGTAGCGTAAAAAAGTCGTTAATGTTTGTGTTTGGCGAGAAAAAGAGTTGTTTATTAGGGGCTGGACGCGGAGGCCTGTGATACTGAACAGTCGGCTGTCAAAGGCGAACTTTTCATCGTGCAGCAGCTCTCGCTTGCATGTGCAACACACGCGGCGGCAGAAGCGTTTATCAAGATATTTATTTGTTCATCGTTAAGCAGGCAACTTTGTCACGTATAAGAGCAGACTCGAGCTCTAATGCAAGAGGGATGCTTTACATTCCGGCCCACCTACTTTCAAAAAAATAAGACTCTAAGGCAAAGTAAAAATAACTTAACCCATTTTCTTGCAAACATTGGACGAATGAATTTTACAGTAAAAATATTTCAGGAATCCATATTCCAGTTTTTTGGAGACGAAAAAATTTGCAGTAATAACAGTTCAATCAATTATTACAATCAATTATTAAAATAAATTATAATCCGTTCTCGAAAATACATTAAAAATTACTTTTGTGAAATGTTACAACCGATCGATACATGTTCGTAAAAATTGCACAAAAGAAGTAAACTGAAATTAAATTTTGAATAGAACATTCTCCAATATTTGCCTTTGTTTTTCCTTTGTACAATAACGGCAGTATCTCCGTCACTTTGAGTATATTCTCATAAATAATGCCATTCTGTATTATACTGGTACATCCCTGACGGGAGAGCAACCCAATATGGTTCCAAAATTCTTCGTTTTCGTTGCACGTCACATATAGGACATGCGACAGCGGAATGTCACGGGTTCCGGTTTTCATGGTTTCATTGAAGCCCGCAGGCGAAAATAATATTCCGTCGAGTATTTTGACAACGCCTGTTGAAATAACGCAAAACATCTCACCGTCGTGACGTCGCGGTTTGATGGGATGCGCTTATCTGCCGACTACCGGATTGAATACACTGCGACTAAGAAACCAGGCTATATTGTTGTGTTAAAGTACAGATTATGAGAACGCAACGGTAGAACTGGTGAATGTAATTTGTAAAGGTTGGTAGCCACACTGTCGGAGAAGGCATAAATTACAGATGCGTGGAGGCTACAGTGCAGGCCTTGTTGGTTTTATGTACCCGATTTTATCTCCGCAATTAAATGATACATCGGGGATTCATCACATTTGGAGGTAGTATCGAAGTATATAGAGGGTGCAAGTTTTCGATTCATGTTTTTATGATTTCACACTTATTCGTTTTCTCAACTTGCCGTGAGGTATTTATTTGGCCATGTTTGAATTAAGGAGATTCCATGGAGTTCATTAATTATGAATTTGATTAAGGGTCCGAGGGGAAAATTGGAGAGATGATTATCTACCTTGTGTGTTGTTCGATCATAGCCAATAAAAAGGCACAGATTGTATCCGACCGAATTAATAAACGAGGATGCCTAATTTTTCATCGATAATCAATTAAAATTATCTCACAGAATCATTTATCACGTTACACCTCCACTGCTGAATCAATAAATAATTCTGCAGCTTCATTTCGATTTCTCAAGTGCGACCCCTTGGCTGAAAGGGTTTGCAATATTTCTTCTCGATTTTGTGGGCTTTGCCTCTCGTAGCACCTCAAGTGGATATAAAAGAAAGAGAGGGACTTTTGTATACGCGGTTAATTAAGGGGGGTCGCTTTTGCACGATTCGCGATCCTCTTCCTTAAACACCCTGAAAGGGCGCCGCAAAGAGTTTGTATTGTTCGGCTCCATTGTTTCATTGTGATTGGACGTGCTCAATGCAATATTTATGCTCTTGTGGAAGAATTTGTCTGCGTGATGTATGGGCTTTCGAGTTGCTTACGAGGCGCGAAAAGGGTGATATTTTTTGTCCCCAGGAATTTAAAACTATATTTCCGCTTAACCAAATCCCTCCGACCTTTCAAACAACCTCGGGCGTGTTTTTTTGAATCTTCATAATCCGGTTCATCGTGATTACGCAAAAACAGATTCTACCTCCTGAAGTCGTTGCTCTTAATATTCTGTTGAAATTAAGTTTAAATGGAATTTGTTTCAAAGTGGAAAAAAAAACCTTATGTTTGGGAATGTTTCACATTCCTTAAAATGAAGAAATATAATAATTATCTATAATGCCTGGTATATTGATCCCTTTGTTTGTAGTTCAAAGTTCAGACTGTAATAAATCTTAATGTCAAATCTACTAGTAAAGTTTGTTGAATACAAAATTTGCCTACCGCTCTTTCAACAAGTTTTTCTATAGTATAAGAGGCTTGCCCGTTCGACGAGTCACGATCAATAAGTAATTTATGTTGCTTTCTATTACGCAAATTAAATTTATAGCCTTTTTATGGTCACATTACAGTTCAATTCTTAAACAAAATCCTTTTACAGTAGACCATCAACGTTTACAACTTTCTAGAGCAGTGGTAAAAACATTAGGTAAAAAACTTGTACAAAAAATGTGTTCTACAATATGGTGTATAATAAGATCGTATCACTCTTCAAGCTGATACAAAAATGCGGCTAAATCAAAGCATCTAAACATCCAGTGACAAACGACTGTGTGGATTTTCATATGTCGCCGGGAATCTCTCTTCAAGTTGACGAGACTTCCGGTGCTGCATCCAGTGCTAGAATGTTTGGAGTTTGGTGAAAGAAATTTAAAAGTAAAACAATACTAAACGTCTGTGCGACTCGTCTGAACCTATCATAATATTTTACAAGAGTTAAAAAGTAATAAAAAAAGTGATACTGATTTGAATATTCGAATTTTCTTCGAAACAATTCCATGTGTCCTCTGCTCCATCTGTTGATGCGATGAATCACTCAAATTCAAATATTTGTAGGAGAAAAAATGTCGTGTAACATGAAACACAAACAGACATTATCACTCAACCATTGATGGTTCCTAAATCCCTAAAACCCAAAGAAAAACACACTAATTTCTCAGGAAAAAACATCAAGATTTCACAAATTTCGTCGTTCCTTTGAAAGTTTCGGCCCACTTTTTTTCTGTCCTGTTGTCTCAAGATCCATTAAGCTGCCGTTTATTTTGACTTTGAGCTCTTAATCCGCTTCTAACACAGCGAACAATACATCAGACCATGCAGAAAATCAGAAACGAGAAAAGAAGTGTTTGGAATGCCAGGCGTAGATTAACATTCATGTCTGGGTATAAATATTGCACAAGTCAAATTTCTGGCGAAACACCAAGACGCAGCCGGCGGCAGGCCCCGCTCCAGTTTGCACCGAGGCCCGTGCCGAAGAAATACGTACGTCTTCGATAGCGGAAGTGTGTCTAACGAAAAACCGGATTTGGCATGCTGCCTTCACGGCTCCTGGATCAGCCAAGATCACGGCTTTCTTGCAGCTGCGTAGCTCACGACATTTTACCACTTCGCCTCGCAATACAATCTCGGCTCACGCTGTGACGGAAGTTCTTTAAGCAACTAAAAAGCGCGTCTGCTTGTCAGCACCTAACAAGATTCACCCTGCCGGGACGAGTCGAGGCACGCAAAACATTGTCACTTTTTTCCCTCAAGGTCGAAGTTCACGGCCAGCGTTTAATCGCGCAAGTGGAACCGGCCCAGAGGAATATGTCCGACAAGTGCAAACGCTGATTGCCGACGAATGAAAATGTACCTGGAGCAGCTCTATAAAAGCGGTCCAGAGAGTAGTTTGAACTCGAGAGAATTATAAGAGCTGTGTTTTTTAATTGGCGAATTTTATTATACTGTTTATATCTGTCGGTGCGGCGTTGGCCGTTTTACGAGCAAATACGCAGTCAATTACTTTTGTTAGTTTATGGAGGAATTTCATTATCGTGTTGAAAGAGATAATGAGCGATTTCAATTTTCTCAACGGGCATCCCGTTTCTTTTATCGCATTATATTTAGACGAGATAACGATTGGAAAGTTATGTACGAGAAAAGTCGAGTTCAAAAACTGTACTTTGATAACTTTATTTGATCCCGATCGAACAGTCGGGGGTCACAGTCGGCGCGATTCCCGATGTCGTTTTCATCGTCTCGCTTTAAATAAAACATTCGTACATGCGTGGGAATGCTATTTCGCCGGTGTCAATCAGTTTACGTGTTAGGATTTCGTTGAATGTTTTTTCAAAGAACCAAAATATTATCCGTGTGACAGTTAGACACTTATGATGTAAATTTAGAGTCCCTGATGTGTTTTGGGCACTGCGACGGATGCTTCAACTAAAACAGTTAACACAATATTTGTCTAGTGACAAATTTTTCGATGACCAGAATTTCAAATTAAGCTGAGTGATTTTTTTGAAATAAGGCATCAGACGATGACGACACGCGGGCCAACTTTTTTTTTACTCTATCGCTCAAACAAATACTTGAGATCCTTTTTCGGTTGACTTGCGGCGGATCAAATATTTATTCCTACGGATATATATTGAATAATGTTTTGCTTTAAACTAAAAAACCTGTTTAAGCCCGGAGTTATATTGAAACGTTATAATTCCTCCGAACGACAACATTCGGTGTACAAAGTTTTCGTAGGTGGCTGCACCTAAATAAACAACACTGCCGATCATAATTGAAATACTAATTCCTCGAACTTTTCCATCAACGGAACTACGTGAATTTTAATTGAACCAAATTGAAAGCGAAATGTATAAACCAAACGTCACGAACTCAAGTGTTTATTTTCCTTTGAGCAAATTCAAACGGTTTCGCTCAATTTTGCCTTTTACGTTTATTATGCAATCATGGCGAGTGTTCACTTTTTCAAGGTAATTAGTTTATTTTTCAAAAACGTTATCAAAAATGTTGACACCGCGATAAAATTTGAGACCATGATTTGTGTCCCTCCCTTTTCCGGCGCTGAAAACCAAACAAGCCTGATATCTCTCTCCGCGGCATCCTGCTTCCCAAATATTATTAGATTCTATAAACCTTCGTTATTAATATTTCAGTTATCTTCCCTTAATATATACCGAGACAGTAGCTTATTCATAGTTCCGCGCTGTATCTCATAACGTGCTTGGAACTGCAATATTGAACAACACACATTACAAATGTTAGTCGATATTGCGAAACGTGGGTTGAGAAAGTTTCGGCCCACCATTATCACCCCAGTAACGAACCTCGCGTTATGCACACATAATCAGAAACGATATCGAACGAACTCATGAACATTTGCACGAATTAAATAGTTTGCACGAGCTAATCTCTGGGGAGTAAAAAACAGACACTTCGCGAAAAAGTTTAGTTGGCAGCTTTTTGAAAAGTGACCATACACATTCTTCCGTCGTGCAAGAAGCGCCAATTGTCTGAACCAGTTAACCATCCCACAGTCTTACCGTCGCTTTATATATCTGCGACTCACTTTTTCACTGCTCCGCCCGACGTTGTAATAGAGGACAATTCCGTGCAAAGTAGCGAAGAAAAAATCCTCGTGAAAAAATCTACGACGCGTGAAGCCAGGTCGATCGCGAGTGCTTTCTTACTTTTCTCCCTTCGACGAAGAGAAAAGGCGAAAAATCCTGAGACGTTTCAATAAGTGTTTTTTCCCAAATGATTGATCGTCGAGTGCTCATAATTTGTGATAAATTTAACGAGACAGTAACCTACATGTTTCGGTGACTAATTAACCTCGACAAATTTTCTCAAGACAGACAGAAAAACTCTTCGAAAAAAAAACGGAGATAATTGTAAAGAAACTAAAAATACGTAACGTACTTTTTTCCAAGGGATACGAAATATAAAGTGTCGCACGGTATAGAATTTCAAGTAAAAGTTTTCCTCATAGGAAGGAAGTGGATTACAACGATGCTTTTGTCGTGAGTAATAAATTTGTCCTTTTTTCTATTTTTCTTTTTCAAGAACCACACACCTGTGTTGAAAATTGTTGCGTAAACAGGTACAAATTAAATTGGAAGCATTATGTTCGTTTTCAGTATTTTATAACGATCGCTGTATATTACCTGCAACCTAGTTTTCTTTCCTTTGTGTCATATATATTTCCTATTGAAATCATAGCACATTCAACTCGTGAATTGATCGGTCCGTGACCAAAAAATAGGATACAAAATTGGCTTCAATTTTTCATCAGTTTAAAACGTTGCTTACACAAACGTGACTTCTGTCTTGGTAAATGTTAACCGAATCCATATTTCGACGTTAACAAAAAACATTAATTTTGTTAGATGCTGTTTATGGAGGCATTAATAATCGGTTTAGGTTATTACCTGATGATATATCTTGACGGTGCAAATTGAGATATTCGAATTCTTTGAACAGACAAGCGAAACCGAATCATTGTGATGTAAATTTCATTTTTGAAGCACAGCGGATCAGCTCAGTTATGTAACATATGTGCGCGAGTCCCAGCCGGTTCGTCGACGGAACGCGCCTCGTCCTAAATTAGTTGCAGTCGTTCATTTATAATACCGTCGCCATTATGTTACTTCGGGCACAATGCTATTATGCACCAAGGGTTGGCGCCCGGCTCCCGGGCCGCCAAGAACAATCCCGAGCACCGAGAGTCTACGCGCCCTCGGCGAATATGGGCCGTGAAAATTTCAGCGCTTTGCGCACTTTAAGCTTCCAGACTCGGCCTTTTATACGCCTCGTACATTCAACCGCTGCCTTTCTCCATTTTTCGTGGACTTTCATCACTATCTTGAAGGCATGTTTTATAACCCGATTCATCATATTTTCAGTGTATCAAATTTTAGGGTGAACTTTTTAATTTTCAGTCGACAGTTTGTTTTCAATTAGTTTTAATCAATCGATGAAATATGATTTTGAATTGTATGATGTTCTTTGAGGTTTGAAAAATTTGGAGGGATCGCAGTCACGTTTCTTGAAAGGACGAATGCCTTATTCAACGCGAACGATCCACTTTGCGCTATTTTACATTCCGAAGACCGCGGAGCCATTGAGAGGAGTCATTTCAAATTCAGCGAAATTTGTAGCAAAATTTGTTAGCCGAGGGGAAATATCCAGCGTGGCCAATAAAGCGATATGATCTCTGACGAAAAGAAATTGATTCTTACAGATGTAGAAAAAATTTTATCTTCGACCACGCGTAATTCGATTTGTTGACAAGTTTTCATGTCAAGATGTGGGATGTTGACGTTGGTCTTGTATAAGATGAAATTATGGATTTAATGCCAGTGTGAAGAAAAACTGGACAAGTTTTAAGTGGAAAATATACTCGAGAAAATGTAAAAAAAATGCAGCTCTGATGATAATTTGACTGAGGAACATCAAAGAACGCAAATTATGAGCAGCTTTTTTATGCGTGTCTAAGGTAATTACTCCAGAGTATAGAAATGAAATGTTTGTTTTTCTTAATACCGCGTTCAGAGGAGAGAATTTCATGGAGGAGTTTGTACATTTAATGGGATAATTTTCAACGCAAAACCGACTATTCAACATCTCGAAAATAACTTTTTCATTAAAAAAAAATTCATCATTCGCAAAAGACGTGTTCTGTAAAGAGTTGTAATATTTTTACCTTCCGACTGTCATGTTTACCATAAGTTCCACAACTTTTAATAAATGAATTTAGTTGAGTTTGATGCTTTCAGAGGAAATGTGTATTTGCAGACGAAAAAAAAGAGTGTACCAAACTGATGGCAAAAGTAGTTTAAACAAGATTGAAATAGTTGCATCGTCACGTATTCACCATTAGAAAAAGGTTGCGGATTCGTGTTTGCTCTGCCGGCTCGAAATTCATTCATTTTCATTTTAAAAGAATGGGCCGCATTGTCGTAATTTACACACTCGATTTATATTTTACACAAACTCCACGATTTATAACATTCTATTCGGAAATAAAAGTTCAGTATCTTTGACTTTTTGAGCATTATGTTACGCAAATTTATAACCGTAGTTCAAATAAATTTCAGTTTTTCCGTTGAATTTTACTTTAGTCAATTAATTCTGATACATAAATTGTCTGATACAAAGAACGAAATAACTAGAAAAAAGTATTATAAAGTATCTAGCAGCGGTCCGCAACGTGAAAAGAAAGTGGAAACAGATGACCATTATGAGCAATAATTACTTTGGCTTTTTTCAGAACAAGGAATCCCTGCCTAACGAATTTGAGACCCGACAAACAAAACAGGATGGTGTTTCTCGAATTTCCGGCATTTAGTCGAACATTATACGATGCCCGTCTCACAGCTACCAGTTATAATGGTCAGGGTTCAGAATATCATGGGTCCTCTTCACTATAAATAGATAACATCTTTTCCTCAAGTTTTTCTCATCGCACAGTTTACGTTCTTACCTAGCTTTGTTCACACGCGTCATGACGTAATAAATAAGAACTTTTTTTTTCATGTCCATTTCAACCTAGTTTTTCTATTCTATTGTCTTTTTTTCGATTCCCACATCGGTTTAAATGTTCTCAGAATAAGATTTCAGAAAACAATAAACTAATAAGCATAAATCTTTGTCTTTTTGTTTTAAGCTGCTAATAGCCCACCAACGAAGCGTATGTCGTTTTGTTAGCGGACCGCGTAGCTGATTTGACAAAATATTACCGTGAAAGTAGTTAGTCGCGGTGCACACACATTGATATGGAAAACTATTCTCCTTTGAGTCCTCTTTTAAATGTACGTCATTCTTTATGTTTCACGACGAGAGGCACGGAGAACCAACGAGCAAAATTACATGGTCACCTACTGAAACGTTTTAACGTAAGACAAACGAATGTGAAAACCACACGAACGTTGAAACAGTTTTTAATCAAAACCAGACTTGCTGGTATTAAACGATTAAGTTTGCATTTTCCATCTCGCAAAAATATTCTCGCGAAACATAATTTTTCACAAATTAAATTTTATAGCATTTTTCATGTAAACTTTAGCTTGAACATGTTTTCTCGTGTATTCAATTCGTTACTTACGATGCTTACATGAAAAGCATAACTTTGAAATTGATTACACTACATGACGGTTAATCATGAGTTCAAGAGTTATTTTTATTGCAAATAGGTCGCTATTTTCATGAAAACACTGTATTACAAGTTTTTTAATACTTTTTTTCATTTTCGTATTTGTTTAAGTGGAAAGAAATGTTGCAATAGCGATCGCCAAGAACTTTAAAAAATGTCTGAGCAAACGGCACCAACAAAATGCCAGCCGTAGATTTTTCAAACCCACGAAAGAAATGTAGGGGTTAGCGTAGCCGGTATTCATCCGAGCGCGACGAAAAATGACGAGACGGCGGTCTCGGGAAAGGTTAAAAAACGAACGGCCAGACGGAAAGTAAAATAAAAAGTGCACCGGAGGAAAGTGGTGGCAGGCGAAGTTACACGCCACTCGGCGAGAATTACGGAGCTCAGGTGGCGCGTAGATACATTATTAAAAACGGAAAACTTCATCATTCTTGCGCTCTGCTCATAAAGATATTAAATGAAAACATTACCTAACAGCGCGGGCCTCGCGTGCACGAATCGCCGACTTCCGTTTCTTGTTTCGTAGGCCAGCGGCGCGCCAACATTTTAACAATGATTACAGTTGAGCCTAAAAAAAAGTCATGTGTATAAGATGTCAGTAATGTATGCGTAGATAAAAATGATTTATTATTATTCATATGTGCAAAATATTTGCCCTGAACACGAAGGACATCGGATATAAAAAGTTTAATCTAAAAAAAACATATGAATTCTATGGCCAATCTTGTAACGTTGTTTTATGTTATTAAATCATTTGTTCCACGTGATGTAACTGTAACAATTTCTTTACAGATAAAAACAGCGAAAAGCAACAAACACGCTTCGAAGTAAAACGCGAGATCTCGAAGAAATTTATTTTTGGAATTATAATGGAGATTAAGGTGTACCGTCATTATTGGTAATATGTATATTTGTGTCTAGAAAGTTATAGATGACTTTTAAATTTGACATACGCGCATTTATAACGATGCCTTTCACTCCATTATGAAAATATAAACAAGCTCAATTACATGTTATTACGTTTTTCATAGACAAGGCGATAATACTGCTATAACTTTTTTATAATCAAAGAACAATAACTAATGTTTTGTTTCCTTACATTATATGAAAAAGGAATGGATAATTTTCTGTTCATTATGTCTCAAAATTGTATGACCTTTTCCACGAATGCGGATATTAAATTCAAACATTGAACCCATTATTTCTCACCATCAGGAAGCAATGAAATTTTTTTTGTACAAGAAACTGTAAAAAAAACTAATTGAGATATTTTTAAATTCACTCAAACATTTACATTTCCATTGACAAAACCGTCAAAGCGGTCGAACCGTAAACAAAGCGAAAGATATTCATGAGAGATAAGCGAACACGAAAAGCTAATAAAACGGTCAATATACAAATCGATACACGATCACGGACAAATGAGCCGACCGTAAAAAAGTGTCGGCCATCACGCCCAATCTTTCAGCAGAAGCAGTCATTCTAAATCAACCTAAAAGCGGCCATCGAAAATTTTCAGAATGAACTTGCACGCTCGTTGTAAGAGACGGCCGATGTTGTTTTTATCGCGGTACTCTCAAACTGCTCGTTGTTATCAGCGTTATCACGGTGCTTCTTCGTCGCGCTTTTGTATTCGCAGATGGGCCGTTGCGCATCGCCGTGGGGGCCCTCGCAGTTTACGACACACGAAATTCCTCCCTGTTGCTTGCTTGAGCGTGTATTTCTGGTGCACAAAGAGGTGCAAAGTGTACGGCACTGCAGGTGCTTCGGATAAGTGACCTCTGCTACCTCTCCCGCTTGCACCGGTAGAAGTCAAACTCGAAAGTCTTTAAGCCATTGTTGCTGGTCCGAGCGGAGGTTCTCGCAGCGCCAAGTTCCGCTTGTAAAATGACACTGGAGCGCGCCTCTAAACGATGCTTTTTGTCGGGCTTGATGAATGCGCGCTTTTCATTCGCTCGTTCGTCATCCCGGCGCAGCAAACCATGCGGAACCGATGAGAGTAAACAAAACGATACGTGGACCGCTTTCTTCGGACCGGATTCCGGTCGTAGGGTCCTGAAACGTATCATTTTAATCCAATTTTACGAGCGATCAGATCGCGCGCGAACAATGCAACATTTTATCCGATGATTTATAGTGATTTATACAATTGTAATACGTGACTTTATAGGGAGATTATCAAGTGACGGTGCAACATCCGTGGTCTTCTGAACAAAAAAATAAGCAGAGAATCTGTTGCACAAATTTGGCCGGAGGATTCTTTTAAATTGACGTCATGCAGCCAGAATCACGTAAAGTTGTCGTTTCATAACTGGGATTAGCTGGGTGAATTTTTTATGGAAACGTGAAATTGGGGATCAAAATTTCAGTGATTGCCAGTGTGGTAGTAACTGCTTTGTTCGCGAAACGAACAAAAAAACGAGGTTAATATTTCCTGTACAGTGCTCGAGGTTGCACGTATTCTATTAAGGCAAGAGGTAATTTTTTTGTCTTTTCACGGGTGCCTCCCATTCCACATCGTCGTAAAAGAAAAGTTACGTCTCTTAGTGGAGTGACTTGGACATGCCCACAAAGAGTAGGGATGTGTATAAGCTTTGAGAAATAACGTAACCGACAGGTCAGAAGGTAGGCACACGAGAGGGAACCACCAGCCTCGAATACAAAAGGCGTCTCTTTTATATACTAGATGTCTCACAACGGGCTTATTTCGTCTACGCGCATTCGTCATGCGAAAATGCTGTACAAAGATTTCCCCCGATAAATTTGTCGTTTTCTTCACATCTGACATGATGATTTCATACGCCTGCTTATACGATTTCAATTATTTTTATCTCAGCTTGAATTATTGACCAACATGAAATTCGTGAGAACAAAATAATGACCTGGTTTGAAGCTATCGAAAAAAGTGCAATTACATACATTTTTTATTTTCATAAAAATTATTTATTATTTCATAATAATAAAACCAGACGATGACAAACAGGTTTTCACCACACAGTCTCGAATTGAATTGAAATGAAAAAAATAAAAATGCAATCAATCGGTTCGTAATTGCAGCGCGAAATGAAATAAAAACAGCAGAGCATTTGCTGAAATGTCTTATTTATGCCCCAACTATAATCGTTCGCATCAAAAAGCTTTAAATATTGAACGAGTTATTATAACGATATTTCTAAATGCAGAACTGGTTAGTTTGAATATCCGTACCGAAGCAATGCTCAGGACTGCGATTCATATTGAATCCAATTAATAATTATATCATTTTATACGTAAATATATACTGCTTATTTTTCCTCAAGACTTGATCTACAATTTGACCAACCTGATAGATGGCGACAGACGAATAAGCTCTGGCGATTTTCATGCATCGGTAATTCTTTTCGGATAAATAATCGAGTCGTATAAATATCATGGGAATATTGATATGAGTCCAATTGCGAGGAGTTAATTAATGACATGAATTAATAATATTTTGGCCGTGCATAATTGTGACGCTATTTAATATTCACTTTATGCATATTTGTCGATTATATAGTTTTTCACTGAGTATGAACACAATTTTAATATCAATTTCAGGATAAATAATCCTTATAATAATTTTTCAATCTGGAGAGAAAGTTTGTATTATATTTTCTGTTTTAATGATATATTTGATCCTGTTTAATCCTAACTTCTCCGTTTTGCCTGACAAGACGATAGTGCACATAACAGTTCTAAGTCGTGCCACTGCAATCTCAATCCAGAAAGTTAATCGAGCCGTACGACAGAGATCGCTATAAAAAGAAAAATTTATTTCAAGCTGTTAAAATTTTTGCCACTATAGAATCAAGGTAGTAAAAGCAGGTTGGAAATATATGTCATTCGTTTATTTTGCTCTAAGATAAATATATTTTATCATAATGTTCGCAATAAATAATAAGTGGAATGGAATTCGAAATGTTCATAACTAGATATTTTTAGTGTTTCTGTATTTGAATTTCATTTCGCAGTCTTCTTATTACGCTTATGGAATGAATTTCATGCGCCTCGTCTTGAAGACTTATGAAGGAATCATCGAAATTCTAGACTTAAACTTTGTAGGATACAGTTCAGATGCATAACGACTGAGCGACGATGAAAGCCTTCGCGTTTCACAGTAGAAATTGTAACATATACGCGAGCTCCATGATGCTGAAACTTTGCTTATAACGCTTCCATGTTTACGATCTATAAAAGCATCTATTCAGGGTAGCAGTGGTGATGATTTGCTTTCCTGAAAAGCTTCGCTCTTTTAATTGATATTAAGTATCCTTTAAGGTGAAAAATGAAAATAATAGGCCGTATAACTTAATCAGTGGGCGACTTTAGCGAACCGCAATTCTGCACTTTTTTGTTCATTTTGAGCTTGCTCTATGTTTCTTAGAAGAATTTTCAGCCGGCAGCAAATGAGTTTGGTGAGGTGAAAATGGAATGCACTAAATTATTTACTACGCCAAATTCACAGTGAAAAATAAAATGTAATAAGACAAAACTGCTTTTGGCATTGGCGCTGCCTTATACAAGAACAATCCGAACAAATACCCGAGCATGTTTAATCTCACGCATAGGCGCAGTAAATACTGACACGGTGTCAATATTGAAATATCTTATCGAGACTAGAGACGCTTCGCATAGCTGGAGAATCACATACGTGACTCAGAGGAACTACGTCTGTGAGGCCACTATATTTCTTCCCTCCTTTTTTTTCTTCGTACACATTTAGTATAAAAAAACAACATCCCCAAATTGCAAACACGTAAGTTGGCTCGGCGCTATTTTTGCTTTCTTTGCTTGCAGTTAATCGAATTATGATGATTTTTGTATGCAAATCAGCGTGAAATGTTTAACTGGCTTTCATAAATATATATAGCGAAGGTTCGATTAATCTCTGTCGATTATCAGCGAATACAAACTTAATTAAACAGCTTGCAATATAAATTGTCCTTTTTGGTATCAAGCTGAATAAAATACACGATGATTGATGGAGATATGATGAACCGTAATAATGATATTAATAGGTTACTCTGATGGACTGGGCCAAATGTGAATACGTTATCTTTATAAAGATAACGTGGCGCTGGTTTTGTGTTTATTTTCAGCGCGAAAAGACTGATTGAATAAATGGCGATGTGTTCCGCCGAGCTATTCGGCTGTATCTGAACTCTTGCTCTGTTTTAAATTTCAATTTGCATGATTGGATTGAATATAGCGATATTTAATGGAATTGTCACAGATATCAAACGCTCTTTCCAGCAAAGTTCATCGGACAAATTCGAAATAACAAATGCTCGCATTGAATTTGCACTTTTTTTTTGATTTTTGAAACAATACAAATTGAGGGCCGATGTAATTTATGTACGCAGAATACGAATTTTATGTCCAATCTGCTGAGAGCTCGTTTTTTATTATTTTTCGTCTGTCAACTTGAAAATTCGTAATAAAAATAAGCCCGGCTTCGTTTGACCTCTGTTGAACCTCAGAAAAAAATTAATTAGCGACATCGTATTTATCCTTCTTATATACTTTTAGAAATACGCAAACACTTTTTATTACCTCATCACCGTCTTCAATTATTAAACCGCACTGTACAGTTCCCATTAAATACATCCATCTCGACGATTTTTGACAGTTCAATTAACTCTGCGGCTTCGCACCCTCCTTCGTCGCATCTTTGTCTTGGAGGGTATTTCTTCCATCTGTGGCGTACTACTAATTGGAGCAATATTATCCGCGCCGATATTAAGTGCCGAGGCTAGAATTTCCTTGCTCGTTTCTGCGGCGAAATTTTTCATTGATAATAATAATCATAATAATAGCCCGCCTTATAAGAAAACATCCTGCACCAATCGACAGTATAATTGAAAAGCCCGAGCGATCTTCATATTTATCATAATCCATCCGGCGAGAGTGTTTCCACTCGATATTGCGTCCGGCAGATCCCTCTAAAAAATGTATAAGACGCGGTTGCCTCCTTCCGATTTTGCAGAAAGCAAAAAAACTGAAATTCGATATAAAGCGGGGTTTCGCTATTCAGTCGAGTATTAGTGGAAAAGTCGTCATAGCATGAATCGTTGCTGAGCTTGCTGCATCATAAACCACATTGAGGCATTGCTGTATGTAACTTTCTTTATAGTCGAAGATTAAAGGCGATCCTCCGATAGTGAGCTGCGGAAATACATCTGCGAACGTGAGATTTCGGCAAAAGCCGCGCAAGGCGCGTGCAAAGAGATGGCCACGTTCGACGAGAGCGGGGCTTACACCGTTAAGTCTGGAGCTTTGGCCCGTCGGGAGATCGCTGTATCCCCATAACGTATTCCTGGGTATAAGGCGCGTCATCCCGGGGGACAAGGCAGTCACGGCAAAACCACACATACCCCATCTGCTGACGATTTATAAATACAATGGGAAAACGTTAGACCTCCCTATTTTTTTTCTTTGAGTTCAAAGAGCGCCGGATAAGCCATGACGGACGGTGTGTTTTAAAAAGAAGCTGAAAAATGATGATTAAAGATGTTTTACTTCGGCGTTTCTTTAGCATGATTTATGCATATGAAATTGCGGATCGTCACTATCAGATATTCTTCTTATTCTATTAGGAATTCCTTTTTTAGTCCAACTTTCTAGAAATTACATTTTTTCACCGTTTTCAGTGAACAATGAACGCAGATTTTGATCTTAACAGTTCCTTCAGGTTGAGACTAAAGTTAACTTGAAACTGATGTTCATGTTCCTATGAATTCTCAAAATTGCAATACACTGAAAAAAAATTGCAGCGGTGCCAGCGCTGCAATTCGTGCAAGTATCATCAAGAATTTACATTTGGCTCTCATCGCTTCCTTCCTTCGCAGACGAATGAATATGGGAAAGCGTTTTACGGATGCACAATACTCGGAGGCAATGAAGACTAAAAGAACCGGAGGCTCAGGCATCGACTCTCGGACCGTGCTTGAACGTCATCCCCTCGCGACCCACATACAAAACGCTCTCGTCCGTACAGGTTTTCAGCGGCATTGAGCTGTCAAGGGTTGCTTTCTTTTGAATGCCCTGTCGCGTTTTAATCCCATTTTTGCAGCAGATCCGTCTCGGCAACTGTCAGTCAACGACCTCCCTGTTTACGCCGGCATCCTGACTCCCACGCAAATCCCGTCAGGGCATAAACGATGCTCCCCGGCTTTTGAAGCGCTCCAACTCAAACGTTTAGCGCGTTTTTTTAGATGTCCTTTTTTCGTTGCACTCTTCATAAGCCCGCTTTCTTTATAACCACCCGCGTCATGCATATTCCACGCGGCGAAATTCACCTAGCGAAATCCGTACCTTGGCTTTTGTGAGCGACGCACAAAAGAACACCGAGTTTGCACATTTCTGTGTGCACGATACAATTTGCGTGTATGCGAAATATCGATGAGTTTAGTATTTTCTTAAGCAGCAACTCATACTTTAAGATAATGAAATGTATTTTGAGATAATTATTTTTCTTCAAAGTTGGTTGCAAACAATTTTAGAGTGTCATGTTTCGTTATTGTTTGTTGATTGTTGAGTGAATATTACTTTTATTCGTTGCTCGTTTGATGGTGAACGAAAAGGCGAACGATTTGATGAATGTTACTAACCACTTTTGTGTTTTTCGCACTTACCTTATCCCCATTACATATAATTAACGAGGTGTTAGCGTAACCAATTGACGGGGGAATGGAAATTAGTTCCACTCATTTTTAACCCGTATTTTGCTTCGAAATAGAAGTCAACGACCCAGAACATCTCGCAACAAAGTCTCAAATTCATCGTGCGCAACATCGGATATCTCGACTGCCTGAAACACATCAGATAATCCCATCAGTTAGCATGGACAATTCACAATAGTTGATTTTATACAAAACAGTGTTTGTTCTATATCAACGTTCGATACATATGTGTTTTTTAAAAAAAGTTTTTCTGGCATACCAGAAACAATTGTTCGATTCGAAAAAGAAACAACAAAACTGGCTCTCGGTACAATGTGCATCGAGAATTTAGTTTCATTTTTCAATAAAGCGTTTATTATTTTCTGGATGAAAGTAATGTTCATGGGGAATGTTGAAAGAGAAAGATGGATGTTGGAAAATGCAAGGTGGTCGGGGTGGTAATGTCGACAAGATGAAGTTAGTCGTATATGGCGATGGGGTATGAGAAATACGCGAAATAAGGGCCGGTCGCTCCCTAAGTGACCGGAATGGGGCAATAATTTGTAGTTGCCGTGACGTTAAGAGGCCTGCCCTTTGCCACAGGCAGTGCTCGCCAAGAAACTCACGCTCATATTCGTTCTCTTTGCGCGGCCTATAAGCCCTCGTATATAGGCATTGCCCTAAATATAGAGCCTCTTGCAATCTGGCGCCCAATTATAGCTCTTTGATACCACAGCACTCGCCACTAGATCACACCTCGGCCGTCGACTTCCTTCAATTACCCGGCGACGCCTCGATAATTTTATTGCCGCCTGCAGAGTATCGCGAGTACATTCAATTGATTCGCCAAAAGCGAGAGCAACATTTAGCCTCACTCTTCGCACTCGACGGACTACGACTCGTCCATTATGGATCATATCGCCATTTTCGTTCTCTATGCAGGATGTCCTTTGTTGATAAGGGATCACGACATTCCGCATAAATATTATTGTACCTCATTCTCTCTGCCTGCATACTGATGGACATTTGCCAATCGATTGTTGCGATATTTATTTAGCTGAATTTTGCCCATAATTGAAATAATAGAGGGTTATGTGTACGTGTGGAGCTGAACAATGTTCAATATTTTTGCTGATATTTAATAACCGGCCAGAACGAATTGCATCACAAATGTTATGAGTTTTGTTCGGAAAAGTGTATGCTGTTGACGTGACGGTTATTACGTTAGTGAAATTGAAATATTTAGTCGCCCAAATAGTGACGAATCGAAAACCGATACCATCGCTTTTAAAAATGTATCAGATTTTATAGAAAGAAACGAGCTCAATCTTTTAGGTAGAATAAAGGATCAACCACAGTTTTACCAACATCTTGCTGATGCAGTTCATAATAATGAATCACATAAAATATTTACATAAGTAAATCCTTTATTCCATTCTGCTGCAAAATGGCTTTCTGAAAGATTAAAAGACGTCTCTTTTCATTTCCTATACACATTATATGACAATCAGCCTGTCAGATCTGAATAAATTCTTCTTCTGACATTCAAGTTTGACAAAATCTGACTAATGCCATTGATAATCCGTTGTTACTTTATTGTGCCAGACAGAACACGAAATTCTCTATAATAATCCGTAATTACATTCATAACTAAATTCATGAGAATTTCTTATTTCGCTGCCACGTGGATCGTCGAATAAAGGATCATTCGTGGAAGCAAATAAATCATCGCAGCCGAAGAAATTAAACTTACGATTGTAAACATGTTTGTTACGGCGCACAAAAATTCTGCAATATGAATGTCAAATGTCACATCGAAATAAGGGAGAGAAGCTCATAAATGTCAGGCCCTTTGCATCGGATTCCGCAAATCCTGAAAGAAAAGCGAAGCGAATGAGGCAAATGGCAATAATGAATGGAGCGAAGGTTCTTAATAATTCTAATGAGACAATACGCGGTCAAAGGAATTCCTGTCATATGACTCATGCCGGCTTTTCTCTAGTACGCTGAAGAAATGCTGAGAATGCCTGTGTATTCGGAAAGGACGACAAGATCGATGAAAACGCTCGTACCAGTTACAAGCCTGAGGGTTGCAAATGTGAGCGTACACAACAAACAATAAAGACTGTTAAATTTCACATACACAAACATGTTTTTTGACGGAACGATTCATTTTGCGACTGAAAAGCTTACGCTCTCTCGTTATTCCGGCAACGAGTAACAGCACCAGAGATGGAAAGCTCAGGTGTGCCCGCTCTTGATTGGAGCTTTCTTATCTACAGCCTAAGAACGAAGGAGAAAAGTCGAGACAAAAAAATTAATCCCCTTTTTGACAGAGTAGTTCATTATTTGTGAAAAGTTGTTGTCAATTTTCGTGCTGTTGTCGCGGAGTTAAATCTGGCTTAGTTTCTTAAGACCTGTAATGCAAAATAATTTACATTTTTAATAACGTACACTTCACAAAAAGAAATTCCATTGACGGACGAGCGTTCGAATTTTATGTATCTCGTCATTTTGAAAGTTTCGGCGGTTTTATCAGGTATCTTTAAATTTTATCGTATACGTGAAACTCGATTTAATTATCTTTAGCGAGGACAAAACTTTTATCTCAGGTTTCGGTCGGTGCTTGCGAAATGAGTCCAAATTCCTACTTTTCTAGCTAGGAGGCTCTATTCGAAATTCATTTGACGCTTCTTCCTTTTGTGTTTGAAAAGGTCGCGTTAATGAATACTTTTTGGAGCGTATCGCAACGTTCGTCAGATTGCAGATAAACCTTCTGGCAATCTCAATTAATTATACAGTCGAGGCGAACTCGCTTGTACGCGCGTTATCTCCGGTCTTGGCTATCCAGGAAAGAAGGTGTGTGCGGCGTAAAAAGCTTTGTCTCCCGCACTTACGCATGGCATACGTTTAGCAGCGTTATCGCAGACACCCTGTAGAGGCTCATGGCGTGGGCGGATACTTAACCCCGTTGTAGAATTTGAGACAGAAAGGGGTCTGTTTTGCAACCCACTGCTCGCTCACGCACAGGCTCGGTTAAGATCAATATAACGCGTGCACGCACACCATCACTCTTCAACCTGTAATGCATCACATTATATTCACTCGTTTACCATCCGTGTCGTAAATATATCAGTCGCGTCCCTCCCTCCCTTTTCAAGTTGATACGCCGCGCTGTTCTCTATCGCGAAATATATCTGATTGAAAACGCGTATGAATAGACGAATCATATTTCGCTACAAATGAAAATGTTTGTCGCGCGTTCAAAGCGGATACTCTTGGTGACGCTCGTGGTTTGCAAATCGTCAAAACGGCTGAAATTTCAATCAGCGAAGTAAATGTACCGTTAAGTCTGTGTATTTCGATAAACTCACACAGAAACATACTTTTTGAAGTTTCCTTCTTCCAGGTACTCAAATTCGATTTACCATTTCAAATTGTTCTAATAACTTTGATTCCTAGGATGTGTGATTAAAAACTCAGTTTCAATGTTTTCTTTTTGTTATCCATTCATTTTTCTGCAGATTTCAGATGTTTGTAATTATTGGATATTTATTGAGTTGCTAACGGAAACTGCTGGACTTGCGAAGTTTTTTTCCAACATGCATGGTCGATTTTGTAAATTGTGCAGTTATCGCAGTGATGTATATGAGAAAGTGTGCGTTATGAGTGTGAGCGATCACCTTGCATGCCACCGGACGTTATATTATAGGCACGAGATCAACGAGAAGCCAAACTGAGTTAATAATGCACACATTATTTAATCAATACCTCGAATATATCAGGTACGACACGTTCGGAGGTCATGCAAGTGTCATGCGGAAGGGTTAATATGTCCTGTCTCGCTTCTGGTCTGACCGCAAGCCACCGAACTATAGGTCACCGACGAGCACCGCTGAAACGAATTTATGATCGAGGTATAACCTTCGAGCTATGGTCAGACCACTCAAAGACAAAGCGCAAGTTTGATTCAATATTCGATCGGAGTAAACAGCAGAGTGTTGACCAACTTTTTTTTCATCCCATTCTATCTTTGTTCACCGTCACAAGGAAACATATTATACCGACGACAAACAGACTGGGTTGTGTATGCGTTTTTTCCGACTCATTAGAACCCATTGACGATTTTATATAGCTTTAAAATTCGAAGAATATCTCTGGCAAATGGATTATAACACTTAGTAGCGGTAATAGGCGTGTGTTTTACATAAACCTGTTTTATGGAAAATGTATTATGCGTGCGTCAATCTCATCTCCGGTAGACGAGATAGGTTTAGTAGCAGGTAGCAGGTGTCACGTCGGCACGATCTTGTGTAAGATAGTAGATTCACGAGATGTATCGCCGACCGTGGGCAGGTAGAGAAAATGCTCTGTCAGATTAGGCGCACCGCTTGTTATTCAAGACCAACTTATCGGCTTTTTCGATCGGCTACGTAGTTGGACGACAGAGAGCGTATCCCCTTTCCCATATTCAGAATTATTCTACGCACCTGAAATTTGCAAATCTACGGAAACTTCTTCGGAATGCTTCTTCGTTCTTTCTAACGAAGTGGAACTCAATTCGACAGATGGGAATTCACTTGAGATTCCATCGTCCCGTTGATATGGGGCTAACTTTGCACATTGTCGGCGTGGAATGTGTGCGAAGCCTAACGACATCCCGGTGAGGCACTGATTAAAAGTGCGCCGCGATCTTGACCTTGCGTGATTGATTGACCTCGCGGGGTCACATCCTGCGACCCCATTCGCCAAAACGAAAGTGTAACTACGAATCGAGCAACAGGACGCACTGTTCCGAGTGATTAATTTTTTTCGAGACGGGTCTTTAATTAGTTTTGCTCCGTGTTTTTCATTTCTTTACATGGTCTACTCGTTCGAAAGGTCATGGGTGCTATGTTTGAATCAGAAAGAAATCTTGTGGAGATATATTCATCATGTTTTTTTTTTGTAAACTTGCGAAATTTTATTTGGGTCTGTGATGTTAACGAAACTTTGTGGCAACGAAAATGTCGTACCGTATTTAGTTTTTGGCAGCGATTATAAACTCGCACCGCCCAACTGCTATGTAATTAGAGGTTTGAAAAATCAATACAAAGGTTGCAGCGCATAATGACGTACTGAAATTAATCGAGGAGACTTTTCAATTTAAGTCTGATATTTTGTAGGGATATAATTAAGAGCCGACATCGGTAAAACCTACTAATTGAGATAGGGCGATTGCGCGCGAGCAAGGTCCTTTAAGTCCTTTAAACAGTTTTGCAACGAGAACGATATGATCTTTCCAAGAAATATGGCCGAAAGTTTTTATCTCGAAACGAAAGAAACTTAATTAATTAATAGTTGCGAAAATTGATCGTAGGGTGGATGTTATTAGATTAATATTGTTGCAGTTATTAAAAGTGGTTCTGAGACCCGAAGCACCGTCGCGAAATCGTAATGATCTACATTGTCTCGTTGCGGAATTTTAATATTAATGACTTTTACAAGCGACTTTGTCGTACCGTATTATTCCGTACCGCTGATGAATTCAGCTGAGCCCAATTCATAAAAAACTCGAAACTTAATTCAATCTGATGTCGAAATCAAGCACTTTTTAGAATTTTGTTTGATCAAATTAACCCTTTCGTAGAAGTTTCCCGTTGAAAAAATTTCCAAACGATCGTAAAAAGTATTTCACCTTAGGACCATCGGGTCAAGTTTTTTTATATACCAGCTACTCACGTAAAGTGAGGTACTTTGATTACGCAAATCATGGCTGATATGCTCGTACAAATTACTTTAATAAGTTATTTACGTTAAATACGTGTGCTCCTGTGCTGTGCATAAAGTCAACGACATCACGAGAGACGTGTCGTGTATTAAAGATTCCGTTCCTGCTGAGTGAGACTTAAGATCGTAAAGTCGCAACGTGTCTGCAGATCCCTTCTGCGCACAATGTCGTAATCAAAGCATGCTGTGTCTCCGGCGAAGCACAATGCCGTCATTTGAACAGACGCAAAACACACAACTATGTGCTAAGCCGGTGTCGTGACTATATTCGCGACAATCATACACTTTGATTCGCAAGTTCCAAAAAAGATACAAAAAAATTGTTTCACTCTGCAAAGTTGCAGTCGTGCGACTTCGGAAGCAATCAGCATTTTCAGGGTCGCGAGATAAGATACAAAGCAAAGCAAAAAACGTAGCTTTTGAGGAGGACGATGACCATGAAGGTGATACCAAAAGTTGGACGCCGAGCTTGGAAATCACGACTTCACTCGAACCTTTAAATCGCACTGTCTTTGAAGATCAAAGAGGACTTAAAATCGATGGGTTTTCTTTGTGAGTTGATTCAATTTACTGCCGTACTTTATCTCGATCGGCCAAACCTTTTTGCTGAACAAATCGCGGGGTCGGCGGAGCGCTTTTTTCATTATCAGTTAGTTTGTCAACGTACCAAGTATAGCTGATAAGAATCGTTTGAAAAAAAAATAATGTCTCGAGAATTTTTCAACCCGCGCTTTTTTCATAGCGTGCAACATTTTTTCACAATAAATCTAGTCGGAGGGATTTACGTGTGGTCTATCGAAAAGTCTGTTGGTCAAAATACGAAAGCGAAAGCAACGGCAAAATTATTCGCTGCAAATGTGGAGAGTAATTTCGTCGTGCAATCGTCTAGAATAAGAATTCAAGGATTCGATCGATTGTCGTGACAGGACGTTTAGCAGAACCGTTAATAAAGTACTGCGATCTTCAGGGGTTATGATTTCACGCAATTTCGCGAATAAAATCAGGGAAGATATTAGGCAACGCGGTCGGGGACAAAGAGGATGCGAGTGGGACGATTAGCACGGCCCATTGCTCGTCTCTGGATGGCGTAGTCGTTCGAATTGGAGCTCTTCCAACTATTTGAAGTACCCTCCGTGTTCACAGAATCTTCTTCGCGTTTGCTAACATACAAGTTGGAAACAAGCATTTCGCGCAACTTTCATGAGAACACTTAGCCCTGGCGTGAAAGCTTTTTCACATTTCTTGAAAACAAACCGTGTTTCTGCAACTTTTTTCCATTTTTGTTTCTTTTGCCTCGCGCGAAATCGCGCCGAACCTGTTGAATTTATCAAACAAGATTTTTGGATACGCCATTGCGTCTGCCGTGAAACCCACGGGGATGAGTAAAGCCGCGAATCGATTTCACTGTTTACACAAAACTGCGGCATCACACTGGCTCCATACATCAATGTCAAATTCAGGATAATCGAGTGTTACAACGGCGAACTGCCGATATTAATTTTGGCCCGGGTTGGCACCGGGGCAGGCGAAGCCAGTCCAACGGTGTACATTAGATACGTGCCATGGAAAACGCCTTGCGCATTTCAGAGACTCGTTTTTCGCTCGTTTCTCACCCTCGATTTGGCCACAAGCTTCTTTCTTTACTTTGCTCTCATACACTTTTTTCTCTTACATTTCACCGCGAGTAACGCTAAGTGCACCTTCATTCCTCAACAAAGAACCAAGAAATTTTCGCCACGATCGTTCGAACCTATTTCCAGAGCGTCAATCAACGCGAAAAAAATGCGATTCATATTTTTTAGGGGAATGATGCATGGTTCAAGGACAGGACTCTTGTTTTGAACGTGTCAGCGTGTGAAACACAGCACGCGTCAGGATTGAAATATAAAATACGTTTTGGCTCTTTTTTTTCGACTTTTTTAGGGGTAAAATAAAAGGCGCGAGTTGTTGCGTTTGTTCGACTCATCAGATTCTAGCTGATGAGACAACAGTTTTTGCATGCTACTGTTTCCAACTGTGAATGCCGTGATACTTGAACTCCGTGTATGATTAATTGATTGGCTGATTTGATTGAATACACCCAGACGGGAATACACACTAAATGGCAGACTACTCAGCAAGTCACTGATTGAAATTTCAAATCACTAGAAAGCGAGAATTTCGGGATACAATCTACTAATGGCGTGACGAACTTTGCCAGATTGAACTGTAAATCCGTATGAAGAATCGATCGTTTCAACTTGAAGACTTCGCGCGGTATTAATATCAACGATAATAACTAATGTCCGGAAAGTTTCTAATCTAAAGCCATTAGGCGTGATCGGATTTAAAACACTGTCATCCATCATTCGCCAGTGTCAATCGTAATGCAACGATATTATTCTCAGTGAATTAATTCTTCCTTACTCATCCTGCGAATGACCTCTCGGAATTTCTTTTTTATCCCCCTAACTTGATCCATTTATTCTTATCGTAAACGATTCCACCGAAGTGTTTCCCAACTACGGGGATAATCGCGTAACCCTTGGCTAACAAAATCGGATCAATCTCACAGCCAAGAACGCCAAAACGTTCGCATGTCAAAACAATTCGGTTGACGCGTACGTTTGACTGTCGAAGCGTTACGTGCACGCATCGGGGTCGCCCTCTTATGAACCAGGTATACGGGCTGCTTCTGTGCTGCGCTCAGGAAGGGAATGAAATGCCACTATCGTGACACCATCACGTTATTACTATACCATGCTGAAATGTAATTTCCGGTGGGTCGTGTTCCGTTGTTACCGCTGAGTCTCCGCTCGCGGACACCATCGCAGTATAGCTATGACGCCGCTGACGGCGCATTGGGTTTTAGTGCACGATTGCGTCCCGACGTAATGCCTTGGGGGATGATATGCACACCGACGACAGCGCGTTATCGGGACCAGCAACGGTCTATTAATCATTTCTTGTTTGTTAACATACATCTGCTCCAGCAATATCCTGTAAACCTTCATTGTTTCTGAATTTTAACCAGGCAGACTGAATTTGATGAGCTTTCTTGTTCCGAAGATCACTATTCTTCATTGACGAGCTCACGTGAGATAACACTGTAGTGTGCTTTTTCTCATGCAAGTTGAACAGCGAAATGGTATCGCAAAATGTATTCATGCTGGAATTGAAATTTAGAAATATAGACCATTCGAACTATTTTTGACAAAAATGCATTCGACAACATACGAACAAATACATTCGGAAATTGATAGAAAAATTTATTCTTGACATTCAATTTGAAAGATTTTTAATAAATGTTTAAGAATCTTAACTCCGGTCAATCCATTTTGTTCGTTGCAATAAGTGTATTTAGTTTCGAACCAAGCTAGAATGATTATCAGCTCGATCATGCAATTAAAATAAAATGTACCAACGTTGTATCGTCTTCTACCATCTACAAGTCGAACGTTAATTGAAAAAAATACAATTCAAACGCCAAACTAAAGAAGCTTATTAGTAGTGAAATATGTATCAGCTAGGTCCTTCGACGCTTTGCTTCAAAGGTTGAAATTACGGAATATACAATACCAGCGCGTTCTTGATCTTGGGGGATTAAGAAAAGATATCCGTACATTCGATACTCTGTCAGAGGCTGAACCTTGGCGTGTATCAGTAATGCAATCCAACCCAATTACAGTTCTCGTTAGAGTTTCACTTTAAATGTCTCAGCTCAGACTTCGAATAACGCTTTGTAATAGACGGTGCCTGTTATATGGTAACAAAGGTGCCCAATCATGGACAGAAAATGGAACGATGGAAGTACCAACAGGTGCGGATGAACGATGCAAATTGGCGTTACGAATTCACAATATATGTATGCACTGGCAAAGGGCTTCAGACCAAAGAAATTGGTCGTGAAAAATAAATGAAAATGTTGTAATATCTTTTTTGTCGGACTAAAGCCTTCACGCAACGTCGCTTTTTTCTGTTCCCCTCGGTGAAATTCATCTTTTTCCATCACGAGCAGAGATTTCCAGTCGATACATTATCAAAACAGTTCAAAGCCTACAGCGAAAACAACACAGTTAAAAAAACTGTTCCGCTCGAGTGTGATTAATTTTCTTCCCATGTAGTAGAAAATGATTTTCAACAGCACTATTTTTTGCAGTTTAGTCGGATTTGACGTTGTTTGTCAGCTGTGTGATCTGCGCTTTTTTTATTGCAAAAGGATGATTCGTTGAAAAGATTGATAAGCTGTCGTGCTCAGGCTGTGATGTTTGCCTTTCATTCGTATAGACACCGATAGTCTAAACACACAAAAGATGGACGCCTAATACCGGATGTATATACCATATATCTTGATGCTTTGTGAAGTTATACGTTCAAGGTTCGCTTTATTCGAGGCTCGAATGATGCGATTACTTTAAACTCTGACTCGATTCGTAAGTCGGATAAATGCCTTTGAAGTTGACTCGTTGATAAGAACGTCGTTGTTGAAATATTGGATATAGCGGTACTAGAAATTTGACGCTTATGAAGACGTCGCGGTTCGACGTGATTAAAAGTACGCCTAGGGATTAGTCACGCCTAACGATAATGGATGAGCCGATAACATTTTGTAACTCGCTAAAAGTCTGTAAAAATGTTGTTTACTTATTATTGAAAGCGCGCGACCAACTTTTAGTAATGTAAATCCTCGTCGTTCAACTTTTGCGGTTATATTTTAATTTGATAGGCGAATCTTTTTCACTCAATTAGAAACTTTCTCACGAGACTGTTCGTTAACTTCGACAGCAATTAAACGGGCCTAATCCAATTGCCAACTATTTTATTAGTCGTACAACTATCTTCTGCGAAAGCGAAATCATTTTATCCCAGTAGACAGATTGACTAAGGGACAAAAAAAATTTTCCTCAAACGTTATTAATAAGCTCGTTTGGAAACGATCACAATGCAATATTTTGATTTCATTATATTCGAAGTTTCTTTCAAGTCGAACAATCGGAAACGATCTTTTGTTCGAGAGATCGTCTCAAACACGTGCCTACTTTTTGGATCGAATTCCGGTTCGCAGGACTTGGTAATATTCAACGAATCCGATGGTACTTGAACGGTATAATATCATCGGTCGGATGTATTAAATATGATTTCAGTGTGGTTGGGTAAAAAAAGTCGCTTGTAATTACTGAAAAGCACTTTATCCTGAATAGCGCGAGTTATTCCACTTGAAATCAACATTAGAATTAGGATTATCTGGTTCCCATGAGATTAGTAGGCTCTTTGCTCTCGAGGCCCATCGAGACTTACGTAACAGCGCACGAAACCGGGTCATATTCAATTCAATTGGTACACCCTGAATGACGATTGTCGTGGGGTAGTCATTGTTCGCTCTTTTGTGCAACTTCGATCCACACGGGGTACACTTCGACTCGGCAGCGCTCATCTCAAGCGAGAGACTTGAGTGGCGGCCACGGTTTTTGTCAACGGCTACCGTTTTATTCGGTAATTTTCATCCCGCTCGCCGAAATTACAACATTTGAACAAACTTTTGTCGGCGCTCTTTGTCTGACTCTTTGTTTGTTGAATCGCAAGGCGCCCGCGGTCCCGCTTGCGGATTTGAAAAATTGATCGAGCCGCCGTTCGTTGATATGGAAATTTATCAAGCCACTTGGAATTATTATAGACGCGCCCCATCTGAATTCGATTTTTTTCGCTCCGTCGCAGTGGTCTTATTTCGACGATACCATTAAACTTTTTTTTTCAGCACAAAAGGGGACACGTCATTAATCAAATCTCGAACAATTAGACTGATGGGTTATTGATCCGTGCATAATTGCGTATATTCGATTTCGCTTTCATTTCGCGAATCATCTTCGTAATTAACGTAGACACGATATAAAAGTACCATTTTATACACCGTCTCGATGGATTTCAGTGATTTTTCATTTAAACACCAATTTCTTTTTCAGAATAAACAAGAAATAATAAAAAGATAATTTTAGTTCTTTATGTGCGTTTTAGTTTGCCAAAAGTATTCGTTCAAGAGTATTGTTTGTTGAACCTAGATAATTTCTATTTTGGGACAGTATTTAACATTGCGTCCAACCTTGAGAGTGTTACATCAGCATCTGTTATAGGTTGGAGTTAATTGATGTAACAAAGTAACTTTTGAACAAACTCGAAACATTTGACAGATAAGAATAAGAGAGACAGACGTCCGTGAGTGAAGCTTCAGGGGGAAATCAAACATTGAGTACGCAGCTTCTGGTCATACGGGCTGTACGTGTGCCTGTATGCAATTATGTACCCACCTACATCCAGTGGTATATACTTATCCTACTGTGAGGTGCTGAAGGGAGGCACGGAACGGCAAGGGTGCAACGCTGTTTGCAAAGCGGTGTATTATACTGTCTAGCATGTCGGGGATTAGCAAACTCTATACATCGGTCTCGCGATCGTGCTGCGCATCTGTTCGCCAGGCTTCCCTACTGGCGTTGCATTGCAATTGACCTGGCCGCCATTGCGCCACGACATTTGCAAACATTGCTAGAAAATACTCCGTCGAGCCACAACGATGTAACACGGCGTCTTAGAATGCGAACAATGCGCACCAAATCCCATTTCGACCGGCGCGTATTCGATATTAAGACACTCGTCAAACATACACGACTGTACACATGGCCCGCCACGTTCTATAATTGTGTGCCGAATATTTGCATCAAAACTGCTGTTTCCAAGTTCATGCCTGCATAAGGCATGAGCAACACTGTTCAAATTTGTTTAGTTTGTTATACATCATTTCAAATAAGGAAAATCTGCTCCCGTTATTTATTCATGTTTTTTCGTTTTCGAACACGTGCAGAATATAGGGTGACGAGAGGTTTATACACGGTTTGGCGTTAATATTATGATGCAGCCGAGTATGAATATTCATTGCACTCGAAAAATTAATCATACTATTTTGTATTGATCTCTAGTTCTCAAAGAGTAGAGCTTTGTTCCGAATATTCATGGCAGATGTTCGTTTCTCTCATTAGCTGTACTTTAATGATCACATAACTGTCAAAATACTTTCAAGTACTTCAACGCGATTGTGCTTCTTCTATTGCAACACATATGTTCCCCAAAATACTCACCAAACACTGTTGATTCGGTTCGCGAAAATAAAATAAAAGTTTGTTTACAGAAACCGCATGTGTTCAATGTTTATTTCATCGTGTCATTTTTTATGTGATTAAAAAGTTTGTTTTTCCGTCAAGTTTATTCATATGAATTGTGATTGTGATTTATTTCAATTTGTCATAAATGATTCGTCAGGCACTATGTTGAAACTATAAAACTGGTTAATTGTTTCATTCGCGGCTATTTTATTCAACAACAAGCAATTATTCAACACGTCCGCAGTGGAAACTAATTGCCGTCACCATTATGGAACAATATTCTCTCACAATGCGTCACAGTTACAAAATAGCTCGTGTTCGTCTTGCACTTTTTATTCAGCTCAGCTTAAAATTCCACATCACTCAAACGCGTATGAGTACGTGACACCTCGTTACTAAAACAAATTCGAAAAGTACCTCTCGTTTCATTTTTGTTCCATCGAACGCCGAGGTGCACTGAAAATAACCATTACGTTGGAATTGTCGAACAAAATGAATGGCGGAAAGTAATTTTAAACGTCCAAAAAGGGTAAATCGTCAAATTAAAATTTACCCTGTCAACGATTCAACGTTGACATTATGAATACTTTATTTTGCAATGAATAGTTATTTTAGGATTGAAAAATTCATCTTAAATCATCAATGCAGCTGATTTAACATCTCGAATTGGCGAATATTCGTGAGTATGAATTTTCAAACTATTCTTTTTATAGCGTAGGCGTCTGTGACGCAATTCGTTATGCGTACACAGAATCTCTCTCGTTAACTACCAACGGAAATATTTCTTGCACTCGAGTCGCGTCGGCCGATGACTTTCTTTGAATCGATTACGCAGACAGGCGTGAAGGGCGCGAAAAGAATCAAATATCGATAGACGTCCGTGCGAAATCGGCTAATGGAAGACTGTCGCGCGATATTCTGAGAAAAAGTTTCTCCGCTTCCCTTTTTTCGGACAATGCTGTCTATACTAGTAGGGGAAAATTGGCTAACAGTTAAATGGCAATGAAACGAGTGCCACTCATTGCACCATAACTCTGAATGACGACAGCATGTCATTTTATCTCCTCTGCTGTCCTGAAAATGTTTACTGGTGTTTTCAAGTTGAAAAAATACGCGACAAGCCCTCGAAAAAAAATATTTTGTATCCTTTTTTGTGTCCCTTTTTTCGATGAGCGTTGTTGCCTTATCTCTCTGCCTCCCTTTGTTTGAAAAAGTGAAAAAATCAACTAGCGACAATTTAAAACGAAATTCTCGAACGGAAATACAATAGCAAGTACTGAAAATATCCCCTCGAGCAATTTGTTATTTTACACGTTTATCTCTATTGATCATTCAAGAATGAATTTTTCAGTGCGCAGCAAAACAGAAAAGTGAAGAACATCGACTGTGAGTACACTAGTGTTAGTTATAATTTAGTTTCCAATTTTATCTAGAATTTTAATTTTTCATTTTCTCAAAATTTAAACTACTGTTTGCAATCTATTCGGTCGACCCAGATTCCAAAATGACGGACAGTTAGTTTTGCGTTTCCTCGAATCAGGTCGAAATTAATTCGTCTCAATTTATCGTGCGAATGAAAGTGTTGGTACGCGGGTCACGAAAGCCAAAATAATCGCGTCGATCGGCGTATCTTCGTGTATTCAGACGCAGGGCGTAAGTTAAGCGTGTATCGAGCCTGGTTTTTGCTATGACACATTCGACGCAACGCCGGAAATCACGTTCATTTTCGCACGATCACGTTTTTTCCCGTGTCGAATATAAAAGGAACAAGGAAAACGTGGGTTTTTCGCCGCTCCTGCGATCGAAATTCGATTAAAAATAAAACGCAAAAATTGGCTCAATTGGCATCAATTATAATTGATCGCGAACGTGAAGGCGAAATGGAAATTGCAAGCTGAATTGTGTCGCTGAAGTTAATGTCGATCAGAGTTTTTGCAAGCTCACGAGAAAAGTCTTTCTTCTCCCGTCTCTGCGAGTCGATGCGGAATAAAACTCTGCGAAAATATTTATAAACTCGACGATATAACGCCACGGCTGACCCTTCGACCTGCTGGCTCTGTGCATGGTATAAAGTGCAGTGGTTACCTGCAAGATCAATAAAATTTCAAGTTGACTCTCTGGCAAGACGGAACGCAATTTTTTGAAATGTTTTACTCATTTATGGGATGTAGCTGGAAAATTTAATGGGATTTGGTGTACAATTTTTATGAACTTTTGCTCACTAATTTTCAGACGCTTAAATTATAAATGAATTGCAGCTTAATTTTAATAAACTTAAGCTGCATTTTTGCGGCTGACATGGATTTTCACGGCTGACGAGGGGCATTCATGAAAAAGTCTTATTCGAGATGAGTTTAAATCTTAATATAAATATAAGACCCTAGAGAAAAACCCTTATGAAAATACATAAAAAACGAAATTTTTTCTAACCCTGTGAGAGTATACAGTTTCTGTCGCAGTTGCAGCAATGCAATGTGATGGATAATCGTTATTGAACATTCTTAGAAAGCCTTTTTATATTTCAGCTGAGACTTTTATTCAAAAAGAGAATATTTACGGATATTAAAATAAGGTAGACGTTTTTCCTTATTCACGACCAGAATATTAAATTGCGTTGAACGTATTTATTTATTTTATTCAAAAACAATACTCTTCTAATATGCATTTATTTTCAAAAAGCTAATATTATCTAAACCTCAGTTCTGGTGAATTATCAATTTGCATTATTTTTTCGAAAAGTCCATAAAACATTGAAAAATTCTATTTTGGTTTTTTCAAGAGTACGAGGATGTGATAGATTACAAATTCATCTAGAGTAATTTCAGATGTAGGTCGAGTACATCAACCTCCCAAATCTGACTATGTTACAAAAATCAAAAGATCATACACGACTATGTAATTTCAACATTTTTATCCTAAAAGAACAAAAAAGACATTCATACATACAAAAAAAAAACAAGCATACATCACGAAATTAAAACACATTGAAAACGTACACATAAACAACCAAGAGAACATGCTATACAATTCTGCTTGCCAAGTCTCTAGACTGAATCAACTATTGAATGAATTTTTTATTGAAACAGACTTTACAGTCAATGCATGACATTCACAGTTGAATGATCTGAATGACCATCAAAGTGCAAGCGAGCGACTGATAGTGTGATTTAATTAAGAAGATTCAATCAAGATAACAATCCAAGCAGCCATTGAATTTACATGTTAATTAGCCGAGAAGAGTGTACATGAATTTTGTACGGCTTGTATAGTCTGCCCACTTTTGTAGCATGAAAGGCGTGCGCGTACGGAGTGCAGTTTCACAAGGGCGGCTGGTACGGCTTCAGAATATAGATAATAGAGAGCAAGAGCTCAGCTGTGGATAGAGAAGAAGCTGGGCATAGAGATAAGTAGGATGCCATATTGATTGCGACTGACTCGGCTGGTGGTTGGAGTTCGAAAGTGAGGTACCACCGAAGGACTATGGCCCTGCCAGAAGGATGGTGGGTTCCAGCACAGCACAGACCAGCTCGGTACTCCGCGAAAATTACCAGATCGATATTAAGTTGCAATAGTTCCCTTTCGGCTGCAAGGCGCTTGCGTTTTCGCCCGCTTCGCCGAACCTGCCACCTGCACCTAAAACCTGCCCGCAACTTGACCAACTTTGTATCCATTGCACCATTCAAAACAAAACTATCTCTTCCATCTCCAAATGATCCAACGTCTTGATATAACAGTACTCGACAATTTTCTTATAGACAATCAGTACAAGTTCACGATACAGGAAATACTCGAAGAACATTCTCACATAAATTATTTACCTGACGTTTTTTGTGAGTGTTTTTTTTTCATATAAAAGTGGCAATGATTGTTTCCAGGATGAATAATTTATTGACAATTTTTTTCTGTTAGAAGATAATTTTTTTCATTTCGGACTAAGAATATGTGTTTTTGAATTCTTTCAAAACATCTACAATTCAGGAATTATTTCTCGTTTTTCTGTAAATTACTTTGAATTTGGATTACATTAAGAAAAAGAAACTGGAGAGGAGTTTCTCGTACTAACATTCATTCATTCGAAACGAGTCGTGAGAAAGTGATTAAAAAGCCACGGACGAACATCGTACGTTATTTCTACACGCTTGTTCATTGACGCGCGTCGCGGTTAAACTTTTCTCAAAGGATATGTTCAACTTTGTCGAAATAGCTGGTATTAACGAATGAATTGTTCCGACTTAACTGCTTCATTAACGTCCCGGTAGAATTTCAAAATAAACTTTTGAAAAAAAACCGAACGGTCGAAAAAGTTTTATTGCATCGGCGAACACAAATTTGATAAACTAGCAATTCATTGTGAACTATTTGAACCGACCAGGACAGGGAATTGAATGGCAAATTTTTTATCGCCAAAGCGTGACCATTAGTGAATCAGGAGGAATTCGTCAGAGCCAATTTGCATAAACTGTAAAGGATTGTAAAATATCGATTCGTCATGCTGGATATCAGGTCTCTGGCTGGACGCTCGGACATTTGTGAGCGTAGTACTTTGATTAATTTTATCAACCCTACTGGCGACTGTTAAAAATTAAAGAACAAAATGAATTTTCAGGTCGATATTTCACCGCAGTCATCTGTTAGAACAACGTTCCATCCGAATCCTTTTAAAGTCGCATAAGCGTTAATAATCACTGTCTAGTCCGCTGTGCATCTGGAACCCTTTGGATGTTCTTTTCGACTGACATAATCAAGTTACGTTGATAAATGACAGCTAAAGGGTTAGATTTGAAGAACAGGAGTGTGACAAATGACAAAAAACCACACAATAAGCAGTTAACTTTGACATTTCACTATGGACAATTATGGATTATAATGGGATATAATTTAATCATCGTTAATCGAAAAAAAGTATAATTGACGTTCGAATTCTGATGTCTAGAAGAAACTTTCACCAAAGTTTTTACGACTAGCTGAATCACAAAAATGGTCTATTCAAGAATGCATGATATTGAATAAGCAGCCGACGAGGCAAACTTTTGACGTAACGACCATCGAACGTTTTCAGCAGAAAACGTCATAGGTACGCAATATCAAGTATTCCGAATGGTCGGAGGTCGACAAGAGTGAAGTCGGGGCAGGTTCGAAAGAAGAAAGTAAAAGCAGGGAGATTACATTCAGACGCTATCGACTTCATGATGACAGCAGGCGGGATTCCAGCATCCGTTTTCCGATGCTTGCACTTGGCAACTTCTAATAGACGCCACATGAAACCTTTTATGTAACTTTTTTTTCTTTCTTTTTTTTATGATAACACAAATTTTTGCCGAGTAGAAAAAAATGCTTCACTCAAGAGAATGGAACAGAGTTTTTCTTGAGAACTAAAGGGTGTCCGCAAAAATGAATCAGGTGTTGGAGAAACAATTTTGTTGCAAATGAAATCACAATTAAGTTTGGGAAACAAAGTGTTCGTTCGGGTAACAGTTTTTAATGCTAGGACGAAAAGTTTGCGCGAGTTCGTGAAATTATATTAGAGTGAGAAAAAAAGAGCAAGTCGAACAAGTTGGTACAAATGTAAGAACTTAGTTGGAATTATTCAGAATTGCATGAATTTTATTTACAAATGGCATTTCGAATCAACCCAGGTGTTTGAACAAACGCGCGCTCACACACTGAAAGCTTGGGTGTTTGCACTTTTCATGGTTTATCGTTTGCGTTAAGTCAAGTATTAATGAACGCCATAACGCATTAGGTTAATATCGTGATGTAATGTAGAACGCACGGACACAAATCATGTAAGACGATTACACGTGCAAAAAAATCAAAGTAAAGTATAGGCTAAGGAGTCCCCTTGCAGAATCCATATATAGCATTCCATATCGTTACCGGTATCTTTAATACGATTAACAGATCCCTTTCATTTTTTCCCAACTCCCTCCCTTCTTTCTTAGCAACATAATTGACTCACGTCAGATATAATAATCGGTAACTACGACTAAAGTCGTATTTATGATTGGCGGCTGAATCTTTTTTGGAAGACATAAAGTGTTGTTTCATCTTCTACATTCAGCTCTATAACTAGAAGAAGATTCATTGTAGCATGAGATTCAAAAAAAATTTCATCCCAAAACTACGAACAATAACGATTCAATCTGCACACGCTAAAACTCCGACGAATGTGTCGGACTATTCTGTATAAAGAAAGCGCGCCAATATATTCTGGCGTCGATCTCGTCGCTTTTTGGTTTTCGTACGCCGAGGTTCGTGAAAGTTTCTCGATTAAAAATTTCTTCCAGTCCGCTCAAACTGCCAAGTTTCGTATGTTCGCGGAGCGACGAAAGCGGGGCGAGAGAGAGAAAATTCTGGCAAAGAAAGAAAGTAGGTCGCATCCTAAGCTCCCTCTCTGACGAAGGGCTAAATTTTTAACGAATTAAGTTAGGCTTACCTATTTCTTAGCATCGATTCCCCTCGCTCGAGAGCCGAGAGCATTTTAATGGTCGGACTTAAACCGATTTCGAGCTCATGAAAGTTTATTCATTATATTCTATTACCTGAATATAATGCGTTTTTGGGTTACTCTTTTTTTCTTTCCAAGTTTTAGCTTCCGTCGAAAAACCAACAAACGTAATTATAATGCTCCGAGAAGAGAAGTTTTGTGCGAAAAAATGCATCCTCAATGGCGAAACGTCGGTTCAGTTATCCGATTTAGTAAAAATGAGCTCTGGAATCTCGCGCGCGATTAAGCTGTCGGTTTTTTTGTTAATTGAGGTTTCTAGTTTTGAAAAATGAGAGCGTTCCTATTCGGCAAAGGAGAATTTTATTAAACTGAGGCTTTTCGTTGCCGTGGATGAATTAAATTGAACGAATAAAAAAACACTTAAACACTGCGCCGTGTTCCTCGTCGACCATCAAAGACGCAATTTGACAATGAACGCGGAGAATTCATACGCGACAAAGGTGACATGCAGACAAAGACAATGGAAGACGACGTTAGACCGTAGTCTTGTGTCACGGCGTACTCTCACGCAGATGTTCCTGTAAGCTAATTGGTGTAATTTCCCTAAGACTGATGTAAATGCCACGTCGTTACTGCAGTAACTAAAGCCTTTCTGGCGTAATACGTCTCACGCACAATAGTGCCGACGTTTCACATCGAACTGCTGACGCAGCCGAGAATATGTCTGCACATTCGTATACGCAAAGAATATGCTCGTCTTTGAAAAAAAAAAAAAATTCGTTCGGCGCTTTTTTGCGATGCACAATTGACCCAATCAGTTTGCAGTGACGCTCAATCAAACACAATTGCTTCGCGTGACAATAACGACTGCGTGTGTGCCTTTTGCTATGCGATCGTCGTGATGCATTTTTATGCGTGGAATATTAATCGACGACGGTATTTGAATATTATTTATTGGAAGCAGGAAACCGATTGTCGGAGAGTGGCTGTGTTTGAAATGCCTTTTTGTGTTGTATGCGCTTCGATACACGGTAGTTCATAGATGTAATCGTTGGACAAATGAATAAATAACAAATGCGTTTTATAATGCTCGTTTGGAAAATGTGAACGGAATTCTATAATGATTCCTGGAAATATCTTCCAACAACTCGCACGTACAACTATAACAAAATCGTTTACGCAGCGAATCAATTGAGAAGGATGTACCATGTGAAACGTTGGAAATGATGAAAAACTTTTAACCGGAAATTTTGCCCGAATTCTTTAAAAAAATTTTAAGAACTTACCTTCTTTGCGTACATTACTGCATGGCATGGAATCGTTTTCTTCATACAGGAAATGCACCATCTGAAAAAATGATATAAAAACAAATAAAACTAAATGAAAATACATACATTACTAAATGTTAGTTGCAAAATATGTTTGAATAACTTTTAAATAAAATGCATCTCGAATTGTCGATTCTAAAAATTCAACAGGCTACTGTGATTCCGAAACTGTCGCCATCGTCCAATTTCGTTCCCTGTGCTCTAGAGGTTTAAATGAAAATATTACCATGCGAAATGGTTTAAAAAATGACGACTATTCTTTCACATCACAATTTTCTTTCACGCTTTGGTGGTACAAAATTGACTCGCACTACGCTCGCTAAACATGCGCGTTAATATGGGATTTCTGCTACTCGGTGTAAAAGGGTAGCAAACGTAAAATCCTCCATTTGTCATCTTAACTTCTATTACATCATCTACGTGACTCTGACTTATAGGACTGTCACGCGCCATTTTCTTGCCGGCGTGAAAAGGCGCCAGGTACTTTGTATTCCCAGCTGGAATTCGCGCGACAACCCAGAAGAGCAGAAACTTCCAGCAGACCCTTTGGCGAATCACGCAGTCTATTGTATCCGTTCATTAATTATATTCGTGAGGGGACAATACGTCAGACGATTCGGGCGCATCGCTGGGGTACACGCTACGACAAGCCCGTTTTCATACCGGCTAGATCGTGCCTCATAGTCTTTGACTGCCAAGATGCGCTTTATGCCACGTGATTTATCATTTAACAAAAGTATTTGTCTCATTTGGAGACCAATCGACCCATCAAACGCTGCTACCGTTAATTTTGGATCTGTTTCAAAGGACCTTAAATGCCTGTCAGTCGCTCATGAAACTATCCATAATGAGACGGGAAAAAGAATAACAGCACACGATGTATCAAAGGACACGTGACGCTGCGCCTCTTAGGCTGTGCGCGTTGTTTCGTACAAATAACCTCCATCCGCATAATGGCCCAATAAAATTTATTTCCTTTTGTAACCGAGCAGCTTATTGAATAATAATGGTGAAAAATTGTCCTGCTCTTGTCAAAGGGTCGGACACTTTTCCTCCCCATTTTTGAAACCTTTCATGTTAAGTATGTATATGAATAAAACTGTGATCTAACCCATACTCGATTTATCTTATTTCGCAATTCGAGAATCATAAATTGATGAGCAGTTTTTTTGTTGAGGATATGTGAACCATTATCTTCTCATAAGCAAACTAAACGTGTGATTTATAATTCATTGCTCTGAGTTATTGTCGAAAGTTTAGAGATGCAAACTTTGTATGATCTTCATTTGATAATCAACTTAAGTGATCGATGTATTTCCGCTGTGTGAGAACTTTTAGATGTACCAACAAGCTTACTTTTATTAGTTTCTAATTCTGAATAAAAAGGTTCTACTTCAATTAAAATTTGTCCACTCCAAATCGAATAAACAAAATCCAATTTCTCATTTTCAGCTTTTGTTTTCCAAACCACGAACTTAGAATTTTCAAATTCACTCATGTAAGCAAAAAAGAATTAGGTGTCTCATATTTTTATTTACGTTGTACAAAGGAAGAATTTTATACCAATTTTTTTGTTCGTAAAATCAGACAAATGTAAACACGCGAGAAGAATTCACTCCAACTGTTTTTATCTCAAAAAAAACAAAAATTAATCTAACCAAGCATTTCCAAAAGATTAAACAGCTCCGGGCTTTATATCGTCACGCGAAAAATTGTACGTTTGTCGCATCCGCGTCGTCAAACTGTTATTCACATCGCCGCAAATCTGCAACACATTGACCTCACACCATATCATTTCGCCTGCACCGCAACCGTGGCTCTCAGCTCTCCAAACATATGTCGTGCCGTCATTATAAAATAACAGCATGCACAATATTTTATAAACAACATAAATCCACGTCAACACCCGTCCGACGCCAGATCCAAAGCAAAACAAAAGCCACACGGATCAATTAATATACCTCCGTTAGGACACGCTCTTTCGAATATTTATAATGCCATGAGGTCTAATGTTCAAGACGTGTAGCTAATCAACGAGAATAAAAAAACTTGGGATGAAAGATTGTTCCTCGTTTCCTAATTATACTTTTACTTTTTTTCATCTCTGTGAGATGGGAAAGTAATACATGCTAAATAATTACAACCGTGAAAAAAGTCAGCTTCACAAAAATCAATCGCCAAGTAATTTGACCTCTTTAAAATTGCAAGTGGGACTCAATTTTGGCGAGGAAAGCATGAACCCGGTGATTAATAGTAGCGTGCCAATAGCTTATCGGAAAGGGTAGGCCCCGTTGAGGAAGCTTGTCGTACGGATACTCTTTCAAAGTCTGACATCACTGGGCATTACGTGGGTCTCGGTAGCCGCGGCGTGTTTCAGTGATTAATGCTAACTGCGAGCCATCCCTCCCACTATTACCGTCCACCCTCTCACTCGGCGGTAACAGATGTACCCCCTATTAATCAATCGGATCCTCCTCCGTTTCACCCTCCTACTCGTTCACCGGATAGTCTCTCATATCATCGCTCAACCCTCTCGTCCCTGGTCTACCTTTACGGCATCCCATTTGAAACCTTATGGTTTCTGTCGGCGTTTTCATCGATCCAACCCGAAACAATTATTTTCGTATTAACTGCGCCACTTTGCCACAAACAGTGGGATGCAAAAAATTTACGACCAAATAATCAGCAGTCAAACATACGCATTCTATTTCCAACTGAGTCTTTTTTTTCGAGCAAATTGTGCTACTCAATAGAATTCATTCACGCGTTCAATAGAACGAAATGAGCCCGCTCGAGTTTCACAACAATTTGGAAATATGTTTACACTAAAAGGTATTTTCGTTTGTTCCACATTCGTCCCGATGTATACACAAGACTGCACTTTTTGCTGGAATTAGTGTTTTGAATTAGAACAAATTAGTGTCAAGTCAATAGTCTGTTTAGGTAGGATGCTCAATATAAGTTGCTACAAATTAATGGTGGCGCTGAGGTGCGATAATTGTATCAGAAAATATAAACCAATCGACACAAATAAGATGGCTGCAAATAACCGGATAAATGTTTGATCGGATCAATTGGAATTAATTAATTCGAACGAAATGTTATCATTAAATTCAACTTATCATTAGTATCACTGCAAAACTTATTTTCATATTAACAAACACGATTGTCGAAAGTTTCTACAAACGTTGTTTTTAGTCATTGATAACAAATTATTACTCCGAGTAATTTTCATACTCCGGTGTACTAACCGACATTAATTTCAACATCGCGGTTTTCCGTTCCCGATAATTTGTTTTTAAGATATGAAGTTCAAGTTATTTTTTTGCGCGGTACAGAAAAGAGCCAATCATTATCATGCAAAGTACCGCAGCTATATCACGAAGCACGTTATAACCGCAGAACACGATAATTAAATGGCTCTGTAATTGTGTGCAAGAATCATATAATACATGGATTTTTTTCATCACAACCTATGAATAAGTGAAAGCGCCTGTTTATTTTAATTAATTGAAAACTGCGACTGGCGTTCAAATTAAAAGCACCACCGAAAAGCGAGACGGTTTGTTTCGGTGCGCTGCGAGGTCTGTCTTCGGTCCCTTCGCGGTGCAGAATTACATTATCGCTAACAATGCGTGTCCTTTATTCAATTGCCACTTCCCTTTTGATAATCATAAATGACGACAATTAATTGAATAATAGAAAGGACATAATAAGCGGGACGAGCTTTTCATTTTCACGCTCTTGGTTCGCGTTAAGTGGCACTGTAAGTTTTGTTGCGCCACCGCAATATTTTCATGTCTGTTAAGTGCGCCATTACCGAGGAAAACGTCGGAAATTTCCGCGTGGCTTTTTGAAAAAAATGAGCTTTTAACTCAGCGTCGAGGCTTCGCTGCTCTTTTCGAAAACGCGAAATTTACATCCGTCTGGCTTTATGAATTCAATTTACCTCGCTGTTTTATTCAGAATGAAAGATCACCTGCGATTAAGTATTTCACAAACACACCCTCGTACCATGCTTCGGAAATGCATTCTGCTCCATTGTCTGCGGAGATGTATAATCTCCTTATACTTGTTGCCCGATGGTAATTACGGGATAATCAGTTTCTAATTTAATCACAGTTATAGAATTTTTTTATCAAAATGCTAATTTAAATTACACTCGCTGGAATCAATAGAGGGTAACAAAGGGAATCAAAAATGTCATTCGTGATTACTCGATGAATGAAATAAAACTTTTAACAAACAACTTGAGGTACAAAAGTTGTATGCTCGTTGGCGTAAAAATAAGAACCGTTAGTAAAAAAGTATATACCTTTAATCATACCTCGCTAGTAATAAAGTTACAGAACTTGTCATGATCAAAATTATTAGGTTGTGCGAATCTTGTACTAGTTCACATGAATTACAAATGTTAATATATCGAAGAGCATCGAGCTTTGATACGAATGAATTTATTGTGTACCTTTTATATTGGTACAGAAGTAGTCGAACTTTGTCAGTAAGTCGATTCTTTTTATAACTACCAAGAAAATAGTTTATACAAAGATCTTATACACTCAACTAATGGATGAAATGTTCTCAGACTGTTTCTCTGATTCTCTGCAAACGAGGCTGCAAATAAAGTTGCTTCGAATGTCGAAAAAACGTGCATTACGAAAATTAATTTCGTATCATCATAACCGTTGAAAGGCTTGAACAAACGACTGCATTGACATATAGACCGCATAATTATATTGACACTGTCTGCAATTTCCGTTGAAAATATTTTGCCGCCGTTTATGTCGATCGTTTGCATTTCATCCGCAATTTTTGCGTGCATAATTTCGGTATTCCATTAGCAATGAGATACAAAGACAGCCGTTCATCTGGGCCGGTTGTGTGAGTGCAGCCCCTGCACCCGCATCCACATTCATACACATCAATAGATATGTATAGCGGCACGCAAGCTCATTAAGTTATACCGCTATATCGGGTTTGCATTACTGCCAATCGTGTTTCAGCTTTGAGCACATTCACCGCAGCAAGTTCAAATAGGGTCCGTATAGATTACACATTCGAAATGTACAAATTTCTCTACCTATTCATGAAAATGACCAGAAGTCGCACTTACACGGAAAACGTTTCTTGTGTGAAATAAAAGTTGGAGTTGTTTTATTGCAAACTTGCTAGCATGTCGAAATTTCGAGGGTTTGCACTTGAAATTGCAAAAACAGTTCCTGAATTGAAGAAAAAGTGCACTAACGATTAAACAATCATTGCCATGTCAGGTGGCTTGATCCCACATTCGTGTGACGATAACCCCGTTTTTTTCTTCACTGTTCGATTGATTCGATTGAAAAACATTCGGTTTAAAAAATTCCAACGATGAATTATTCCAACTATAAAAAAAGTATCCATATGATAAATTGATAGTATTTTGATAACAAGTTAATCGTTTTTGTAATGGTCTATAATTTTACAAATTACTGACTCTTGATTATGCAAATTTTTTAACCTTCCTTGTTTACTTTTCTTGTCGTTAGTATAATGAGTACTTCAAGAAGGCGCAAACAATTTGGCCTCCCAAACGTGTGACCCGCATAAAGAAAAATCACGACAATTCGGAACGTGGACCAATAACACTCTGGCAGATTTAAAAGAGCCACGCAGCCAGAATAGAATTTCAGGTATATATTCGCGGGTTTCCTCGAAGGACTCTCGGGCGTTTGATGCAACGCGTGACGGCATAATAACGACGTTAAAACGCCGTGCAGGTCGTGATTTCTTCGTTTACGTTCGTGAAGAAATTTAATTTGCTTAATCGACGTAAGGGGGAGAGATCAGCGAGGGGACGCAAGAGAGGCAGATATAGCAGAGAATGAGGAAAACTTTGAACGGAATCGTACTCTACGCTGAAAGAGGAAATTCATTGGCGTAATACGCCGAGCCATTCATTTGGCGTTTATTGTTGACTCGCCGGCTGCGAATTATTCATTACTTTTGCAGGGCGAAATGTAAATGGTTGACGGGGAAAGATTTTTCGGAAAGCAAAACGCGATGTGACAACACGTCGGTTGAGCCGGCGGGACGCGAGACTGGCTTGACGGCTCGCAAAATCGTGGCCATGAAAATGCATGAATTAAAGCCACGGGTAATGAGAATAAATGGCGACGATATTTATGTTTGAGCGATTTTGCGAGTGTGCGAGAAAGGCATTTAACCGTATACGAAATTTGATAAAATTGGCCTGAAGTTTGAATTTTGTTATCCGTTGTGTTGACAATTGGCTTGCGAGAATTTAAGAGGTGTTAAATATGTAGGGACGAAATTTATTCTATATAATTCTTGATTGCGTGTTATTTTTAGAGAGCATTGAATAAAGCATTTCATTGGCAACGCGTTTCAGCGAAATTTAACAATAAATGCACAGTTTTATTTTCAAACATGTTTCAATCCTCTGGTTGCAGAGCAAAAGAACCGATGAATTTGCAAAACTGTTAAAAACTTTTTAATAGCGTGTAGGAATAATGTCCGGACAAAATGTATCAGTTTCATATTTAATTACTGGAAGAAAAAAGTTAAAACGAATATGGATACTACTTCAGCTACGGAAGGCAACGCGAAACATCATGAATAAACCTTGTTGTATAGCGTGACTTACATATTGAGCGAAGTATAAGCGAGACAAGCGTTCAAGTATTCATGATGAATTATAGAGTTTATCTATAATGTTTGGCGGCATCACAATTTTTTAATGCACTCAGCTATATTGTTTTCTGATCATAAATACACTGTTTGTGTAAAATATAAACATTTCGATTTTAAAATTTCATAAGTAACTGGGTTTATAATCATTCAAAGAAATAATAAGTTGTCCAATCAAAAATTTTTATGTACGCAAAGGAATTTATAAATTGCCAAAATTAGTATTCAAAAACGCCTTTTATTTTTAACTCGAAAACAACCGGCGCTGTGTCTGTACCTTTAACGAAACCGAGTGTAAATCTAGTTAAGAAGAGTTAATATCATATCTGTCACTCTCGAGATCAAGTAGTCGCGCCGCCTCGTTTCGGACATACGCTAATGGAATTTGTTCGAGAAATTGAAATTTGTCAAAATTCATATCGCTGCAATTAAAATCCATCGTCGAAGTTATAAAAAAATCACAGATTCAGAGTTTTTGTTTTGTCATTCAGAAATGTTTTACGATTTAACAGGATAAACTTGGAAAAATCCATTGAATAAAATGTGCTTTGCTACTATAATTAGAATTATAGCATTAAGTCTTGTCAGGTTTAGGGATGTTTTCATTGAGTTGACGAACTCGAATGATGCTGTGAACAATTCGTTAAGAGTTGGGTAAACAAAGATAACCAACCCCTTTCTGCGGAAGTGCGGGGCATAATCTGCAAGGGCTCGTATTTTACGGCCAATAAGCTCATATACATGTCCAAAGTTGGCTGGCGGACGCGTATCCGGCACGGGGCTGCACGAGAATCGAGAAGCGATTAAAGCTGGAAAAGAGCCTCGTTGGTACGTAGGGATATTATGCCCGTGGCCGAGCTGACGCACAATGCCTTTCCACGGGTGTGAATGACTCTAAGAAAGCGTCGGCGGAATACAATAATTACTTTACCTCAGATTTACGAGAAGCGGGAAATTGAAATTTCAAGCACACTGAGCGCACTGGTTTGTTCGCACGAAGCACTGCGGAACATTTTCAATTATGGCATTATAATTTGTTGCCTCTCGTACCGTGTGTTGCGTACACCCAACGCAGCCAGCCCTTTCCAGGATTATATTAATTTAATTTCGTTTTCTTTGACCGAGCTTTGGACTGACTCGGCGGAGTTGTACGAAAATCGTGTTTTGTCAATGACTTTCTGCGATTCGTCACTCAGCAATACGACAATCCGTATCTTAATTAAATCAACTAATTGAATTACGAGATGAAAAGTTTAGATATTCAAGAAACTATGTAACGACAATTTAGGGTGGAACAATAGCAATATTTTATGTGTAGTTGACGTGTGTTATGTACTGCCAAGATAAACAGCAAAGAAAAAAGTCTGCATAGCCTTTTATATGACATCCAAACACTCATAAATAAATTGTTATATTTATGAATATTTACCAACGTGTACTATATCCATAAGAAACATTCTGATATTAAATTTAATAAAATTGATCTTCTTTTGGTGTGTTCGTATTTTACCGATGAAAAATTCACACGCATGATATTCGTGCTCGAACACTATAAAAACGTACATTGATATCAAAATACAAAAACATCGATTCGTATTTTTTAAATGTACAATTCTTCGCAGGCATTCCCCGTTTCCTAAGAAATTTCTTTATAATACGCAGGAACGTGAGGATACAAGTATAACATAGTTGTGACTTCAAAATCAATACTGAACCGCATTTTTCAAGTCATGACATTCTGAAAGAGAACGTGAGCTCGGCGTTACGGGCGTGACTCACCTTTATTACGTATAATTTGATGAACATACTAAAATTATAGAACTTTCGATATAAAGTTGAACGTGATCCTTCAAATCACGTTCGGAGTTTTGAATTTGATTCAACCAATGGTTGTAAACTACAGCAGTCATGTCTTTTAGTATCATTCACACGAAGAAGTAATTGAAAACGTCAAGTAAACTTGATTTTTGCAATGAATTTTGAAGGCGCCTAAATGGATTGCCACATAGATGGCATACGTTGAAACTTACAGTGACAGCAACCGACTCATTTCAAAAACAATTTATCAAATTAGATTCACTACACGTTTTGTTTATCTCTGGTTTATCTTTGGCTCGCAAACGCAATTTTCGTCGCAAAAATTCATTATTGAAAAATTAATCGAAACTTCGTTCCTGTAGGAGCTTATGAAAAAACACTCGTGTCATCTCAAAGCCTAAATTGGACTGTCAAAGAGCAAGGATGGCTTTTTAAAGCAAAATCGTAAACCACGCATCGACGTAATTAGTTTTAAATGAATAAAGAAAAGAGCCGAAAGACGATGTTTTTTGTCATACAGAAGGGATGATTGAAGCCCCGACGAGCCCTCACGAGTAGGATGAAAAGCTAATGTGCGAAGATAAAAGGCAATGGATACACAGTGGCAATAGGTATATTGTATAGAAACGAGTAGTGTCAACATGCTCACTTTGTGAACCGCACCAACTCGCCAATCTCGACCACGCGATATTAACGTTGTCTACTGCGCTCTTCCTTTTTTATTCGCCAACTTGAATAAACATCGTTGCGTTATATTCGATAATTACACGCAAATTGCTCTAATGAAAAATCAAGCATGTATGCTCCATCCTGGGAGTAGAATTTTGCGGTAATGATTGTTTATTATTGTAAGTCTATTCACACGAGAGACAACAAAGGGCCGAGCAAGGCAGACGAATATATTCATTTTGTATTCTAAATTACTGTGTTGGTGTAAACTTTCTTTCCCAAGTTGGCCCATAATGGCGCGTGTACGACTAAAGTTTCCGAAAAATGGACTAAATTTATCATTCTTGACAGAAGTAAAGCAAATACATTTTATGCCAATGAACGGGGTGTCTGAAATTGGAGATAAATGAAGTAGATAATATGAAGGAGAAAAAATGTTTCGAGTTTGTCACGATTATGCTCGAAAAGTAATGAATTTTCTTGTTCTGCAATCTAAACGTGAGAGAAAGTAACAGAAGTTTTATTGACGATTATTCTTCAAGTGCGATAAACTGAAAACGGAAAAAATTATCGACCTGCAGCTTGAAGATAGTTTTTGCAAAAATTAGTATACATTTCTCAAATGTCAGAAAGCTTTTATCAAAAAAAAAAACGTGATGGAAAGTTGAAAAACCACACACGAATTGGTCGAACTATTGATAAACGAATCACCAGAGGTTGGTTGCACTAAATTTTTTTCCGCCGAATACCAGAAGCTCGGGTTCGAATATTGTGCATCGTTATCGTGAAATTTTTTGTTCGGCTCGTCCATTTTTGTCTGAGCAAACACGGCTAAATGAGCGAATAACTGTTACCAGACACCAAAGTTGATTTAGAGCACTCATCTTTTGTGATCGCAATACGCATACCGTACATTTTGCAAGTACGGTATCAATAGCTGAAGAGCGATATTTGATAGCCTTTGTATGGCGTTGACTTGCATATTGATGAAGTAGTCTGCCGTTGGCTCGATGTATTTTGCGTTCGTTGGACTGTCTGTCTATCTTCCGGTGGAAACCTAAACTATCCGTACTGTTCGGTCCGTTACAATAGCGATACAATGACAGACCATTCACATACATTATGCGGCGAATTAACGCAAAAGCGACAGGCTAGATTGAAAAATAATCAAATTGACGTACGGACTCCGACTAATTATCCATCTGTTGAGTAAACGCAATTATTTGTTATCTGTTCGATTATATTGGATCACAGAATTGAACGAATTAATGATTAAACGAGGTCTACCAGTGTCAGTGAATTTTATCGAGATATTTGGGCGTATGCGAATAAAGACAGCAGAAAAGAAACCGCAACCGATGATTTCATTGACGATGCTTTATTAAAACTGTGCGATTTTTCATGACATCCAATTTACCACTTTTCAAGTACTGAACGGCAAATCATTTTGGTCGGATGATTTTCAGTGAAAGTACAAGACGAATAAATTAAACATCAAACGGCGCTATCTGTGGAACCCGGGAGCCGACTTCTGTCTCATAAACATGCTGCGATATGACGCCATAAAATACATTACTCGGACAGCACACGACAGGCTTTTTATTTCTTAAAATGATAACTCTTAAAACGAATGCAGCCCGCCTCTACGTTTCGATTAAATTTATCTTCAACTGTCACGACGATTTTGCATGCACTGCGGGTGATTGGGATGATTATCAAGACCGACGAAATTCAATCGGATTGAGAGCTAAATTGCTATCCTTTGAAACCTGGGATGCCCACGAAGACTGCGAATAATCGAGTCAGGAAGATTAGCGAGGACAGGTTAAAACTGGCACATTTTCGTATCCTTCACTCGCATGTGAACGAAGGAAAGCGAAAGCACGTGCTTGTCTTTAATGGGCTAGCCACAGCTGCTAGAGAATATGAAGGTGTACACAATTCGCAAGGGGCAAAATCCTGTTTATCCCGAACGGCGGGAAAGTGATGGATTTCGCATATCTCACACGAACCTCTTATCCATGCCGTTCTGAAACGCAATTATTAATATTGCATCGGTTCAGGGGATCACCTCGGATTAGACGAATCACCCTGCGAAGGCCCGTTTTCCTGAGTAATTGATTCTTACCGACACGTTATTGGAGCGTGTGCTCGAAAATGTTATCCGCGCGGATTATAAGTGCGCTTTTTACGACTGGGTTGTGTGTAATGCGTTTTTTACCCTCTTGTTCACAACGCTCCGTCCACGTAGAATTATCAGAGTACATTTCGGTGGATTACTGTCGGCGAAGTAATCCAACTTGTTTGATGGTAAACCGACAATTTTGCAACAGCGCGATTCGTACCGACCGTACAGAGTGTTCTTATTGTCTGCGCCGAGGTGTCGGCGTCGTGTTGCGCTATGCACATGTGTAGTGGGCTCTAAGGACCCTCAAATCCTAGAGTGATTAATTGTCTTTACGTGTGCAACACGATAAACGCAAAGCTTCATGCCCAGTGCGCACCGCCGGCGCCATGACATATGTTTCTGTGGAATAAATGAAACAAGCGAGTGTACATCAATGCGGCATATTACACTGGGAGGGCAAAATAGATTGGCACTCCGAGAAAGCTCCACGATTTAATTTGTGGATTTGCAAAAGTCGCGCCCGTGCTTAATCGCCGGGACGAAATGTTACCGCTCTGGCTGATTCTAGGGGTTGAGCTGTTAATCAGATAAAGGAAGGGTTGTTAAAAGTCTGGCTTGCAAGTGTGAAGCTGATACCGTTCGGATGCCATGATGAATGAATAATTCTCGGTTACTCGGTTGGGGTTCAAACTGTTTAGTATACTGGGAGGCGAATTTTCATTTACAGCTGACCCCTTTCTCTGCAGCACGTCTGTTTCTGCTTTTGACACACATCATTAATACTCTTGCGCTCTCAAACCTCAAGTTCATATGTTTTTAAGAAAAACTTTTCATAAGTTACTTCAGAATTGAGTGAAAGGAATCTTTTTGCAATTCATTCCGCAAGTTCCGTCATTTGTTACAGTCAGAAAATTTAATTGTCAGACATCAAGCAAAATTCCCTTGAAAACTGAAAAAAACGGTTCCTAACTCTACACAAATATTTAATGACATCTCGGTAATGAAGATACATCTTCTTGAGAACTATTGAGTGTGAATTGATGTTATTTATTGTGATATTCAGAGCTAACGTACGATTATACAGGCGTGGTGTGACCAGTGTGAAGTTATGAGAAGCTATTCATCATATCACAATGCCCAGGCATGCGGCTATATGACAACAAAGTCGTGCTTGTAATCACGTGAACAAGACAGATCGAACCGATCATACGTACGGCAAATTTAGTTGAGTTGCGACAGCTTAGCTCGCTGACTAGCAACCGTTTAGCTGATGGATAGTCCGCGTTGCCAAAACAAATTTGACAGCACAAATCTTTACCATTGGCTTCCGACGGACATTATGTTGTCTTCGCAAGATACCATATAGCTACAGCGAATACCGGAAACCGCCTCTCCGGATGTTTCGTTCGCGTTTGGAACGCCGCCAAGAACGATTCAATAAGAGGGTCTGATCGCAGACTCTCAAACTTATTGCATCTTACTTGATAGTCCTTGATTTCGTCATTCTTTAACTTACTTATACATCGACGTGACGAGAATTTTTAGTCGTTCCCAAAGTGGTGCGATCTCATGACTATCATAAAATAATAGGGTTAATTTATAGCAAATATTATTACAAAAAATTAAAAAATAAAAATTGCAAAATAATAACTTTTTATTACTGAGTATATGAATAGTACTTTCATGATCTGTAGTAATCATATAGTTAGTTCATTCCGCCTTTACAACAAGACTTTTGATTGTTCGTTTAGAAAGTGTTTGATCTTATCGTCTGCAAAAATCGGACTAGACAAAACTGTATGATCTCAGAACTCACAACCTTTTCACTTAGACAGAGACGACTCACAGGGAGGTATGTGGATTACACAGAGGCGCTACGCTTCATACAAATTGAATTTGCGTAATTACGAGAGTAATTACGTCGGGATTAGATCCATTACGAACGAATCCCTTACGTTCTACTGCTGCACTATTGCCTTAGCTTCTCTACTTTAGGGCTTCAAGTTGCTCGAAAGTCGTCCCTTTTACCCATAATAAAAAGTCTGTCCTAATTTCGAAATAATTTTCCGATCCAACTAATTTCGTTGTTTTTTACTGAATAATCTATTTTATGTAAGCAGAAAGTACTCGTAGACAAGCTTTTTCTTCTAGCTTTTACAGTAATCACACATCAATTCTTTAGGAACTTTGAACTTAAAAACAATTACACAAAACAAATTACAGTCGCAATGGCAACGATAAAATTTTATTCTCACCCGTGACCATCTCTCTTTTACTCCATCTATAAAAAGTAAGCCTAATCAGATAAAGTTGTTTCGCGTTGTTAAAATTTTATTACACGGAACTGGTGGTTAGAATGAATGGACAGTAGGATCTATAGTGAAGCTAGATAAAAATTAAAAATGTATCTAAAAGCATCTCACTCTTAAAGTGTCTTTATGTGTAATTCCTTAAAATCTATTTTACTTTAAACTACTATATTTCTTCCTGAGAAACGATATCAACACAATTCAAATCAATTCACTTATCATTATCGTATCTTTCATTAGAATCGACCCTATGCATATGTTTCAAGTGGTACGATAAAGTTTGTTGTGGCATCAGCAGAATCCATTTACACTAAATAGCACCGCTTTATCATCATGTTTTCTAACATATGTGAGATGTCATCGCGTCTGCATATGTGATAGGGTGGAATTCTATTTCGCGTCATCGGAGAGCAAAATATCTGAAAAAAAACCCTAACATAATCGAATTCTCGAACTTGGTTCATTTTTTTAAATCCAATCTGTGGGTGTATCAGCGCGACGGTCGCGTACCCCAGATGCGTTGTCATGCTTATCGCATGGCTGACTTGCCTGCAAGGGTCTTGTTTGCGCGACAATGGTGATACGTACCCTCGCGCTTTCTAGTGACATGAAAGTCGACGTGCCGAGCTCACAAGAGACTGCCGGCGAAGCATAATCAAAATCTGCGATATCGTTTAGCAACATGCGAGATTGTCGGCGCGGTTAAAAAGCTACAGGAAAACGCGTCTGTGCGTGTCCTATCTCGTCGCCGAGATGCAAACTTGGATTCCATCCCCGAGCCGTCACTAACGGCCTAGCAAACGGTTGTAAAGAATTCGCTGGAATCGTGTGACACGAAAGTAACAGCAGCGCTATCTTCAGTTAGGACTCTGCCTAACCGCGTTCGTTATCACCCTCCGCCCTGTGCAATCAATTTTGTGTGCTTAGCTGGATTTGCAGTATATATTTTTGTCGCACTGTCAACACACGTTTCGATGCTCGCTTCGGCTATGCTATAATTTTTTATACGTTCCAAACAAGATAGTGCTTTTCATTTTTTCACATAATATATCGTTTGTGAAGCAAATTTCGTATGATAAATCGTAATTTGCGTTAGATTTCCAAAAAATGAATTCAATTGAACTTATTTTTGAATTTTAATTTTGGATAATACCTTCAATTGCAAACGATGAGGTAAAAATACAGATCCAGGTCGATATATGCACACGTTTTCTTAACACCTCGGTGGCTATCATTACTGCGTCCAAGGTTGGGAGCAAACAATAAAATGGAAATTTCTGAAACGCCTTGAATTGCACTTCTCACACTAGATCACTGTCCGGCTCTTCCTCGCAAATCGTACGCCATCCAACTTTTGTTGAGTAACAATAAATATGTTAATTGTTTAAATATGTTATGTAAATCCTTACAATTGGAACGTGTACTTGCGTTAATTATCGTATTTGCATTTAGTCTGTTGTTCTGCCACTACACAAGTATTCATAATATGGATGAATAATAACTAAGATCACAAACCCTGCAGGTAACTTTTTAGTGGCAAATATACTGCAAAAATAATAGTTCAAATTCAAAACATTATCTATATATATATAACATTACCGAAAACGAACTTGGCAATATTTTTTTTATATTTTCACATTAGTCCAGGTTAAAAATTTGTCAGATCTGATAACGGTCATGCACTTAGTGGTGAACCCTACACAGAAATGGCAAACAGAATTCAAATTGAAGATTTAGTAATCTGCAAAAGTAAGTAGTTCCCCACGTACACAAAAATTTTGCTTTAGCTTTATTTGCAGAATATAGCTGTCTCGCTATAAAAGGCTAGGTCTCCGCCGGGATTGAATAGTGGAAGGATTCGTATGAAATTTAAATATATGCTGAAAAGCATTTGGTTCACGAGAGAGGTGGACATCCCGTTGGTTCTTCACCCACTCAGCGCGAAAGAAGGAGAGAAAGGAAAAGACAGAGACAGCAAGATAAGTACAGAGAGATGTTACAGAAAGACTGGCAGACAGAGCAGAAAGGGGAAAGGGAGAGGAAGAAAAATGCAACAAGAGGCAGGCATTGCTCTTGCTATCCACCTACACAAGCCTCCTCATTAGCGGATCTGCATGTCTCAGTCCCCAATTATCCTGTCTCTAGACGCGTTATTCGGTTTCCCTTTCGAAATTCTCAGGTAGACACCTAATATAATATAACAGAGTTCATTTCGTGCCAATTTGCATGTTCCGCGGGCTAATTTAGCCAAATTTCATTTGTCCTTGCCTTTCAACTTGCACGTGCCCTGTCGGTGTTAGATTCAACAAAGTGATTGCGACAATTTTCTTCCAAAAATTTGCTCAGTGTTCTATGTGCAATCTTCAATTAAATAGCAATAAACTGTTGTTGAGTAGTGGATGCTAAATGTCGATTTTGCATTGGCGTTGAAGCTAATTGAAGCCCGAGTCTATTGCTCTGGGACCTGCGTCACGCGCACGCGACACAATATCTTGCAAGTCCGTCGCACACCCCGTCCAGTCATTTCTCTCCTGTGCGTTAATTAGAAAGCGGGCTGCTGGTTTATTTGCCGCAGCGTTAATGAATATTTGAATAATGTCTGCTCGTTTGTACGCTGACTTTTTTCCGACAAAATAAATTAACAATTAAGTATTCGCGAGTCCCCACGAAGACGAATGAGGGAGCGAATCTGTCATCTCATTATTGCTTGAGTGTGATTAAAATTGTATTGGCCAGCAGCAACAAGGCATTTGTTTCAATGCCGAGCGACTTTTATTCGACGGTCTGCTCTCCAGTACAGAGCTGTCCGAAGAAGGTAAGCCAAACGAAAGGAAGCCCTGAATTTTCTCTTCCACTCTGGTCAGAGTATTTTGGTCGAATACCAAATGAATTGCTTCTTTTCTTATGGCGTGAAAAACTTTACTCGAATAACTATATGAGATCGAGAAATCTTTTATTCTGACTATTTTCATGAACGCAACTATATATTATTAGCGAAACATTTATGCGACGTTAAATACTACAATTCAACGAAGTTAGTATTCTCTGCGATGTCTTAAAACGCGGAGTGTGCAAACAAACTAATTTTTCTACTGTCACTTATGCTACGAAGTTCACAAAACCTTTTCCGTAAAAACAGAAGAACTTTTGTTATTAATCTTGAATTCACAAAGAAAACTTTAACTTCCAACTGGGTTGTATACAGTATCAGAATGTTCATTCTCAGCAGGGAATATCATCACAGAACATCCAATAATACAAACGCACGGAACGTCGCACGTTGTTAGCCCGTTTCGTTAAGCAAAAGTTTGTTTTTACGAACTTGGTACCTTCAATTAGTTCGGCTCTCCCTAGCAAACTTTACACGAAAGTAAATCATTGCGATGCACGACGTCGATTGTGACAATTTGAATAATGCCGAGAATCGTAGAGAGTGTCAATTTCCAAAGCAGCACGGCTTGGATTCGAAACATTATATAATGCCGAGACCGTCTAACGAGCCGTCGAGGTGCGAATTTAGTTTAACGGGTGAATGCTGCTGCGACGCTTATCTTCACGTGCGACATCCTTCGCGCGCATTGTACTCGTTACCTCGACTGCAATTGACGCTAAGAACTAAGTATAAAGACAATTCAACATACTTGCACCGAGCTTACGCAACACCCAAACACAAGTTCAAATAGCTTATTAACCCTGGGGATCATAAATCATCGCATCTACTATATTTCTAACCTCATAATTCCCGGCACAGCATGTTGTTATTTTATAGCACAAGCTTTCAGACACAAAGTTAAACTCTACTAAAAAATGAACCTCTAAAATATGATTCCAACATTCTCTTGTAAAAACAAACTTTTCCATGATCTAATTTCCGATTGGAGTAATCTTGAAACAATATTTCACTAAAGTATGGAGCGTTTAGTTACAGAAATCGAATTCGTAGTAAGTGTTGCGACGCTTATATCGGAAATATCATAAAATATAAGTAGAGAACCATGTACCATTGTTTTGTAGTTTGAATTCCAAAGACGATTCGTGTCGTGCTAAAGTACGATAACTGGGACAAGATAAAAAGGTCGATCGGGTTGCTCGAGAAAACTTGCACATTACCGAGCATACACTAGCGTGTGCGATGCATCATGATTTCGAGCGTAGTTCGTTGCACGTTGATGACAGTGTAGATTGTTGGACGAATGTGCGGGTCCGCCCATGCTTTGCATATGCACCCACGCTCACCAACGAAAATCAGACGCAACCTTGCGCAAACAATACTAAGCTGGACATCGAGCACGTGGAATGTCTGCGTTCTAAATAGTTGTTTCAAATGGAGTCGTCCCGTCGCGTTGACGCGAGAATGCTTACGAGACTTTACTCTCCAATGAATTAAAATTTTCAAAAAGCAGTTCCTGCCCGGTTGGCGTAAGAATTCGCTTCAATTACGCAGACAAGTGTCTCGTTTGATTATTTTTAACAGTATTATTTATTGATTGTGCAAATATCGTGTAGAATTACCGGATGACAGAATCATTGGTACTTTAATTTGTCTCTTCTTAATTCAATTTCTCTCATGTCATTTGTTTCGTTAATTGAAACTCATTTAAAAACACACTGCTCGGATAACAAATAAAAAATCTTGCATACTACAGCGAAGTATGAAAAAGTGCTATATCGCTCAACAATAAACGGAATTATTAACTGATAAGGGATGGGTACACATAACGTCGGTCACTTAAAAACTCTTAATATTAATTTATTTTGCAGCTGAAGCGCAGCGATATTTCGATGAGACCAATGCAATATGTATAACGCAATCAAGCTTCCTAAATGAGCTGCTGGATTTACGTCTCTGGAGAGACCAACTTGTTTTCAACCTCAGCTGTAAGTCATGTAATATAAAGAACCGAAAATTGCATCCACATCATAAACATTTAATAGCAGTGCAATTTATTTTTATATAGAGTTTAGATTCTGTAAGTTAAAAGTATATTAGTATTTTTTTCAATCTAATTTTTGATAGTTTAAATAGACTTTATTTAAAGGACTCTTATACAACTGTGAAAAACTCTAATTTTGTGTTCAGTTTCAAGTTTTCGAAAAAGCTAGAATTGGATTTTATTTTCGTGAAGTGAGCCTTATAACAGGTTGACGGCTGGCGCCATCCTGCCGAGAATATTCAAACTGTATAGTCCTTTATCGATCCTGAACACCCAGTAGTGCGAAAATTTCGTTGTAGGCATTTTTCATGTTGTATGTAGGATAACATGTTTCCATGCCATATCATGTGAAATAAATTGATAAACGAATTCTAAACAGTATTATGAAAATACTAACTAGTAAGTTCTATCAGTTTCTAGAAGTCGAATAGAGAATGTGGTACAGGATTCGGCTATAAAGAATATGACTTTGTTATGTTCAAAAGAAAGGGAATTTCGTGACTTATGCAATTGAAGAAGTGCGAAAACAAGATGACGAGGGTATTTTTGCGTTCCCTCGAGGTACCTTGCGGTCTTCACCTATGCCTCATAAAAGAGGGGAATGTCACGTTGTGACGAACGAGGGAGACTTACCCAGATCTAAAGGTTCACTCGTGGGACGTTCATTTCGCCTGCTTTAACTTCTTTTATTTGAAAGTAAAAAAAATATTGTCTTGAATAGTCGGCGCTCTTAATGATTGATTCGTTCGTTCTTTCATCATTAAATTTTCACTGAGCAATACAGTCTCTGCATTGTATATCCAAAAATTTAAAATGCAAAAAAAAACTTCATCCATAATATTGATTTTCAATATCTTCTGCAAGTTTAGTCTGCTACTGTTGATAACAAAGAATAACTTTAATTAAAGGAAATCATTTAACAAAACACGAATTAACTTTGAACAATTAACTTATACTTTTATCATCATATGATTCATTAAAAATGTTTGGTCAGCTGATATACACCATAAAACCACTAAAATATAAATTCGTAATGGTAACCGTAATTGAAATATTTAACCCATTATATCGTTCATTCATTCCTTCATTCGGATTACTCTCTTCATCCTCAAATTAATATCCCCACATACAAAACACGTAAATAACTTTATTAAAGACGGTCAACAGATTCTATTGACAGGCAGCCAACTTCAAAATAACAACGCCCAGAAGTGACAAAGGTTGTTAGACAAGGCAATATAACAACTCATGAAGCAAAATTTGGAATTGGCCGCCACGCGACTCTCAGTGACATATAATAAATAGCGGATCGTGCGAAAATAGCAGGCGATACTGTATGGACCCTCTCAACGCTTCGAGAAATTTGAGGCGGTCCTGCATTGTGCCATCCGAAATGTGTCTGTTAGCAGCTGCCTTGAAAACAAATTTCTAATGCTTCGTTTGACAAACCCTCACAATACTGAAAACGGCGAAGTGTTTGACGAACGCTGAATTCACCAGTATCCTATGAAATGGCGCGAACAATGACGCGTAAAATAACAAAGATTTCTATGTGACCAGTCTAGACGGATTGGAAAAATCTATCTAATTGACCCTGGGTGCACACTCTAGCTACATTTTTATTCGATTTTTGAATTGTGTATGTTTTGATATATTTAAAATTATTTACTTAGGAAAGCAAAAGCATCAATGTGAACCTATAGAGAAACTGAGGCGAAGAAGAAGCAAAATGAAGAGCATTATTGATTGAACAATTAAACATTTTACAGAATACTCTATATAATCGAACCTAATGACTTGACATGTTTGAATTATTAGAATAATCAGAGAAAACATATTATTCACTAAGAAATGTAATACTTTGCAAATTCTTATTCTATCTTTGAAATGAAAAAAAATTCAGAGTCATACATTCTTGTTTGTTCAAAAATTCAATATTGCTTCACATTTTATATTTTCATTCCATATTCCCTGTAGCCATGGTCATATTTTATGCCACGGAGCAGTTTATTTTGATCAAAACTTGCGAGGAAATCTCGTTACCAGTTTATTTCGTCCAGGCGAAATCCGTTTCCTTAATGATTGAATAAAATTGATTCGCAAACGGGTGCGTTTGGATATTCAATCCAACGAAGAAAAAGCGTCATATAAGCAGTAATATGTTAGGTAGGATTTTTGGCGTATATACGAGGCACACGTACTTGTTAGCGAAAAACAAATACGTCCTACAGCCCTATCTGTTGAGCTTCCGTCAACGCCCTTGGGATTATCCCATCCTATTTTATCCAATTCCATTCCACCGCATCCGCGTCAGCCACCATCTGCTCGTACTGTTGACGATTTATTTGTATTACTTTGTCCGTCATTCGCAGTAAGCTCGCGTCGAATAACCCTGCTTCAGTGTCTTACATACCCGATCCAACCCTAAATACAATTGGATCTATCATGATATATTTTATTAAAAGAAACATTGCCCACTTTTTTGCTACGAATGTCAGTTGCTTCATTTTCTCGCACGGATTTCGTCAATTTTGAAATGACATGAGCCGAAATTTAACGTTGAAGTAAGTGAAATTGCAGTAACTCACTTACAGTGTATTTTCGTCAGCTTTTTTATCGATGTTGATTACAAAAAATAGCTGAAACTTGTTTATGCACAGAATATCTATACTCGCGTTTTTGATCACCGGTTTTTCATTATAAATCCAACTACGACGAACAAATTATGAACTGACAAGCTCAAGAATTTGAAATTTTCACATAGGCTGACATTTCAAAATCAAGATCTGGTGATAAAACATCTGTTAAGTGCAAAAATGCTGTTATCACATGCATGAATTTATAAAAGTATTTTTTGCATAAAAAATCAAACTTGTATCAGATGTTTTACGTAAAAAAATCACTCGGAACTTTCGGTCTGCCGATTCCATGCTGGTGATAAGTTTTTCGCGCCGCAGAAATCCTTTGATCTCCGTCGTAATCGTGTCAAGTAAGGACGCTTTAGCTTTACAAATTTTCCGGCGAGTTTTATTCTGGAATTTTATTTTGACAAGTTCTGTAGCTTTTACCGCCTTTTGGGAATACAACCATTATCCTCTCAACGTACAGATGAAAGCGAAACCTGACCGCGAAGTGGGTTTTTTCATTACATGCAAGAAGCATTGTACATACGCACAGTGTACTGAAAACAAGTGATAACCAAAAGGATAAAAAGTAAATTTTTAAAAGAAAAAACTAAATGTGGATAGACTTTTTCATTGCTTTCGGAACGATCAGGGAAATGCAAATTATAAAATGAATAGGTGTGCTACACAAGGAGGCCCATACTAAGTTGTTTCAGATAACCATCGTTTGATTACAAGATAGCAATAAATATTTCCATCTACGGTATTCATTAACGAGAATGCTTCTCTAATGACAATGTGAGTGGCTCTGCAGAGAAATAAGAATCGTTCAAAAAATATATTAACTTTGTATTGCATTAATGATGTAATTCAAAATACCTCGCAATCATGTATGGGAATAAAATTTCATCGTTAAAAAGGCCACACACCAAGAAACTGAAATATTTTATGCGTTTGTTAATTTGGACTTATCTAAATTCATCTAAAATTTTACATTTCGTTTATTCACGTATCAATAATCATGTAACAAAACTGTACTTCCATCGTTAATCAAATAAAAAAATGCTAAATTTAATTCTAAATTTTTAGTAACTTTTTCTTCTTTCTACCTTAACATTTTATTCCGATAAAGGAAGGACTACTATTTTCTTTCCTGCCTTGCACCTGAAAGCTGAATTTGGTGACTTCAAAAGTGCGTCGCAGACACGTTTCATGCGTTCGTGTCTTGATTCACATGCGATTCTGGATAAAAGCATTCAAAAGTACGAAATTGCTGCGGCAAAACCTCCAAACGATATAACACGCGTCATTTCAAAGACTCTTTAATCTTGAATGTTAGAGTACCTTATTCTCTTTCACGCGTTTTGACTCACATTTGCCTCGCAGACCTTATAAAGGATCACATGCAAAAAAGAATGCGCTGTTAGAGGACGTACCAATCTGACAAAGTCGTTCGGTTTTATCTGCGCAAAGGGTCCATAGAGGTTCTACGACGCCTTTTTTCCGTTCATGATGCTAGAGTGTCGCTCCTGCTATCTTCTATCCGCGGTAGACTCATTTACGGCGGACTTTTATCGAAGCCTCACTTAATAATTTTTAAGCGAAATCTAACGTTCGAAGGAGAACTCGTACTATCCTACTTTATTTTGGTAAATTACAAGAGATAATCACCTGCCGATCCAAAAGAAAGATGAAAAAAAACACCTTATACAGCATCATGATTATTATGTGGATAAATTGCGATAGCATTAAAAATATTATTTGCGTGTAAACAAATTAATTCAATAGTGATTATATGAAACATCACGATTTTAAATAACAACAAATCTTGCCTCAAAAAATCATCGCCTCAATTCACAGTTTGCATCGATAAATGCTGCCATCTGTAGCTGTAATATCTAAACCAAAAGCGAAACTTAACGTTGTGTTTGCGGTATTGTAGAAACCGTAGAAACTGATACCGAACTGACATACCTGCAGTCAATATGAATTAACATACGATAAACAATATTCAACGAATTATCTTTTTAAACAAAAGATAAAGTAAACAAAATAATTCAACTCGATGAGATATCAAATGGTATCTTGGAAGATACATAGAATACTTTCAGTTCTACGAGATCCCAAATTGATTTTCGTCGCTTTTTAATTTGCGCTCACTCCAATTGACTTCTCATGATTTTCACTGTACATCACTACAACTAGAAAAACATTTTTGAAAAAAAATTAGCAAAATCTACTACAAATTATGGATTGGAAATAAAAACTTGCAACTGTTTGATGAACACTATTATCTATGACGAAATATAGGTCAGTACACAAGATTGAAAGTAGAAAAAGGAAACTATTATTGATAAGTTAACCAAAAATGAAAATATCAAGAAAACGTATGGAGTGATGTGAGTCACGACGTTGGTTTTGCTGATGGCCGGTGTGTTGCGTGCGCGCAATTCATACATATAGTACGTGCCGCGCGGCAAAGAAAGATCATTTTATCGCGGACGGCGAAGAATCACACTGTCAACGATGAGGACCGCACTATTTTCCGTTGTGTTGCTTTCAATTGGATTCCTAGTCTGTACGTCATGTAAGTACGCTCTTTACCATTCAGTTTTTTATCAAATTTATTCGTACAAGTAACAAGTTCCCGGTTTAATAATCGATTCTTTTTGGGATGGTTATCGTTCTGTCATCATCAAAAGTGGATGCAAAATATGCATTCAAACAACTTATATCAAGACGGCCAATAGCTTCTGTTTTCAAAACAATCTTACTTTTTAGAAAATTGTACTTTAAAAAAACGTCTAACAGTACGAAAACCTTACAAGTTTCAAGTATATGAGAACAATGAAGGCCAGGATATGCAAATTTTATGGTAGTTTTTCGTTTCCAAAATAAATTTTGCAAAATATCTTGCGTTCACTCCAAAATTTCATCGATACTAGTCGTGTCTGTCCGATAAATATTGAAATTACTTTATTTTTGCACGCATTAAGGAAATCTTAAAAATCAGAATTGAAAATATTTATTCGCGCTGAAAATATGAAAGACAAATATTATTTTAACGAATCATCTTAATGGATATTTCAGAACATCATTTACATTGTGAATAATGCATAATTCATGAATTCCTGCTTATCAGCAAACCATATTGCAGATTATCAGTTTTATTTGTCAAATTTAGTAATGACAAACACATTTTAGACGGAAGTAAACAGGACTAATACAACATTAGATTTGCTAAATAAGGACGTTTTAATTATTATTATAGTTTCTAAATAGCTTTCACGAGATACTGTTCAAGAATGTGATCATTATCAAACTAAACCTTTTCCAAATTTTATCAAATGATTACAGACGCTGATGAAATGTGTCATCACGAAAATTGTATTCCACCTGATCATTGCGAGGAACAAGTGAAAAGTAGTGGTGCTGTTTGCAAGCAAGAGGGAACAAAATGCTGTTCCGTAGGTAAGTCAAGAAGATGGAATAAGGATTTATGAAAATTAATTTTGATTCTTAATTTTAATCTATTGCTTTTCTTACAGTTAAATCTGAGTATAGAACGCACTGTCGTCATCATGGTGGAATATGTATGAATAGTTGTGCACAAACATTAACAAGAGATACCACGGATTGTACTGGAGGCTCCGTTTGTTGCGTTTTAGTATAAAATAATATACATTATCATTAATATTCTTGTATGCAATAAAGTTGTATCAAATTCTTTATCATTATATGATGCAAATTTTTCCGACAAAACTTTGTGCAAACGTCATTTAAATTTCAAGTGAACTCCAATTTCATAGCATTTTCAACAAGTTTTCATAGAGTGTACGTAGCACCTAGATATGAATTTGAAAATGATCGAGAAAATTATATTTTCAATAAATTCTTGAAAGACACGATTTCGATTTATGTTTCAACTTTTTGTCTCTCATCTTTTGTCTAGATGAGAGAATATAGAAACAACCTGATGGGAAAAAATGGAGATAATGCAAAGAAGAATGACTATACGTAGATAAGGGGTTGTACAGAGTTTTGCCACAAGCGTTGCAGACAGACGCCGTAGCACAACTGTTGGGTTCCTCCAGGCGCAAGACTTGGAAATCATACCATGAAGAAGGAAACACCATACAGGCAGAGAAAAAATCAAAAGATTTGAAAGCAACTTTCTAAACTAAGGGTAATTTCGACTGTTTAAACGTTATCATTTTAACTTATTAAATATCACGAACGATGTTTTTAAATGACAAATCAAACGGTAATAAATTGAGGTCTCAAACTTCAAACCTTGACAAATAAAATCGTCGACACCGACAATATCGGTCGATTGTTTAAGTTTCAATCGTTCAATGTTATTGTTTTATCCGTTATCGCATGACGATTAAATCTTTGATTTATAAGGTTTCATTTCTCGAGTTGCATTGACGCTTAAAAGGCAACAATTTTCCTCCGAATGGGACAATTTACGAGCGCAAAGAAACGACGCGTTATCGTTTATTTAGACGGGGCAGAAATAGTGTATTTTTAATTTTAATTTTTGATAAATTACGCCCGGTTCGTCAAACTGAACAATTTATGAAATAGTTTAAAAAAAGTAACCATGACTTTTTGTAGGTATGTGCACAAAAGCTACTTCCTCTAACAGAAGCGAAAAAAGCATAAAGTCGAATCAATAAAAACGTGACGCATAATTTGAACAAGTACTCTAAGTGTTCGTATAAGAACGCAATGCATTGCTTCCGAACACTCCATACTTGTCTGATAGAGGACGAGGGTCACGAAGAGAAGAAGAGAAGCAAAGGGAGAAAAAAGTGGCTCGAGGCAGCGGCGAGACAATGCATATCACGATACCGCAGGCAAATCGGCGGCGGACCAAGGCCCTCTTTTCTCTCTTCTTCTTTCTTTGCTCTCCGTCGCACTCAGAGGCAGTAACGATGCCTCTCGGCGATATTCCGTGCAGCGGTGCCTGCACGGCTCCGAGCTAACGATAAGCAACAAAATGAAATATTAATGAACTCCGGTGCCCTACGCACTACTCATTGCCGCTAGGAAAACTCTTTAGGCGAATATGCAATGGACATTAAAGCACTTTGCATTAGCCAATGCGAACAAAAATTGCTTCGTTTCAAATAACAGCCGCGTATAGTTTTAAAGAAAACTCCGTAAGACATAGTCTCAGAGATGTTACGGACAAAAATTATCATACGAGTTTCGAAGTATTTTTATTCATTTTTAACTTCAAAATTCATTCTACTTTCAAAATTGCGAAATGTTGCCATAAACACCTCGTCGAAATGCCAAGTTGTTCTCCGCGCCGTTTTTAGAAATAGTGATGAATTACAATTATCATCATTTAACAAAAAGTTATACAAAATTTTGCACCGATTATTGAATTGATATTTGGAATTTTCAAAATCAATTGAACTTATTTTCGAGTTTCATGCTTGATTAAATTCAATTTGGTTGACTGTGTCGTTTATCAAATGCAAAACAATACACGGTATTATTCAAACAATGAATGATTAATGTTCCCATTAGTTCTGCCTTTAGACCTGAGAAAATCATTTTTCAAATCAAGAGAAATGAAAGAGTCCAAAACAAATCGAAGTCATATAGAAATGTGTAACTTCATATTCATAGAACAAATGATGGAAAAAAAATTGCCCAATTTTGAGGGCTATCTTGAAATATATAAAACTCATGTGACAATTTAACATAGACTCAAAACAATGAAAAAGTTTAATGTCACACCCAAGGCTCGTGTTTGAATTCGATTTCCCTGAGAATTGGTTTTGTAATGGCGCATGTGTGCCAGTAGACGAGAAACAGTAATTTACGTACATGAGTTTAGTGAGCCGATCTGTTCTTTTGGTTGATGGAAATGTAATAGATTATTTGCTCTAACGTTGTTTCTGCGAACCAACTCCTTTGTGTATTCAACGTTTTCAAAGCACATTTGTTACCTGAAAAAGAAAAATTAATTTTCAGATCAAAAACTTGCTAAAAAATTACAAGGTATTCAGATAAAACACAAAATCAGCAGTTTTTAAAAAGAAAGTACTGCTCTGGAAGGCTTATCAAATGAATAGACATTTATGAATACGTGTCTTAATCTTAGGACTTAAAAATGAAGCTGCAAATCATGAATACCTAAAAAACATTGCAAGTATAATTAGAGATAAAAAATGTACGAATCATCAAATTCTGTTTGTTTCTGAATTTCGGGTCCAAATAAGCTTATAAGCTGGGATAACAACTCCGACCCCGAATCACGTGTGCTAAGCCTGGACACACCAATTTCTCCCCTCGGAGTCATCGATGTAAACCCTGAATTAAAGTTATCGTGAATGAAGCCCGGTTCATAAAGTGCGTGCTCGCAAAGCGAGTTGAATGCGATGAGCCCTCGCAGATTAGACAGCGAGAGGGCGACGGAAACGAGAACACGCAGGAGAGAGTTTGTGGCCCCACGCCATATGAAAATAAGTTCTGTGCGGCGTGGCCCTATCGTGTCAGCGCGTCTCGACTGCGTTTGCGATGAATGCACGGTACCGCGGGCGATTTCCTAATTGCAGTGAGGCGGACGCCAGATAGAAGAGAGAAGACGACTCGCGATGAATTTCTTTTCACCTCTCTTCGGCACTCTGAGATGTATATTCCCGCCACAATGCATATTTCGCAGCACTTTGTGGCGCTTAGTATGGAGAACGCTCTTGGAGAACGCTCGTACGCCCCCACAGCCACGGCTATCTGGTCGTAGCGCACGTTCTTCACGAGTCGCCGGGAGTCGCGCGATCCGTCGCAACCTACCCCGGGGCTTTCTGGCAAAACCAAACTTACGTTTCCACGTCGAGATGTGGCGCGCAATTTCAGCAAATTTCCCGTTCTCTACTACGGCTTGGCTAAATTTTGTACGAGTAAGATGTATACTTTGTCTCACTGTTTACGAAATTGCATGCTGCAACAGTCGTAACAATTTTGGACAAATATTCTTCCTTTTTTATTCGACCGAATGATAAAACTTCATGAAAAATGAAGATGTCGATCACAACAGACACGATCTGGGATTTCTCACGTTAACAAGGATTCATCTCAAAATGACAGCAGCATCCTTTCTTTAGTCTCGAATGCATCAATTAAATTTGACAGCAAGATGATTACGTTACCCGAGATTCATCATCAAAGATGCAAATCACAAAGCTACATACACCCTCGACGTTGCACTTTTCACAAATGGAAATAAAGTGTTTGTTACAACTCAGCGAGTGAATAGTAAAATTGAAAAAAGAGCGAAAGAAGAAGTACAGCCATTCATTATTTTTCGCCTGAAAATTGCATTTCAAAATGAAAGGCCTAAAATTATTTGTCGGCAAAAGGCATTGAGAGGCCAAACGACCTTGCCGGTGCGCCTAAAAAATGTACCTTGAGCAAAGACTTTTTCGGTGCAACCCTAAATGATCCGCGGCCGCAGCTTAAACGATTTCACCCAATCTTCTTTGCTCGCACCACTTAGCCTCCCTCAACCGTTTATCCGAAGCTAATGGCGAAAAAAACCCCGTCTCTGTATATATAAAGCGGCGCAATTTTTCCAGTCTGTTTGATCATTAAGAATTGACGCCGATTCTTATCGTCCGCGAACGATCCCATTGACGCTGCGAGGCCCGGAGCTCTCTGGCGCCCCACCTCTGTTTTTCGCGCTTCATTCTCATGGCGAGTGGTTTGCACTGCTGCGCGGTAATCTGACCCGTCGTGGGTGTATGTTTAACCTCTCGCAATGGCAGGGCAAGGAGAGCCGGACGATCACCCACGCAAGCGAATGTAAATTACCGGAGGCTGTGAATCATTTTGAGAAGAGTCAGCAGACAAGCCCGCGGATGCGTCCCCACTATCCTAGCTTACGTAAGCAGAGCCGAGGAACACTCCCTGGGAAAGGCCGTGGGACTCATATGCTGCGGGCCCCGACTCCCACCTCACGGGCCCGGCCAATAACGCTGATTAGGTGTTTCGACCACGAGGACGCCCTGGGGCTCCTCACCCTGGCCCCGCTGGGTCCCTTTTTCGTTCGAACAATTGACATTGGAAGGCCGTGAGAGAGTTTTTATTAACCGCACAGATCAGTCCCGGGGCGATCCTGCTATCGCAGCACTCTTTTAACTCGTTTTAATATCGTGCGGTTTAGGTTTTTGTAGATACGCGCGGCACGCCTGCGAAAACCCAACGAAACAACGAGTTGGATGCGATGTATGCCGCGCGCACTTGAGATCGTACGGAAGAGCGCCCGCGGCGCTCTGACCGCGGAAACCCAAACGGATCGTGAAACTTGAATTTTGCGTAAGAGGCCTAATCGCAAACAATCTCATCTTTTTTCCACCGATCAAAGTGTAATAGTTTTGAATTTCTATCGTTAGCCAACGATTCGCGGCTGTGTCGATGTGGGCAATTTGTTTACGCGGCCAGAACGAGCCGTGCCAGTCGTTTACATTTCATTACCATGAATTATTTCTAAACTATTTATTCGCAAAGGCCATTTGCGTTTGGTCCGAGAGATTTAGTTTAATTGCAACGCTCTAAGCTAGAAAGCACTGTCAATGCAATCGCGAAAATATTTCGATCGGGAAAGTTCGCGGGGTTCGTTCATTTTGCCCCCCTTTGGTATTACCTCTTTAGGTCCTTGTGCGTTACACTTACATAAATTCTAAACGGGAAAGTGGGATGCATTTGCGCAACCTGATGGGTTGGACGTTTATTTCAACTAGGAGTTTTCGCTTTTTTTATGTTTCTCAGCAAACAGTGTTCCGCAATAGGGACAAACATTTATCTCGGGCAAATTATATTTATTCCGCAAAATGTAACAATATTCTGAGATGACAATTTGAAGCTTACAGTAACAAAACAGAGAAATCCCGAAAAATCTTTACAAATTCCGTTTTCTCTTGCGAATTTCCTTTAAGAATAATTTTTTAAATAGTATAATATCGAGTCAATCTGATGTGAAATAGTTAACTCGAGCAAAAATCATTGATTACAGGTTGTCTCCCCTGGATCATATCTTTCTTCACCTCCAAAAAGCGTACTACGTCGGAGAAAAACAGTTTGAGATAAATCAAGGCAGACTGTCATTTTTAAATGTAATCACTTGAGCGCAGTTCAAGAGCGTGCAACAAATTACTAGTCGGACGTACACCCTTAATCAAGTCACCGAAACAACTGTCCAACATTCATCGTGAATCAAGTTGATCTACGTATATTTCGGGTCATTCGAAAATGGATCGACAGCTGTTGACCGCAGGCTACTAGTGTGCGCACACAAACTGCCGACGCACCAACACGACGACGATGCGTGAGCATTTTTATCCGCGAAGGGTATATAACGAAGGGGGCCTTGGGCATGACATGACCCGTTTCAAAGACACCCAGGACCAAAAGAAAGGATGTACGCCGCTGGGAGCTCTGCAAAGAAAGAGAAAATGGCGCGAAGGGAAAGGGCGCGCCCTAAAATATGTGCTGCCCCGGGCAACTCTCGGACTCCTCGTTACATCCTGCCGGGCGCCTGCGGCGAGAGCGAGGCTCTCTGTGTATATCGTATGATACAAAAACATCGCATTATTTTCTCTCGACGAGCGCTCACGAAACGAGAACTAGAGATCCGAGTGTCCGCCGGGCATGTGACCACCATTATATACCTCTGCCCACCTTTTCAACTCCTTACTTCCTTCGCATCTGCAGCCGCCTCCACTCTGTTACTTCCTAGTCCTCCAATCTACACATGGGTATCCACAAATCGTAGCTTTTTAACAACTCTAATCTTCGCCACTAAATATCCCTGATCTCGATCCATTCATTTCCACGGAAACTATGGAATTGTGAATATCCTATGATGAAATAAAAAATTCGAACGAAATGTAGTCAAGAAAATGATTTGCTGATAAAAAGTTATGGAGTGAATTATTACAGATCGTGCCAATAGTTGTAGCCTGAAACATTATTGACGCATAAGTATCTGCCAGAAATGTTTGCCTTCGAAGAACCCATACCAAGCAGATGTATTAGTTGCGAGTAATGGAAACAAAACTAATATCCCAAGGATCGTTCACGTCTGTAATTAGTTAGCCTAGAAGTTAGTGTACGGCAGCTGTCATTATTTACCCTACCTCTTATAATAAATACGTATTTGTTTCTTTGAAATTTATCGACCGTACACCTTACATGTCAAATGGTAGTCAGCGATATATTTTAGTCTATAAAAACGCTCCAAAACCAACTGCAATAAAACACTATCAAATCTCATCCTGATCTTAAAACCTCACAACATTCTGATGTCTACAGCTCGTTTGGTTGTAAATTGTCTTGCAATCAAAAAAACCTAAACCATTATTGGACCACTAAAACAATCAGGAAAAAAGCACAGCATGAAATTTGGTCTGCTTCAATTCGTCCTGAAAAAACAGTTAAAAGTGCGAAACAACTTCAAACGTCCAGACAGTGTGACATTTTTTTGGCGTCAGTTCGTCCGCACAGCATGGTTAAGGTCATGCGTCAATTTGTCCCAGGCAAACTTGGCATTTATGTATGCGAGTGGCGTCGCGCGCGCGGTTCCCAAACTTGCCTGTGGCAGTCTCGAACGATGTTGCTGGCCATGGCTGTGCCGGCCCGCGGCCATATCCAATACGACAGAGCGCTCTCGGTTCCTTTATATATCGGCGCTTGCAACTACCCCATTATATCCCGATGGCCAGTGGTATCGGCGAAGTACCAACTGCGGCGTTACTTTACGACGCGAGTGCACACGCTGCAAGAGTGTTATCTCTTGCAAATGCGTGCGCCCAAGTAACTATTACGATATACTGATTTAAACCGCGCTCTTTTTCGTTTCACCTTTTGTATACCCTCTCGTTTTATGGTTTGCTTCATTTTAGCTCATGTAATACACTTCTGACAACAAATTTACAGGTTCAATGTTACGTGTGGAGCACTTTTTACAACTCTTGAGAATTACGTGAATACGCGAATTGTTAGCACTAAAAAAACTCCTAAAACGATTGAACAAAGGTAGTTCATGTGAAGGGTATACGAACACAGACAAGATTTTATTTAATTACATACATGAAATTTAAAGTGAGTAAAATATTTTTTATAAACTTTTATCAGGATCAGTATCAAATATAAAATAACTGATGACATATGAAAATAATAATTTTGAAAAGCAATTTTATTTAATTGATATTTGCTTTGTAAGTTTACGTTAAAAGAGGTGAAATTGTATCAGTTCGAACTAATATTTTCAAAGAGTTTAGTCCGCGAATACAACGGGGAAACGAATTTCTAGATCAACATCATCGACTGCTTCACGTTTGCTCAGACAAGAGCAATAACACTGTAAACACACAAAATAAACTGAGATTAAGCGAAAGCTAAAAAAATGTTTGACTTGCTTTTTTGCCCACAACTATTTTCTTTATTATCTTTTAACAATTGCATCCAAGGTAATCCCACATGCGATGTTTATTTCTTCGATTCAATTTTTTCCGAAAAAATGAGTGGAATGCTGTAATTTGATAATGACTTCGCCAGTCTAAAATAACAAAAGCACAATTTATGATTGAAATTACCAATGCTTTTTTTACAACAAAAGATTATTTTCAGCGATAGAATTTGGGATGCTCGCTGCTCGCGGCGATTCCATTGTGAAAGCTTTATGGAATTTTTAATAACCTTTCATTTTTTTGTTTTTCAAATTTTCGCATATTTTTTGTTACACAATTTTTCCACACACATCCCTGAGCACCGCTGCTGGGAACGCCATAAGGGATGCGACAAACAATAAATCGGAATCTCCATCATCTCATACAGGAAAATTTTATTCGAAACGTCACGATTTTAATTTTTTAACGATATTGATATAACAAAAAAGCCTATAAAAGTTTTCAATTTTATTTGCAAATGAAGTTTTCTTTTGATGTTAAAACATCGAAAAAGAGAAAAAAAAGTTTGCACTGAAGGCTAAACAATCTGTTTTACAAATCAGTTTTTGCCATCGGCTCTCGCCTTATCAATGACAAGGTCGAAAGTTCAAAAATTGCAAAGTAGAGGAACTTGCAAAAGCGTCGCAAGAGTGGGAGTGAGAAGGCAGCCACCTAGCGAGCAGCATCAGTCTGAATCAGTTGATGCAGGGTAGTTGAAGTGTGCGAGTCGTGAGAGCCACATCCGCACGTGCTCACAACACCACGTGCACTTGCTTTTGAATCGGATTGAAACGTCGAACAGTAGTCAAGTGCATTAATAAGTGACCTGTGCGAACAAAAGTGATTGGCTCAATATTTTGACGATTGAAATTTCGCATCTTCTATCTAATTAATTTGATACAAGTTTTGAACCGTGGAAACTAGTACGGCCGTCAACCTGGAGCCCACTTGCCCCAAACGGTATGTTTCGAAAAAAAAGTGAAATTGTATTTGAGAAATTACAATCCTGTAAAATGTTAATTCTTTAACATTTAAAGTCAGTGTCTTTACTGTTTGACTTGAATATTAGTTTGGATATTATTAGTAATCTTCAAACTCTCTTTACCGTGAAAGATAAATGTAAATGAATTTTATTGTGAAAGTAAATGGCTTTTATTATTGTATGCTCTATTTAAATTATGACTTAGTAAAATTTAATATTTCTTAACATCTGTCCAAATAACAGTGAAACTAGTTTTTACTTGCAAAGATAATATTCCATAAAATGCTTATGTAACATAATTATTTGTAAGTAAATATGATAGAATGAATCTATATTTGTGTAATATCTATAACAATTATTATGTCCATTTGTTTACATTTCGCTTATTTCAAGTTATAATTAACTTTGTCTTTGAGAAATGTTAATGAAAATTTCTTACTTTCACAATAGTTGTATTACATTTACGAAATTCATAACACAATTCCTTATGTGTAATTGCTAAATAGCTATCTTTTTATCTAACTCAAAAGACTTCAAAAAGATTAGTGATTTTCACGACGAATAGTCTGGCGTAGAGGAAAATTGTACTATCGCAATTTTGAATAGCATGAAAATGTTTTTTATTTCTGATATCAAGGTTTTGCAAGATAAACTGAACAAAATTTTCCTACTGTTTCGTTTGTTTTATTGTAGTTCTACTATTATCGCGTGACTCACATAATGAAAGAGACGATTAACTGGTCACTTATGGCCTACCATTAGCCACTCATCTCAGTTCACATTGTAATGTATAGTACTCGAAGCAATAATTCGCATGAACAATCCAGTCACATCAGATTTTCTGTTCAATTCAAAATCTGTATTAAAAGAAAATGATTCTAATTTGCAAAGAAATTCTTTTTCTATCAAATCGCAATTTAAGTAGCTTGAGATTCTCCATGTTCAGAAAAACACCGTTGAACTTAGAGGCCTTTTTGAAATTTGATTCTCGACGTATATAAATGACCGCGAATCACCTTGACCGTGCATAATTAACCAGGTCCATGTACTAGCATTCCCAAGTTATCCAGACATGTAACTGTGATTCGAGACTTTTATCTTTTATCGCAAAGAGCTGATCTTTTTCAAAAAAAGCAAGGAACAACGTTCATAAATAACGTTTTTGAAAAACTAGCTCGTTTTTCTAGACAGATGAAAAAGTTTCGCACAGCGTGGTTCGTGACGCGATTACACACCCCACGTATTGGGATTTATGCTCGTAGCCAAGTTTTGTCGCTTGTACGCGTGTACCGTGGCAATAATTAATTGAGATAAGCAGTACTACATAAATCGATGAAGGATAAAACTTCGCGCACGCAACGCAAATGAATCTCGTGAAATTTTTTCTTTCAACTTAAACGATCGCCATAAAACGCAGAATTTCCGTCTCAATGTCGCTATACTCATATTTTCGAATTTTCGCAGCGTTTCAATTTTCGTTGGTTGTTCCGTCACGTCTCGAAACAAAAAGCAACGTCGTTTATCTTTCATTCGACGTTGATTTTTACAGCGTTGTATACCATTTTCTCGTATAATAAACCCGACCGTAACAAAAACGCGATGCAAAATAAACGAATAAGCGCCAGAGAAATCAACGGGGTATGCATATTCAAAATTTTAATTTGCTTGTAACGTAAACAAGTGAGAACTCAAGTTTACTATTCATAGTTTTAATTCGTTTAGTTTCACAACGAAACAAACTTGTGGACGAACAAATTGAATTCTTTCATCAAAAAATCGTTTTTCGATTGTTTCAACGATGTGAAAAGTTGATTTTTTTCTTTCCGCCAATGTTCGCCCTTTTTTCAAAGTTATCAAACAAACGACAGAGACACTGCAAATTTCAACCCTTTTTGATACAAAAACCGTTGACGAAACAAAACCTATCACACTGACGCTGAAACGTGATTATTAAAGTCATACATTGCCACAATATTGGCACAAGGGCTCGATCGATTGGGCAAATATTTGAAACGCGAAGATGGTCCAAATAAATTTGGCTTGGATATGATGGTGCGTCTCTTTGCAGTGAAGTTTCTTAATGTTTTTTGTGCGTAGTGGCGTTTAGAGTTCGAAGAAGAGGCAAAACGGCTCGAAAAAGATGTTCATCGACACGAAAAGTTGCCCGAGCGTCCTGGCGAAGGGATGCGGAGAAAACGGGAACTGAAAAAGCCCCGGGGGTTTGCCCGCGGCGCAGACACGCTCTGCAGTTGCCGTAATTAGAACTCAGCGCCCACGGCGATCAGCCCTAGGCTGACGAGTCTCTCGCGGACCGAAATTATTTATGAAGCGGAACCCAAGAGCTGAGAGCTTCAGCCGCAAATATTTTGTTTCGTTCGTCCCGATGGATCATAAATCACCGGAGAATTATAATACGGATCAACTCGTTTTTCTTATTTGTTATAGCTAAATTAAATTTTCAACGGGCTACACAACTACTTTGAATAATCAATTCAAAAGAGACTATATTAACGAATTCAATCTTTCACATTTTCGCTAATATAATTCGCATTCATAAAACTCATCTCTTTTTTCGTTCCTCGTTTTTTGTTTCTGTAAAAAAGACATTTCGGAATTTATCGCCCAAGGACGCTATTTACCACCCAGAGGCCAAACCCGCGAGCAAATCTCTCTTTCACAACCCGAAAAACACGGTACGAAAAAACTTTATATTTATAATATAATGCAAATGTAATGAAAACTAAAAAGTATTTTTTCCAGTGTCTGTCACAATGTTTTTTCGGCCTCTATAGATGTAGCTTATATATGAATTCTTATTTCGTCTAAAAAACATTTGAATCCAAAATGTATTTTAGGTTAAGAATTTGTTGACATTAAATAACAATAAATTTTAATTAAATGACCGTTCTGATGGGGTAAAAATTTCTATCTTGAAGTGTAAGTAGGTGAGTAAGCGGTTGCGATAGACCACAACGAAATGGAGCAAGACGTGCACTGGCGCGTGTCGGGTGTGCCTTCGTTCGTCTCGTCACTCTGCGTGTGATGTTGAGTCCACGCCTCAGACTATGCGTAACGTTTAACACGTATATCAACATTTCAAAAAACAATCTCACAAATGAAAGCCTCCAATTTAGAAAAAAATGATTTAATTTTCGTACAAAAAAGAAATAAATTTGAAAAAAGTTTCGGACAATTGTTTTCGATATGGATTTTTTATTTGAAAAACCCGTGCTGCATTGTGACCTTTTGTTTTTATTATCGGATAGTCCTCATTTTTTTTCTATTTCCAAATAGGCCAACGTAATAGACACCGGCAAGCCACAAGTCAGGCGTTACCAAACGCAAAATTACTATATCTCGTCGCGCCTTCGACTCTATACTTCCTCTCAAATGATTACTCGTTAACACATGTCTATCCCAAAGCGTTTCAGTACTCCGAAGAGAGTACATATTTTGTAGAATTGCGCGTTGTAAAACTGATGACTTTTCAATAGAACTCGATTGAAAATTTCAAAGTTAAATTTCAAAGACTTTACTCTATTGGTTAAATTACAACTATGCTACAGGCAAAAATGTATACAAAAGCTTAAACTTCAACTGGATGTGAAAATAGATTAACGATTTTAAAAAACATGGAGAATTCAATCTAAACAAATTCATTTCCCTCATAATAATTTCAATCTGTTTTGGAAACCAATCAGGTTGAAATGAAATTGATTCCGCCTCCTCTCACACGGAATGCCAATCAACTTTGAGAATAATAATGTGGTCGCGGACGCCGCATGTCTCATTAACTACAATAAACACATCTGACCCCGATTTGCGTCCAAAATCAGTCTTTGGAACCCGACGGCACAGTTTCCCACAGCATTTTTGCACGTAAAAATTTTTTACCAAAATGATGGGTGATTACCATCTATAGTTAATTAGATCGAAAAAAACCCCCAATCCATTATTCAAGAGGCAAATTAATTTGTCTCTCATTAAAAAAACAACTTAGTCGCATGTCTGAAACAAGTTCCGCATTCATTGAATTCACGTCCTCGTGAGATGTCCAAAAGCGCGAAAAATCGGTAAGCCACTCCGGATCGGAAAGCCGTTAATAAATTGGCGACTACCAAGCGTGGATCGTTTGCGCGCACAAGCCAAACCGGTTGGCACGCGCTCCATTCTCTCTCTATGTGATCAAAAAAAAAAAAAACACGACACGTTTTATTTCTTCGAACGTCTCATTATACGTGAGCAATGCGCGAATATACTTCTTTACTCATCTGCTCATAAAGACGTTTGCACTCACTCTTATTCATTCTTCTTTCATAGTTGAAATCAAATTTTAGTTATTTATTTTTTATTTAACTATTTTCAAATCAATATTATTTAATATTATATAATTACTCGTGCGATAATGTGTAGTTATTACAATGGTACGTTGTAAGCGTTCAAATTCAATCTTACTTCATTGAATCGAAAGTTTTTTGTTAATGATAAATGGTACATAAAGTGTACAAGATGAAAGAAAAAAATGAAAGTAAAACTTAAAAATGAATAGTAAACTTGTGTAACGTTTTACCACGTCAATTCTTACAAACTAACCAAACAGCTGTGAAAACGTAGTTCAATCAAATAGGATGCGGCATTACCGACAGATCCAAGCCAATAATCAATGCTTTGTTTACCATTTTGCTTTCTTATTAAAAAAGTATTTTGAGTTATCCTGGACAAAAACTAATCAGATAGAAAATTAAATTAGATTCTTCCCTTTATTTTAATAGTAATTTCAGAAGTTTTGACAGCGTATTTCATTTTTTATTTGTGTTTAAAGTCTGCCGGCCGGAAATCCGCCAGAGGGTGTTAGTGTTTTTGTCGTTGGCTGTCAACTTACAACTTTAATTACTTTTTTCATATAAAAATACCTAATTAATCATTAAAACAATTAGATAGCAACAATCAGAATGTTCCAAAGTTAATTTTAAGACAAAAATCTGATTTTTACAAGCGATAAATAAAAAATGACTTTAGAATTTTCTGATTGGCTGAATGGAATCTGGTGGGAATTGAGGGTATAAGACAAAAATGGCAGCCGGTGATTGGCTCATTCGATCAGGGAAAGGGCTAGCGAGCACATCGGCTGCGCAAGTCAAACAGCGAAATTAATGAATAATTTTGTTTTAGTAAGTCTTGATTTCAAAAAATCAAAATTATGTTCAGAGATAGAAACATATGATAAAACTTTCATAGTTAGTTTGTTTTTTTTTGTTTCTTTTTATTAATTTTTCATCATGGTCTTGTCAAGTTAACAGATCTTAACTCTGTTAACCTGAAACGACACACACATGTGTTAGGATTTCACAGATATCGGCGCAGAACCACTGCGCATTTTCCTTTTAAATTTTTAAATTTCCTATATGTTTTTGCAATGTACGTCAGTGATATTTCATCTTACTAATTATTATTTTATTAAAGTACCCTTTCAATAATTATAACTTCATAAAATTCGTTGCATGGATAACAAGTTTGTTAGAAGAAACTGAAGAAAATTATTAATTTAATCTACAGAAATAAATGCTGCCAGAAAAGTTGTCGCCGCAAGTTTTAAAAATATAAAATAATGTGAATAGCATTCAATAGAAAGATGGAGTGGAATTAGAGGACAAAGATAGAAAGAATTAGTACTCCGTTGATACAAGAGGGGTCCGGGTACAGATTTGTCCACTCCGACTGTTTAGTGTGACGGATCCACACGAAATAACTTGGCGTTACAAGATCCTGCTCATCCTTCCGAAATACACTATCAATTGAAAACTTTAGTAAGAAATGATTAGAAATCATTGTTCACGAGACAAGATCCTGCCCATCCTTCTGAAATAAGCAATTAATTTGAAACTTTAGTAACAAATAACCCTTTTTTCTATACTTATTTCTATTAGTCTTTTTTTTTTCTTCTCTCTTCTACATATACATTGAGAAAATTAGTAAGAACTGATATGAAATCATTGCTCACGAGACAAGTATTCTTTTTAAGATTATATTCTAAATACTTGAAAAATAACCTTCGAAAGGTATATAAATAACGAGACAAAGTCCTGCCCATCCTTCTGCCATGTAATACGCAAAGGGATTAAAACTTCAGTCAGTAATGATATGAAATTATTGCTATCGAGGCAAGTGTACCTTTCAAACTTAAATTCTGCATACTTAAAAATAACCTTAAAAAGGTATATAAATAACGAGACAAGATCCTTCCCTGCCTCCTACAACACACTTACGATTTCAAATTTCAGTACGAAATGATATGAAATCATTACTACCGAGACAAGTGTTTTCCTCTAAAATTATTCTAAATACTTAAAAAATAACCTTCGAAAGGTATATAAATAACGAGACAAAGTCCTGCCCATCCTTCTGCCATGTAATACGCAAATGGATTAAAACTTCAGTCAGTAATGATATGAAATCATTACTACCGAGACAAGTATTTTCTTTTAAAATTATATATGTTAAATATTTGAAAAAATTTCCAAGTTAGATAACATTAGAGTAATAAAAGATATGACATCATTGTACTCGAGACAAGTATTCTTCAACTTTCTTAGTATGTATTCGATTGATTTCAGAAAATCATGTTTTTCATAAAAATAGTTTTTCAAGTTTAAAAACACCTTGGCGAGTCGGCCCGTTTTGAAAAAGCATCAACTTGTACATTGCACAAATATTTACTTGATAAAATCTCATCTCATGAGGCATTTTTACACGGAAAAGTAATAATCAAACTGTGAAAATGAAATTTATCAAATTTATCCCGTAAGACGCAAAGTTACAGAATAGAAATAACAATTCAAGATGTAGACCGATTTCCTGATCTGCAGAGTATGTTAATGTTTGAAAAAGATTGTCAAGATATCGATGTTCTAATCCGAATTGATAATTAATTGATTGCTGATATACTGACTAACGACTGTTAAAATAATAATAATAAGAATGAGAACACACAGATTAATTTTTTTATCCATATTAATATCCAAATATTTAGCATAGTTGTAGTATGAAGTTTTACATCACTGAAAATCTGTCATATTAATGAATTGGAAACTTTTTTACAATTAAGTCGCTGGGTGCGAAAACGGCTTAAGTGCCCTTAAGATTTTAAACAAAAATTCGTTGTAAATATGTTTGATGTAAGTAAAAAATTTACATCTGTGTAAAGAAATAGTAAGCACTTATTTTTCTATGTGAACATTTTTTTATTAAATTCATGTAAGATTCAGACGCAAATCAAACATTAACAATCAATTTTCTATCAAAAGCTCAAGGACACTTAAGCTGTTTTTGCATCCAGCGACTCAATTTTAGAAATTTAGACTTTGACCAAGTTCAGCTTTTTGAAGTTTTTTGAACAAACATTCTGTACACATCAGTTTTAAATTTTAATGCATTTACTGTTGGTGTTTGTTCAGTAATAATAATTATAAAAATAATGATGAGAACACACTGCATAATTTTTTCATCCATATTATAAGTTTTTTGGTCATTTTAAGTGAAAGATAAGGTAGATGCACAGTTTACCGATCAGTTAGTATGGTACTTTTCCAATGCCATCAATGAGATTTTTAAAACGATACTTTGCATTTTCAATAGAATTTCAATACGGGCCGACTCGCCAAGGTGTTTTTAAACTTGAAAAACTATTTTTATGAAAAACATGATTTTCTGAAATCAATCGAATACATACTAAGAAAGTTGAAGAATACTTGTCTCGAGTACAATGATGTCATATCTTTTATTACTCTAATGTTATCTAACTTGGAAATTTTTTCAAATATTTAACATATATAATTTTAAAAGAAAATACTTGTCTCGGTAGTAATGATTTCATATCATTACTGACTGAAGTTTTAATCCATTTGCGTATTACATGGCAGAAGGATGGGCAGGACTTTGTCTCGTTATTTATATACCTTTCGAAGGTTATTTTTTAAGTATTTAGAATAATTTTAGAGGAAAACACTTGTCTCGGTAGTAATGATTTCATATCATTTCGTACTGAAATTTGAAATCGTAAGTGTGTTGTAGGAGGCAGGGAAGGATCTTGTCTCGTTATTTATATACCTTTTTAAGGTTATTTTTAAGTATGCAGAATTTAAGTTTGAAAGGTACACTTGCCTCGATAGCAATAATTTCATATCATTACTGACTGAAGTTTTAATCCCTTTGCGTATTACATGGCAGAAGGATGGGCAGGACTTTGTCTCGTTATTTATATACCTTTCGAAGGTTATTTTTCAAGTATTTAGAATATAATCTTAAAAAGAATACTTGTCTCGTGAGCAATGATTTCATATCAGTTCTTACTAATTTTCTCAATGTATATGTAGAAGAGAGAAGAAAAAAAAAGACTAATAGAAATAAGTATAGAAAAAAGGGTTATTTGTTACTAAAGTTTCAAATTAATTGCTTATTTCAGAAGGATGGGCAGGATCTTGTCTCGTGAACAATGATTTCTAATCATTTCTTACTAAAGTTTTCAATTGATAGTGTATTTCGGAAGGATGAGCAGGATCTTGTAACGCCAAGTTATTTCGTGTGGATCCGTCACACTAAACAGTCGGAGTGGACAAATCTGTACCCGGACCCCTCTTGTATCAACGGAGTACTAATTCTTTCTATCTTTGTCCTCTAATTCCACTCCATCTTTCTATTGAATGCTATTCACATTATTTTATATTTTTAAAACTTGCGGCGACAACTTTTCTGGCAGCATTTATTTCTGTAGATTAAATTAATAATTTTCTTCAGTTTCTTCTAACAAACTTGTTATCCATGCAACGAATTTTATGAAGTTATAATTATTGAAAGGGTACTTTAATAAAATAATAATTAGTAAGATGAAATATCACTGACGTACATTGCAAAAACATATAGGAAATTTAAAAATTTAAAAGGAAAATGCGCAGTGGTTCTGCGCCGATATCTGTGAAATCCTAACACATGTGTGTGTCGTTTCAGGTTAACAGAGTTAAGATCTGTTAACTTGACAAGACCATGATGAAAAATTAATAAAAAGAAACAAAAAAAAACAAACTAACTATGAAAGTTTTATCATATGTTTCTATCTCTGAACATAATTTTGATTTTTTGAAATCAAGACTTACTAAAACAAAATTATTCATTAATTTCGCTGTTTGACTTGCGCAGCCGATGTGCTCGCTAGCCCTTTCCCTGATCGAATGAGCCAATCACCGGCTGCCATTTTTGTCTTATACCCTCAATTCCCACCAGATTCCATTCAGCCAATCAGAAAATTCTAAAGTCATTTTTTATTTATCGCTTGTAAAAATCAGATTTTTGTCTTAAAATTAACTTTGGAACATTCTGATTGTTGCTATCTAATTGTTTTAATGATTAATTAGGTATTTTTATATGAAAAAAGTAATTAAAGTTGTAAGTTGACAGCCAACGACAAAAACACTAACACCCTCTGGCGGATTTCCGGCCGGCAGACTTTAAACACAAATAAAAAATGAAATACGCTGTCAAAACTTCTGAAATTACTATTAAAATAAAGGGAAGAATCTAATTTAATTTTCTATCTGATTAGTTTTTGTCCAGGATAACTCAAAATACTTTTTTAATAAGAAAGCAAAATGGTAAACAAAGCATTGATTATTGGCTTGGATCTGTCGGTAATGCCGCATCCTATTTGATTGAACTACGTTTTCACAGCTGTTTGGTTAGTTTGTAAGAATTGACGTGGTAAAACGTTACACAAGTTTACTATTCATTTTTAAGTTTTACTTTCATTTTTTTCTTTCATCTTGTACACTTTATGTACCATTTATCATTAACAAAAAACTTTCGATTCAATGAAGTAAGATTGAATTTGAACGCTTACAACGTACCAACCTCATAGTCTCGTCGCTATTATTGCCTTGGTCGGTAACATGGTAAATTTTTACCCTATGTTAGATCGGAGGGAAACGTCATATGAAACGGGTTGCCGTCAGGCCACGTCTGGCAACTAATTGAAATATGCTAGTTGTTGAAAGAAAGATGGCTAGTGATTTTTTATTAATAATTAACTTGTGTTTAAAGAAATCGAGCTAGTAAACAAAAAAACGCAAGGTATTATTCAAATTATTTTTTCGATTCTTCTGAGAACAGGATAAGCAATACGAATAAGTATTGATGTATCGACTCGAGGTGACTAGAAAAATTTTAGGTTTAAAAGTGCAAACTAGCGTATATAATGTTGCTCAGCGATTTGACATTTCATTGACGTTACATTGACGTTAATTATTAACATTGACGTTAATTATTACAGGTATCGGGCTTTGTCTCGTTGGGGTCGCTATCGCAACCTTTAATTGTAAAACATGATTCCAACATCTGTCGTAGAGGCTCGTTTTAATTCCAAGCAAGCTTCAAAGAGAAACGCAACTGCTTGACTAATTCAAATGGAAATTGTTTGTGCGCGATCAACAGAGAAAATCATTATTAGAACGTTTGTAAGGTTCTGTTCATCCGAAGGCAATTCCTAAATACATATACGAGCGCGCGCCAAACTGCGTTCAAATAAGCAGGTACGTGACGAATTAGCGTGTTGTGTTCAATTTAAAGCGCGTACTCAAGGTACCTAATTGAGCAACATGTTATCTCGAAAAAGACACGAATCGTCCAAAGAACCACATTCGGCGTACGTTTGAAACATCAAAGAATCGTAAACTGGACCCGCGTTGAGAAATACTCAACTTGCGAACAAACTTACAATCGCAATTAAACATTCGACCAATTATAATTCATTTCTAAACCGACTAACATTGCAAAACTCGAAACTATACAAATAACAAAGTGACCCAAAAGTGCAATGGACAAAAAACCAAAAAGGTCGTTTTTTTCAATGTTTAAAATTTAATCTTAATAAGCTGGAAACACTGCGGCGATGTTCAACAAGTTCGATCGTAATTCGTGTCGTGTTTGCGAGAATCATGTCGGATGGACGAATTATGCTAATTCGCTTACGATTTTGCTGGGACCCCACTCGGTGGTGTAATTTAAACGATTACAGTGTCGGCGTACGAAAAAAGCGCACGTCGAGTGTGTTTATAAGCGCTACCGTTATTCCATCACGCAGAAGGGCTAACACAGTGGCTGCATTATCGCCAGAGAGAGATTCTTGTCGATAAAATTCAGATCTGCCGACTTAATGAAGCACGTCGACGTGTCGTTCATTGGGAGTCGAGTCCGCGGCGTCCTTTCAATGCGAAGCAACTTGGAAGATGCACGCGGTGCGAACCAACTCTCGGCTCGAAATTTATGCCCGCGGCCTTTACGAAACGCCCGACGTCCAGCAACTATGTCAGATTTATTGCTGATGAATGATTGGCCGATTTGCATTTTCACCCAATGTAATATGTCCAATTGATGCAATTTTATTCGTACCTTTGAATGTTGAAATTTTTCTTCTCCGCTTAGAGCGAAATTTGCATGCCTTTTACGAACATGGAACTGACAAACTGGCAATAAGTTTATAAACAATTCCAAAAATGGGAACTTCAATTTTTTTAACTCAAAAGTTTTTCGATGACTTCATAAGAAGAATATTTTAGAAGCCAGGTAAGGCAATAATTGGAGCAATGGTTGAATGAAGCTTCGGCACCCTTCCCCATACCATGAAATCGACTAAGCGTTCGACTTATCAACCTCTGACAGCGATACTCAAGCTAGTCCGGTGTAATCGAGGCATTTGCATTCGTACCATGACCCGTGGACCGAAGTTTGCTTGTATCCCACACTCAGAATTTGACCCGCAGCTAAACTGTTCGAAAGCCTTGCACCTAATAAAATATGTAATACAATGTTACAACCATCGCACTCTTGTCCAGTTATTTTTCGTTTTCTTTAAGCGTCTTCAATTTTAACATTTTCGGTAACATTTTTTCGCATTTTTATCGCATGTTCATCGTGCCAAAGAAATAAATATCAATATTTTTTGAACAAAAATTCAAGTAAACAACTCTCTTCAAAAATAACAACTTCGAATTAGTTTAGGGTCGCTATTGAAATTTTAAAGTGGATATGCTTAAAATTCAATATCGTGAACCTATCAAAATGTTTTCATGTGAATCCGCTTTATTGACTTTTGGATCGTTTAAGACTCATTACAGATTCTATTCCCAGAATACAAAGTAACATGCAACCTAATTTGATTTTAACAGTTATAACTTTTTGAAATTGTTCCCTGCCTAATCGACCTCTAATTTGAATTCCGAACATCAGACTGCTAATTTGAATGTGGCGACGTCCAATACCTAGCCATACAAATTGTTATAGAAAAGTAACTATTCGAAAAAATATGGACATATGGAAAGACATATGGAACTCAAACAATTTCTTAGTAATTAATTCATTGTTTCAAAAATTTTATTATATACCCCACATTTGTTATTCAAAAAAAATAGTATCATTCCTCATTTGTTTCGTATAACTTAATGTTTGGACATTTCATTCTCATTTTTTAAATTTTTCTGGACCATTTCTATAGAAGTCACGACCACGAAACAACGCTTCATGAGACGCAGAAGCTTGTTTACCCAATTTTCCCTCAAGGTTTTTTACTTTTTCTTCAAGTAACAGATTCCTCTTTTCCATTTCAACAATGAGTTTCTTAGCTAACTCTAGTTCGTGTTTCACATGTTCAAGGATTACCGAGCCGCCATCGAAATCTTGTTGACAACAAACAATACGTGTACTGTCAATGAACGAGATGTCTTTTGCTTGCTTTGCACATGAGCTGTGGTATATTGCACCACACATCAAACATACACAGCTCCTAGCTTCCTCGTCCTCGCAACATTTTAGAAAAGTCTTGTCCATTTTGTTGTCCAGTCTTGCAAAATTGATAAAGTATACTGTAAAAAGAGTATTCAACAATTCAATTTGTAAATGCAATTTGCAATTTTGAAGCTTTTTGCATATTGTTGAAATTCGTTGCTTACGTGATGTTTCAAAAGTGAGGTTACCTTGGCCGATTTAGAGAAGTAAATGCTAAAATGTTTCTGATCGATTTGGAATTGCGGTCTTGTTCCTGAAGTGCAAATGCAACTTTTGCAATGTCCACAACAAATAATTCCTTTCCAAATCCACAATTACTAGTTGTGTTTATTAAATAAAACTGCGAAGTACTAAGAATTCTGCAGAATTCTTACCACATAACTCTAAAATATGAACGGACTGGAACCTGAAACGCGCACTGACAACAAGCGATAAGCGAGGACAGAGAAGCATGATTCTGTGTGTGTTTCTTTTTTATACTCTTCGGATCGTGAGCATGCCAAAGGCAATTGACGTACAGTCAGATAACGAAATTCTATATTATTCATATAGTTTGTATATTTCAATAGTGTAATATCCTGAGCAGATGAAAATATAATGAGTGAGTTTGCAAAATAGTTTGCAAAATGGAACGAAAAATCTTGATACATTTTAAATCTCTAATTCAGATGCCGATACCATGTTCTGACATCTAAATAGCTGCAGCATAACGCGCATAAACTTCTTCGTGAAACTCGTATTGTATCTATACACAGTTCTGCGTTCACAAAAGTTATACTTGCTGAGAAATGACTCGGGGATATTCGTGCCTCGTGTGGGCTGCCTTCAGGCCAGGTCTGTGCAATCGTACATCGAACGTTTTCGTGAACAAAAGTTTATGATTTCATCTCATAAAGACACGTATAATAATATATCTCATCGTCAATTTTAAAAGCTCATAAATAAATAAAAACTTCATAACAATGTCGTATTCTTCTGTGATGTTGAAGAATTTTTTTATTAACAATTTAAGAATGGATTGTATCAGATATCATTTGTTAAAATAGACATGATTTGTCGTTTTAAAATGTGCAAACTTTTTTGTTCGGTACATTAATAATAAGATTTATCGGTCGCTTATCGGTCTTATCATCAGTGCTTAAATGTAGGTGGATTAGCAGAAAAAAAGGGTCTCGAAACGAAGTACCTCGCGGATACATTGACGTCTCCCGCGGCGATCGGAACAGAACCAGTTTGAATGCTGGAAATAATAGCTGGGACGAGACTCGCATCCTTAGTCGGACGGAACTTAAGGGCGCGCCCGCGAGACGCACCGGCATGTAACGCATACGTGGGTGGATGAACCGTGCGCACGAACGACTTCGGAAGATCGTAAAACGTTCGCGCGGCGTGATGTCAAAACATCGTGATGCGCACAAATAAAGTCTGCCACGGGCGATTTGTGTGCAAGAACAGGACACGCAACGAAACAGTTGTCTCGTAAATTTTGTGCAAAAAATTGGAAACACTTGACTTTTATGACTTTCCATTTTATTTCCCATGTGATAGGCTAATTTAACATTTCTTAATTTTATCCTTAGGACAGTTGAACATTTTATTTCAGTTGTTAACTTGGAAAGAATTTTTATTTTCTCCACTCTCTAAAATTGACGAGAATAAAATCAAAACTAAGAGTTGAAAATGCGAAATTTAAGTCAAAGTAAATGAAAAAACAAAAGTATGCATATAGTTTCTATATATATTTTTTTTTTGAAAGAACTTGTTTGTGACAAAGTGGAGTACCTCGCTCCGAGAACTTAATTAGTCCACTCACTTCCTTGAGTGTCTAAAGGAAAAGGGAGAAAACATGGAAAAGCAAACCTCGTTAAAAACAAACAAACGCGGTTACATACGAAGGGCAAAAAAAACGAACGAAACATTTTAATCGCCAATCGTTTGGCTGTGAAGACTCAGGTGTTATCACAAAACGAAAAAAAGAAAGAAAATTAGAATCAATTTTTCTACTTTCTCTCTTATTTTGATAAAACTCGTCATAATCACGCTCTATAAAAAAAATCCGACGCGCTTTCACGTTTCAACAGACAGAATCATACACATCTCCAGCAGACCAAACAAAGTTCGGTCGTGTATTGATACACGAAAAATTGTTTCGCTATCTAAACGACAATTTTCCCCAAGATTTTTTTTCGCATCGGCTATACTTTTATTCCAATTTTCGAAATTGACGTTTGTTTGTTTATTTGTTGCAGGCGGAAATGTGAGGCCGACGGGAAGGAGACGAAAGCAGATGTCACACGCCAGCCCAGTATGTTCCCAAGTGCTCAAATTAAAATGAGGTAAATTATTCGTCCGTGAAATTTAATTGCACGGTCCGAGTGGAAAAACTTCAAAGCAAATGATAAACATGACAAATTCATTTGAAATCAAATCAATGGATGATTCTGAAAAAGTAACAATCCGAAAGCAAAAAAATTTGCGCAAATGTGTTTCACTTTCTCTTCACCTCATTCAAACGTGACGATAACATAAATTATTCTACGAGATGCATTAAATCAGCTGAGTTTATACTTTTCAACTATCCATTTGAAGTTGGCATGGAAAGCATCAAACTCAATATGGAAGATTGGAAACGCGACAGTCTTTACATACTGAATCACTGGTCTTTATGAAGCACTAGTTCATTCATTTTATGTCGCAAAAGAAATAGTCAAAATTGTCATTCTATGTTTATTTTATGCAATCAACGAGTCGCACGTTTATTTGTGCACCGCTGATTCTCATAAAGGTCTACAGGAAATTAAAAGTACAACGAGTTTCGGATTTCACAAAGATTGTTCGCTTATATTCAACTCAACTAATTGCATATGTAATGGGCAATTATAAATAACTCTTTGTTTTTGTGGAAATGCGAAGAATAATTGGATGAGACCCTAATGAATGTCATCACGAAAAAAAAGTGTCCACATTTACCAACGATGTTATTAAATCATACAATTTTCATACCAAATTTGTGTTACGAAAACTTCATTCATCGCCAAATGGAGGGACAAATTTGATTTCTTTGATTTGATATTCAATTTTTAATGCAACAAAATAAACATTGCGAAAAAAGTTTTTTCTAATAGTATACTTATAGAATATTCTATAGAATATTTCATTAGTAAAAAAGTACTCATTGTTGATTTATGAAAGATCAAAATGTTTATGCCTAATGAATCGTATAATGTTGAAAGTATATTTGTCAGATTGCTGTCGCCAAGCAGTTCTCCGGCAACGTCACCCACGATGTCGAATTCCTCGTCGCCAACACCGCCAGCTACAACGGCACCTCCAGCTTACAACCAAAAGATAACCGGAATTCCCTGTGTCGCCGCAGCACTACGTTACACAGCGCCAGTACACATCGATGTCGGCGGCACGATATACACGTCATCTCTCGAAACTTTGACCAAGTAATATGATATTTTCTTTCTACTCAAACATCGCTTGTTGAAAATGTATATTCGACACAGTTTCCAACAAGTTGAAAGTTGAAATTAAAATATTTATTAGATTCATTTTTGTATTCTGCTTTTTGATTATGCCAATGTGTACATATCATTATATCTGCAATTTGAAACTTGTGAATTTTCATATGTACAATTGATTTCACTGGTAACCAATAATCCAATACCAAATTCAATTACAACCGTGAAAAGGTTAATTAAAAGCTAATTGAGATCGGTATTTACCATAGCCTTTGTAACTGAGTTTTCGTTTCATTGCGTTCGACCAATTCGAGTAATAAATATGCTATGGCTGCTGGCTTGGAAACACATTACATGTGATTATTTCATAATTTACAGTCGGTGTACTGTATTTTCTGTACCGATATTGATGCCGACTTTTTGCCCGCCACTAAAATGTGTAGTACATACTTTTAGTGCTCGTAAATCTGTGGTCAAAATACATCGCTAAATTATCCAGCAGTTTTACAAACAAAAAAGGAAGTACACTTTTCGAAAATATTCGCAACAGAAATAATGGCCGCATGAAAAGAAAACGTTGCAACGTGATTGATCATTAGAAAATCAATTAAGTTTGTTTCACGATTCAAAAGTTGCAAGATTCGATCAATCAAGCAACAAAAGTTTGAACACAAATGACGCTCGGGGAAAAATGGCCTGGGAATAATTTACACAATATTTTTTCAAATAGACCCGGATATTACACGACCTACTCAACCTTGTTTCCATCAGCCGGAAATTAAGGCGCCGAAGGATCGGTTTGCATATGGAATATTGAGTCCATTAGAACCGATGTGAATAGCGATACATCGGAGCAACGTCGCAAAAGGCAAAACACGATGATTTATAGATTTATATTTCACGCAGCAGGAAAAAGTTTTACCTTGCAAAATTTGTTTCAAACATATTTACATCAATTACGATGTTTTATCCCGACGTTGTGCAAATGTTCAACAACGTGTCATTACGATTTTTTTCCTCTGTCCTTTTTTTTCCTCTTCGTGCCATTTGAAAGAAATCATTTACATTGAATGCAAGTTGCAAATTGCTCAAGATATACAAATGAATTCAGATCGAGAAACATCTGATTATGCGAGATCGCTATGAAAAAAAAAGAAAAAAAATCTAAGAAATGCTGATTTATTAGCATCCATAAGTGTAAGATATACTCCACACGGTTTGGCGACTTTCTCGCAAATCAATTTCATTTCAAAGAGAAATCCTAACACTCGTGAAAAAAAAATTGTTTAAATTGCGCTTGCAGTAACGCGTGAAGTATCTCAAAATGACACATTTGTGTCAGCGTGCACGCGAAAATCGTGAAATTCTGCAGCTTTATAAACACACAGTTCTCCCGACGCAGAACTGGCCTTTGAGTCTCGGTACGCCTCATTGCACCATCCCTCCTCATTACGTACGGTTAACATTATTGTTTCGTTTAGTCGCATATTCCAGAGAATTTTTTAAACACTCTCGTAATCATACAAATTTATTTCATTTTACATACATTGTGCACTTTCAAATATTAAAATTTACATCCGAGTCCAATCTGAACAAAAATTTTTAATTCCATAAATTATTCCTCCTATTAACTCTAATCTCAAGCTAAGATTTTTCAAGTTAAAATTAATATCTTGTTTTAGAATTATCTAATAATTGCAATTTGCAATTTGCAATATCGAAATATAATAATAATTTCATCTAGTAAGTTTTCTCTTGTACGCAGAAAACAGGACTTTGAGAGCGGCTGACGCAAGACACTTCTTTACTCAAGCGTGACCAAAGTGGTTGCTACTAAATTTCCACAACTAGGTGGTACGCGCTATCTCGCGGTCGCGCAATTTTTCTCGTCTGAGTCTCGCGCGTGTTTATTTTGCATCGGCTATCTCGCACATCGGATACGCGCACACCTGCACGTCTGCCATCGGGAATTAATTACACTTACCACGGCTTCTGATGCCGCGCCTAATAATTTACGACCGGTATAAATTACTACACCAGCATACGATTGAAATTTAAACTGCAATCAACGGTTCCAAATTGATCCTAATATACGAAACAATCATTTTTCTGCCTCGTTTAGTGTCAAGATTTTAAGAGGACGATACAATCTTTACATACAAAACAAATTTTGCAGCACAGAGGAACAACCAATTAAATTCATTTTTTGACAAAATTGATATAATCGTCCGAAATGTTTACTTTCTATGATACAGAAGCTATATCGTCTTGTAAAAGCAGGATTGGTAATTTGAATATTTAATAATATTTTGTAACAAAAAGTTGGGTATTTTCGTTAAGGAGTTAACTGGTTGTTCCTTTGGGCTACAGAATTGTTGATTCAATTTGACTGAAAAAGTAGATTGTAATTTTGACGATGAAATCAAATTCAAAAATGTTCACGAGTTTGAGACACTGAGATGCGTTTACATTTGCCCGAGGGTCTCTGCGGGGGTGTAATTTAGGCTGGACACTCGGGGTATAGATATACATACAAAAAGAGAGCAGGGATCTGAGTGATGTGAGCCGATCGTTTAACGTTTTCCCATAGCGAGCTCATCTGACCCGGGATCGGACCTCGGTCGGGCGGCGCAGTGGGCCCAGGATGCCCCGCGGTAATCACGGCTCTCGTCCTCTCCGCCCCCGGTCGGTCCCGTTTCCTCCCCTTCACTTCCGTTTCTCTGTCGACTTTATCGCTCGTTCGCGTTTACGCCTCGAGTCCTGACTCATCACGCTTACAAACTACCCACGACCAACCAAATTTTCGACGCTATGATAATCCAGGCCTCCTTGTTTATGCGACACGCGCAATCGTGATCCCAACAACTCAAAACTCATCGCCCGAATTGCTATTTACTTTTAAGCGACAGTTTATGCGAGCATTTTGCCAACTTTCAAATTGCCACGCATTCATCGCATTCCTCTTGTTGACGAGTTGCACTCGATCGACAAGCGTCGATCAAAACGCGATCAGTAATTATGGTTTTGGCACATGTCAAACCGATCGCAAAGGAATGCAACCAGAGTTTTGTGGGAGGACAGCATGAGCCAATTTTTTTCTCTTCTTTTACGAAAAATGTCAATTTTGTTGCGTAAGTCCTATTTGCACAGGCGCTTGATTGAGTTTTGTTTTTTAATCAAATTTTTATCACGGACTATAGTCAAGCGCAAATTGCATCTTGCTCAAACTCGATAATCGATACCAGCTAAAATATAATTGCTTTGTATTTAATCTAAGAATTTAATTTGTAGAGTCGAGCCAAGACGTCTATTTTAATTGGAGAACCCTAGTCAAAGTAGCACCATCCGTGGGAGAAAATGAAAGACTCCAGTTATTTCTCGTTTGGTTTCTCCGTTAATTATACTCATCAGCTTAGATGAAGATAAAACGATGACATTTACTTTTGAATAGAATAGAAACGTGATGATCAGACTCGAACCTGTCAGTTGAAAGACTACAAAAATTGAGCCAACCATCATTATACCTTATCAGAACCTTTGGCAACTTAGAAACGAGTTCGAGCGACCTCTGAACCAGAAAAAAAAGTCATAAAATTGTAGATGTGAAAAAATTGGCTGAAAAATTCAATGAAATGAAATTTAAATAAAAAATGGTGGGTGTTCAGAATTGCCCACCACCGTCGCAACGTATCTGGCACCATCGGGGCTCGGTCTTTCCCCCATCTCACGACGTGTACTCATTTACCCCGCGGTATCTCTCAAGTCGTACGCCTCAAGGTGCACGAAGCCGTCATTATTATACGTTATCGCAAAGAGGAGGATACAGTATGGGAACTGGCCCAGAGGTACGCGCGTCTCTTTCTATTTCGATCTGTCTTTTCTTATCCTCCTCCATAACGCACGACCCGGTCGTCTTTTTGCTCGACTGTCTTCCATGCGTATGCGTATGCTCATACTTCACGACCTTAAACCCAACTCGAGTCAACCACCACTACACAAATTCAATCTTCATTATTCACAACTCGAAACGAATCTTAATATTTTTTATATAGAAGTAGTTAAGACAACTCTCCTAAAAAATGAAACAAAAATCTATAATCTTTGTTGAAATGGGATGATGTTGGGATGATGAAATGCGATAAAAAATTTTGCAACCAATGATTCCTCATAGGAACAATGATTCAATTTGACTAAATTCGATTCAAAAGAATTATAAAGTACACTTTCAGACCCAATTGTTAGCGAAGAATACAATTTGAATGCATTCATACTCAGAATGCAGTACGATAAAAATAATGCTTTTAAGGTTTCATACACGAATCGAAAAAAAAGGTTGGTCGTAACAAAGCGACTCGTAAATATAAACATTTTACGACAATAGCTTTGAATTTAACGACACACGATCGTCAGACAGAGTTGTTAAACTGACATGCAGCAACGTTGCATAAAACTTAGCGAGCCTCATCGAGATACATTCATTCGGGATTCATGCAACCAGTCATAATTCATCATCAGACGCGCATTTTTATCTACACAATAGCGAGGTCTAATTAACATTTCACGTCCGCACGTCAGTTGGAATGGCTTTTCTCTAATTGACTCGATTCAAACGCTTGCGAGCCGGTCGAGCCAACTTTCTAATGCCCAGATGGTGAAAAAAGAACCACCGCGAGTGACCACTGCCAGCAGTATCAGCACGATAAAATTTAATAATTGCCATTCACGTGAGCACTTTCATACAGACAGTAGCTCGCTCTAAGCGAGATGCAAACACGCCGATGAATAGCGGTAGTCCTGGCTGGCTAATGTCCGTCCGCTTGAAAAGAGATGTGGGCTCGTGATCAGCGAACAAAATGTATAACAGTCATTTACTTAGCCTTATCAATCAAATCATTCTTATCAATGCACGCGAATGGAAAGAATGCAGAATGAACCAACGAGATTTAAACATAAAAATGATTTAAATCACTTGAGATTATAGCTCAAAGGAGTGAGCAATTTTGTAATCCATTTCTGAATTCGACCCTTGGGGCAGCAATGATTTGGATCGATTTCCTTGATCTTGGAGGAAATTCGATTGAGATTGAACGTCATCAATTAACGAAAAAGCGTCGAGGAAATCGCGTCTACGCAGCAACAGCTGCGGACCGCCGGGTCGGCTTAGCCCCAGGTCTTTTGAACAGGTGCCAATTCATGAATCACCTGCCTAGGGCCGCTCTCGTCTTGTTGATGGCAAGGAGATCCACTTGAACGGTCTTGTGTGATTCGCATTAAGGCATTTGCTCGCATTGTTCCAGGTACCCGGATTCGAGGCTTGCTAAGCTTTTCAACGGCAGTATACCCATTGTCCTGGACTCGTTGAAACAGCATTACTTCATCGACAGAGACGGTGGCATGTTCCGACACATACTCAACTTTATGCGCAACTCTCGGCTACTGATACCTGACAACTTCGCTGACCTTGACCTTCTACTTGCTGAGGCACAATACTTTGATATTGCTCGTATGTATCATTCTTCATTTTTTCTACTTTTGTTCAATAACTAACACTTTTTGAAACAAAACAATTATTGAGATTAATAGCAACACTTGAACAGACGAGATTTAAATTAAAATCCTAGTGATTACTGTAACATAGTAGTGCATTTTTGACATTTGAAGTAATCAACCAACACCCTTTTTTTCATTTTGAAACGTTTTCAAAAAAGTAATTATAAGTTTACAGTGCGAACAAAAACAACAGGTGTTCGTTAGTCAGTGACGTGAAAAGAAAAATGATTGATGTCAAAATGTATGATGGATAACAGATTTAATTGGTAATATGAACGCTCATGGGCCGATGCAGCAATTAGCAATTTAGATATTTCTTCTTCCATCAATTTGAATTTGATCTTAACAGTGACGTGAATGGTTGGAAAAAAAACCATTAAAAGTTAGCGAAAATAATGTAAAGACAAGTAACAACAAAAAATGTTAGTCAAAGTTAAAACCTTGAACGTTTTGCAAAAATGTGTAAACAGCCTTACTAAATGAGAATCTTTCTAAATGAAAAGCTATGGATTAAAATTTCAACCGCGATGCTTGCCAATCAATCCTGAAACTGTATATCACGAAACCGAATACTCCAATTATATGAAATCAGTTTGAATCTGAATTTATCTAGGTATTATAAAACTTTCAAAGATCTGACATTAGTAATGTCACATTATGCAATTTTAAAACCTACAACTTACAACTCGTAATTACAACTCAAGACATAAACGAAAAATAGACAACTTGAAATTAAATCATTAATTCAGATAGCAATTTTTTCATATTGTGTAATTACTTACATAAAAAGTACACAATAATTTTAATTGTTTCAATTCGTTCGTACAAACGTCTTTCAAGATAAGATCAAAAAATTATTCATTTCATTGCAGCAATGATCCAACAACTCGAGCAGATGAAAAAAGAGAGGATTAAAAACAGCGTCAATTCATCGTCAAGTCCTCCACCACATCAAGGCAGCAACAAATCTGGTAGAGGATCAGCTGCTTGCAACCGTGATCAAGAAAAACGGCCGGAGAATTACGAGTGTGTGGCGTTGCACGTGAGCCCGGACCTAGGCGAACGAGTAATGTTGTCAGGAGGTCGCGCACTGCTCGACGAGGTTTTCCCAGAAACAACGCAGGCAGTAATTGACGCCCGAACGAACGTCACCTGGCATCAACAGGACACCAGACACGTCATCCGGTTCCCCTTAAACGGCTTTTGCAAACTCAACTCTGTCCAGGCCATCACCAGGCTGCTCAACGCCGGATTCACAGTTGTTGCAAGCAACGGCGGAGGCGTCGAGGGCCAACAATTTTCCGAGTACCTATTCGTTCGACAAACAAGCTGCAATAACACTTGACAAATTTCTATTAGAAAAAGTTGTTCGAAAATTCTGCATAGCAGAGACGATGGCTTTGAGTAAACAAATGAAGACTGTCCAGTGAAAAAGGATTCGTTCTAAGATGATCACGTGGATCAAGAAGAATTAAGGATGCAGAACAGAAATCTATCCATTTTTTGTAATTCGATTCAAGTCTTGAGGTGAAGTTCAAAGCTGAATGTCATAAATAATTGCTTGATCCAAGTGATTTATTTTTCAAAGTGGAAGATTGTAAATTTTGTATTAGACGGTTTGTTTACTGAGATGAAAAACCTTCCAAGAAGATTGTTGATTTTAATTTTTTGTAATGCTGGAAATGACTTTTCGTTTCTTACAAGAAGATGATTGTGAAATGTTGGAAAAACAGTGAACAAACTTTAGGAAAAGTTTACAAAAGAGTTTACAAAAAAATATGTTTACAAAGGAGAGGAAAAAGAGAATTTTATAGAAAGTTTATTTTTAGTTTTATGCTCTTGGATGCTGTTATAATTACGGTTTTCGTGACTGAATGCACGGCTCAATCGATTATTGTTTAATTATAATATCACAAATTGAAATGATGGAATAAACCAACGAATTTTCTACGATGGAACAAGTGATTTTCACTGAAAGTAAATGCAAACTGCACCACTAAAATTAATTAAACGGGCATTCTCAATTGAATAACAAAGAAATTGCTAAACACTGGTTTTTTTGAATGCTAAATTATGTCAGTCCAAAATGTTGTCAACTGAATTGGTATCTGTAGCCCCACGTTTATTTCGAAGTGCTATTCTAAATACATGCAGACCTGTAAACTCTCTTGGGAACAACCAGTAGGGTCATTTGTACGTATTCAAACTGAAATTTGTGAATCACTCAGAGATTGAATTGTAAAGATACAAGCCAATTGTTTATTCACAACTGATAAAAAAAACACAAAATCATTAATAACCACTAACCTGTCGCAACAACCAATTGTAACTAAAAATCTGACAAAACTGTCTACAGGCAATGATTTGATGAAGCAAATAATATTTATTTGATTTAAGAAGTGTAAACGAAAATAGCCGTAGCGTAATTTGTTGATAAAATGATACTCAGCAAGGAGTCCTGGCGCATCGACATGTTGAATTGTAAACTATGGATCCTGAGAACGAGTATTTATCATTGTTTCATAATGAGTGACATGAAAAAAGAGCGCAAATAAAAACACTAATATAATTGCATCAGAAGTTTGTTTTGTTTGATCCTACACTGTAGCGCTAGACACCAAAATGACAACCAAGTTGAAAACCAACTAACCCGCGAGGAATTTTAATGTCGCTCAATATCAATCAAGTTATTCGGTATTCGTGCATAAAACGGTATCTCAATTTAATGCGAAATATCTGGCTTCCGTAGATTGCTTCCTACCCTCAACCGCCGCTCAAAGCCTGGCACAGACAAATAAATTAGGAAGTCTTTATGAACGTAGCGAAATTTATGAGCATCTCGGAAAACGAGAGCCGTAATCGCATCCGGCATCCTCGTTGCAGAACAAATATCCATCCTTCAATTTTTTGCCTTCCCTCAAAGGTGCAAGACTAAACAAAAAGAAGAATATCTCTCATATCCGAAAACTGAAAGTTGGCATAAATTGAGACGAGCCGTGCGCGCTGAACAACTTGATTATGCAGAGGATGTACTTATTTTTGAGTCTGCGATAAATATGGTAATCCCTGAAACAGAGACGATGCATTATGATGTTTTATAGGGCGCAGCTGAGGCAAGGTAACCAGGCCGAGGACGCGAATTAATACGCAAAGTATAGAGCAACATTGCGTTGATAACGTAACCGCAGAAATAAGGGATAAAGCGTACAAACGTTGGCTCCTTAGGCTAGTTTCCATGGTTACGCTGAACTCAATATCCACGTTGCCCAAAGCTCTGCTAGCCGCGGGCTGTCATCCCTCGAATCCGCCGAGCGAAGCGCCGGCTGATTATATTCCATTTCTAAATCGCCGCGGGCGCGCAGCCTGGTCCTCAATACCCGACACGTGAAGTAGCCTTTGGCATCATGCAAGACAGTTTGAAATTCGAGAATCCATTCGAGACCTGACAGCACTATTTCAATGCGTACTTTTGTTTCATTCATCTTCCGTCTCTTCTTCAGGCTTCAATTTTTACAGCCCTGTCGAACCAATTCTCTATCCAAAAATCACTCTTTTCATTCCATATCCAATCAACAGTATAGACGTGTATGACATCTGACATCTGACTAGTACGACAGTTATGAGACTTCAAATGTAGCTCAAAATAAACCCATTCAGAGAATTTCAAAATTGAAACATTCGTGAAAACGTAATATGTTTTGTAATATGATATCATATTTAACAAGATGTGTATACTTACTTTGTGTTATTATGATGTTTATTTTCACTTTGTATTTACACTTTTTCATTTTGTTTACACTAGAAGAATACATACTTAATTTGTTTACTCTTACGATGCAGATCGGAGACTCACCTTTTAATGAAATCCCTCGTTGCTGTCTGTTGTTTCGTGTTTTGATGTTGTTTGTATATGCTTTTTAAAGTCGTCTTTATTGCTGCCAAAAATCATCGTTGGATGAACTGGGCTGAACCACACGGTGCATGATTCTCCTCAGAATTCAATTGTACTACAATTCGTCACTAACACTTCACTTTTCGTCATACTTTTGTAAATAAACAAACGTAGAGAAAAAATACCGCACGACACGAAACCGCACAAACACTTTTCGACATACTTGTAAATAAACAAACGTGTAGAGAAAAACAAAAACCGCGCGACACAAAACCGCACCAACGCTTTTCGTCAAACTTGTAAGTAAACAAACGTATAACGAAACACAAAAACCGCGCGACGCAATACCGCACCAACGCTTTTCGTCATACTTGTAAATAAACAAACGCAGCGAAAAACAAAAACCGTTTTCGGACAAAAAACAACTTCAAAGATGAAACCGATACCGTTTAAAGTGGACGTCTTCCCGAACTCCAACGACATTTTCCTAGCACTGCTGCCACCTTAAAAACGAAAAAGCGCGGTACTGTTCGATTGTAATTTTTGTTTGGGAGTAAAGGCATAAAATGTTTATTTATGAATTTTGAACAAATAAAAATAAGAATAAACAAACGTGTAGACAAAAACAAACACCGCGCGACACAAAACCGCACCAACGCTTTTTGTCATACTTATATATAAACAAACAGAAAAAAAAGACCGCGCGACACAAAACCGCTCCAACACTTTTCGACATACTTGTAAATAAACAAACGTGTAGAGAAAAACAAAAACACTGGGCGACACAAAACCGCACTAACGCTTTTCGGCAAACTTGTAAGTAAACGTAGCGAAACACAAACCCCGCGCGACGCAAAACTGCACCAACGCTTTTCGTTATGCTTGTAAATAAACAAACGTAGCGAAAAACAAAATGCAAAAACCGTTTTCGAGCAAAAAACAACTTCAGAGATGAAACCGATACCGTTTAAAGTGGACGTCTTCACGAACTCCAACGACATTTTCCGAGCACTGCTGCCACCTTAAAAATGAAAAAGCGCGGTAGTGTTCGATTGTTATTTTTGTTTGGAAGTAAAAGCATAAAATATTCATTTCTGAATTTTGGACAAATAAAATAAGAAAATTATTTATTATTACCTCAACTTTCAAAAGAAACCTTGTCAATAAATTATTATAATTGTGTTGTAAATAACAATAATACCAACATACTTTTTAAAAGTAAGTGCAAATATTATTTATTTTCATTGACCCCTACAATGTTTACTTCTTTGTTTATTACATTAAATAAAAAATTTTAATTAGTTACTTTTTTGATTAATACACGCCTTTCTTTTTTTGAGTATCAAAATGTTTGCAGATCGGGCTATATCAATTTTAGTCAATTTTTTATAACAAGAACAAGTAGCAACTTCTTTAACTGCTCCATAGTATAGCTAATGATTAAAATATTTATGTTTGATTTTTTTGTCTGAAATCTTATAAGATTTCCAGCCCTTAAGAACAATGAACAATCTACATGAGATGAGTTACTTACAAATCAGGTACACACTTTTTTCTCATACACAACGCTCTAAGTTTGATCTCAGCGTACGTTTACAATAATTTCATATTTTTCCTCTGTTAAAATTTCATTTAAATAAAAATTCCAAACTAAAATTTGCAACCAAACGAAAAAAGTTCCTAAATATCTCAATCAATACAGTAAACATTATAATTCAAGGTCGAAAATAGGATATCTTACACCTGTAACATCGAAAACAAATTATGTATCTAAAAACAAATCACTGTTGGTTTCTTTATGAGTTATAAAAAAGTAGTTTGTAGTTTGATGGTTAGTTTGAATTCGTGAAAAAGAAATTGAAGTGATGCTCGTCTGGAGAATTGAGAAAGAACAAGGCCCCAGTTGACGATCCGTGTTTTTAAGGAAAATTTTATTTGTTTATACTTTGTTGTATCAAAAAATACCTTACAACAGAATTTTCAATACACATTTACATAACAAAAATTATACATTATCAGTATATTCTTCAGACAGAAAAGAAAAATTGTTAAAAACCGACTCAACCCACCGTCAAACTACACCAGAATGGTTACACCGTCCGGACTGTACAAAGTGGGTCGAAACTTTAAAGTTCCCACCGGCCGGTAAACCATACAAACGAAACAACTGTTCGAGGATGTGACAAAACTGCAATTCAATATAAACTTTATAAATAAATTTTGGTTGCTTCGCGGTTTTTTGGTCATCACACACAATCGAACAGTTGTGTTATATCTTTGTTTTTCATTTTACGCAATCTAAGTCATCAATCACCGAGCGAATCTAACGGTCGCGCTTGTTACATTCTAACTCTCTTGGTAATTCATAATTCTCGTGCTATTCACGCCAAGTATGGTCATTTTACTACAAAATGAAAACTGCTAATCAAATGGACTAAATTGTATGTACACAGAAACTTGATCCAACCAATCATTCAATAATTCGAAACAACTTTCGTTCATTAATTCAAAATGAACGGAGAAATGGAAAACGCCGATTGGCCTCGGCTCGTACAAGTAAGGTGCATTTCTAATCAATGCAATTTATTATTAATGAAGACATGAATGACAGTATCTGATCGTTCATCACAACTGCACTGTTTGTATTTTGTTTTCTTTTAAAATAAGTTAGTTAGCCTTAATGCCCACATTAGAATAGACGATATCTTTGAAATGAATTCAATTCAATTCGCATTTTACACATTAACAACCAATAAGAATGCAACACGCGTTTAATTTCGAGCGGGAAAACAAATTGGAGCAAGAAAAAAGAAATAAAAAGAGGAGAAAACAAAAATCAAAACAAACCGTTTGTGGTCTGATAGTCACAACTGTTGCAACGATTCTGATCAACACTTGACGTTTATTCGACGCTTGTAATCTGTCGCTCTCCGCGCGCACTCCCTCCATTATTTAACAATGATTCATAAAATTTTGCTCAACTCTTGTCATCTCCGTTACATTAACTACTAGAATACACTTAAATAGCGGACACATTGTTTTTTCATACAACTTTTGTTTTATATACATGCGAATACAGAAGAAACAAGCCGTCATCATTTACACATGTACAGTTTGACCGAAAATATATCGACAATGGGAGCACGTGTGCTCCCACACGCGAGCACGTTACGATGTCGGAACGATTGATCAGTTAAAGACTTTCGTCGTGAAGGAATGAGTGTCAGTCGTTCGCGTGACGGGAAGCTTTTTTCATGTACCGAAATTGGCGAGACGAGCCATACTGACAACGCCAAGACCAGCGTGCACCAGACCAAATTCAAGCTCCAGACGTCGGGCTGGTCGTTTGCACAACATCACTTCAGATACAACTTATAGAGCAGCGTGCTCCGACACATCTCCTTCTCTTGTTCCAACAGAAACAGCAGGTCGCGCAAATTAACTCGCTTTAAACGCGGCCGTGGAGCTAGTTGCCGATTTTGGACAGGGTTTGTGCTCAAACCGGAACCGTTACCAGATGCACTTGTTCCACCTTGTTCAAGTCTAGGCTTTTTGCGTGGCCCAATAGCTTGCAGCGCTGTCATGTTAGCTTCTCTTTGTCTCAGTTCTTCCATCTCTGCACGTTGCATCTAAAAAAAACAAACATTTGAATATTAGCTTTGTATATCAAATTTGTATTCTATTTTAAGAATGGATTTTGAAATTATAATGTGTGTGAGGGCTCACCTCTTTAGCTTTAGCTTTTAATTTGGCTTGTTCAGGATCTTCGGTTTTTGCACGACTTTTGGCAAGGCGCATCAGAGTTTCTCTCTCCTGTTCTTCGTGTCTTTTTCTTTCTACCCTATCTAATTCTTCAAGAAATTTCAGTTGACTTCTGACGTCTTGCGTGATTTCGTACCTGGAGTCAGCCTACAAAAAGAATGCGTTTGTTTTATTCATGTTTCTCTGTTCTTTCGTTTTTAAAATCTAAGACTGATATAAAAGAGGATCGTATTACCTTATTAAAATCTATTCTATGTTCTGCTATCACTGCTAACTTTTCGACCAAGTTTTTTAACCTTTCTTGAACAGCATGTGAAATTAGTGACGCAACTTCTTGACTTGGTTCATCTAGACCATGCTGACTCGCTGTAATATCATATAGAAGTTATCATACAAATAAACCATGTTTATTTGTCAATCATCAAAGTTGAAAAACGTTTGAAAGCCACTTACATATTTGTTTTATTCTTTGCTGAAGCGGTGTGAGATGTAAAAATATTTCATCTTTACAAGATCTAATTTGCGTTCCAACGAACTCTGTCGATCCCAAAATTCTTTGAGATTCTTCCGCGAGATTAACTCCTCCCATAGCAGCAACGTCGTTGATGTCATCATCACCACTATCAGAACGATCAAATAAACGTTAAATTTCCACTGCAACGTAATCTTCGCTGACACTACAGAAAATAATGAGCAAACTCTACTAACGTGTAACCAGCCGACGAAAAAGTTTTCTTTTCTTTCTCCTTCGTCGCAGGTTTTGGCAAACTTGAAGGCACTACAGCTTTGTTCAAAGTGGTTGCTACGTTAACCGTCTTCCCTTGCGCAGTAGCGGTAATAGTTTTGACCACCGTCGTGTTAGGAGCTTTTTGTACCGTTGTTGACGATGGTCGAATACCACTCACGGCAACCGGAGTTTTGACAGCGTAAGCTAATGGACTACGAACCACTGTTGTTGCTCCAGGTCGAATCTGAAAACCATTCAATTCAACTTCTTTTCTTGTCTGATGTTATACTAACTATTTACCCCGCGATATCATTTTAATTATTTTTTATTGGGTAATTAAATAAATTAAAAAATATACCATTCGTTGCTGTACAGGTTGAGCTGGTCGGTGTACAGTGGTAGTTGTTAAGGGAGCCATAACTCTAACTTGTTGTGTTGTTGCAGTCGCGCCTGCAACCACAGGAACACTCGTCGTTGCCGCTATCGACGGCCTAACTACATTCTGCAAAATTGAATCAATGATGTCAACGAATTCAAACCAAATAAACCACAAATTATTGTTCCAGTAGATGGATGAAATGAAAGCCTGATCAGTTAGTCGTGTCTAGTGTACCTGCGTGTTCGTAGTGACCGTCGTTGCTATAGAGAAAACGACATTTGGAGGTGGCGGTCTTATCCCTTCTATCACGAGTTCTTTTGTAACGAGAGACTGTCGCAGAAGAGGCAAGCTCTTCTTCAGAAATCCAATTAAACATGGCTGCGGCGATGCGTGCAACAATCTTTCAAGTCTGTCGCAAAATTCTTCTGGCTCGACTTTTGTATCGATGAGCTCTTGGATGAGCGTCCGAACGTTCTTCTCCACTGCTTTCGGTTCTCGACTAGACAATTCTAATAAATTTGCTAAGAACTTACGGCACTTTTCTTTGGTATTGTCTGTCGTTGGACGCTATTACAAAAACAAAATGGTACACCAGATTAACCTTGGAGAATACTGCTTGATTGTTATTAGATAAAATGATGAGTTTTGTTTCTCTTTTTACCTGCGTTTGAGCTTGAGGCGTCGCAGCAGCTGTCGGCTGAGCTGAAGTAGATGCTGCGGTCACATTTGTTGCTGCTGTAGCTGCTGTTGCTGTTGTTGCGCTTACAGCAACGGTCTGTAGAGATATGGTTTTACATTAAAAAGAGTTAATTTTGTTTGATAATAAACGTTAATACTTTTTTTCAATTTAAAACAAACAATGATATCAAGTCCAACGGGATACCAAGTATTGACGTTTATTTTTGGCATAATTTCATTTACAAATTTTGTTCAACAAATTTCATTCATGCACAAAACATTGATGCAATATTTTAATATTTTATTCCAAAATTTTAAAACAAGATATGACACTTTTGAAAACGAAAAACAAAAAACAATGAAAAATCAATTTTTGCGCATGCAAAATGCATTCCTGGTATGGACATTGTTTCTTTTATCGTTTAATATTAGCTGCAGTATCACACAAAATACATTCAGATGATAATTCAACAACTCGGATAATGAGAGAACATATTTTATATGATTTACGCACTTGTACCTTATACAGACTCACAAAATCATTGACAATCATAATTCAAAGGAACAGAATTCGAGTTTTAATAATAAACAATTTCAAATCAGTTTCCATCATGAATATTAAACACTGAATATTAATTAAAAAATAAGTATTGTTAGAATTATTTGAAGGTTTATTTATATAAAACGAAAGCGCGGTAATAATTTGAATATTCATCACTGCAGATCTTCCGCTTTTCATATATATTAATTTTGTTTAATCTATAATTACGTTTCACAACAATCTTTGCAAATATATTATTAATCCTAGGCCATGCGATAATTTTCACGAATCTTACTTTAGACAAAAAAACAGTACCAAGCTACTGAAAATACAAAAGAAAATAAATCATGCAAAGATCCCGGCAAAGTTTTTTTTTCAATTTTATAAAAATCATTTTAAAATCATTCAATAAAGTTTCGCAAATTTTTGAGTATTCAATTTCGAATGGACGTGAAAATTGAATGTTTATAAAAACCATTCGATACGCAGGCATGGTAATGAAAATAAAAGAACTCGACAAGATCATTCCAATAAAATCAAACAGACGAATGGAAAAGAAAAAAAACATAAAACAACCATTTTCTATCGAAACTGAAGAAAGACAAAACTAGGAAAATGAAGAGAACTGATAAGACCAATAAAACTGCAATACAGCACTACATTGAGTCTTGTAATAGGTATATGAGCGCGTCACCTGAACGGGTTTTCTTATAGTGGCGAGTGGTGGACCTGTGAACTGTGTGTTCAGCCTACTTACAGCCGGCACAGAGGCTAGACGATATGTCGTTGTACCAGCAGCCTGTGCAGCGACAACTGTGTTCCCAGAGATACTGTTCGGCGTGACAGCCGAGCCACCAGGTGTGGCCGGGGGTGGACCCACCCTGAGCAGCTGATATTGACCATTCTCAGTTTTCAGCAGCAAGTGACCCTGCCCCCCTGTTTGAAGTCCGTGAAGTGTCTGCAGCGTAATCTGTCGAATCACAATTTTATATTAGTCACATTCACAAGAGTTATCCGGTGACTTCATTTGATATGCACCTTGTTATTGTTACCCGGAACCATTAGCACGTTTTTACACAGTTTCATACATTTTTATTGTAAAAGAAATCCAAAATTTTGACACAATATCTTATTTCCTAGTGGTGACGATTTCAATCGGTCTAACAGGATTGTGCCAAGAAATAATAACAACTTTATATTACATTTCAATATACAAAGTTTTAAAGGACTTTAAAGAGATTTTCATACAGAATTTCTTATTTGATATAAAAATGTTGGCTTTACTTATACTAAAAATCATTGCAGATAGTAGAACGTTAATTTTTGTGTAACTTTTATTAATAAAAAAATAACAACCTGATTAAAAGTTTTTAAAGGCAAATAAACGAAAAGCACTTAACAATGGATGGACGTAAAAGTTGACATTTAACAGATGATAAGTTTATCAACATAGCAAAGCATATAATTTGTTAACCTATTTTTTGTAAACGACGTGTTTCAGGTATTGATTTATGCAACTTTTCATTGTAAAATGCATATAACGTTTCATGCAATTGTTTGAGCACAGAATGCAAAAATTTATTACATTCTCTAAACAGAAAAAAAACAGTTCATTATTTTACCATAAAAACCATTAAAATAACAAGTTGTGTTGAAAAAAACTTATTTATCACAACGCTAACTATTATCAATAATATCTCTCCGATGCAAAATTTTAGAACTGATACCATCAGGACAAAAAGATTACATTTTTGTGCTACCAACATTAATTTTTATCTTTGTTTGATCTTTACAACATTAGATCAGAGAAAAGATGAATTTAATGATTATTACTGATAAAAAAAGTGTCAAAATTAAATTCTTTAAAAACAATTTCATAAATTATGAAACTTTTTAAACATAAAAAAAGCATCAACAATGTATACAGTCAATAACAATTTCAAAAAACATTGATAATGAATCAAAAATAAACATTTCTGTAAACCCATTGACAACCTTCAAACAAACAAAAACTGACAGGTACCGTTTTACAATCAAAACAAAAATTTTTTATCACATAAAACTGTTTCAATTATTATTCTTCTTGAGACAAAATAATGCAACATTTTTACTGAAACAAATATTTGCAAAAACAAAACAAAACGAAACAAATCGGCGTAGTCTTACCCCAGGTGTTCCTGGCCTAGTATTGACCATGTGTTGTCCAATGACAACCCTGGGTGCGACCTGTTTATTCTGCTGTTGTCCCGCAACCGGCGTAGCGGGTCGCATGGCGTTGACGTTGAGGATCTGCACGCTGTTGGGGACGATGGTAGGAGTGGAGCAGGTCTTGGTCTGGAGCGTGTTGGCCGCGTTCGCGGCAACCGAGACTGGCACCGACATCGGCACTGAGACCATGCCGCTTGGCGCACCGCTGGTCTTGATCACGAGCGCGGCGGGTTTGTTGACCAGGGTGGTGCTGTTGCTCTGCACAACCGTCGCGACGTTACTCTGCACCACGTTGCTCGTCGTCTGGCCGCCAATGTTAATAGCCCCGTTGGCCAGCTGGGACACCGTCTGCGCGGGAAACGCGATCTTGTTGCTCGCGTTGATCACCCCGCTGCCCGCTATTACCTGCGGGTAAATAATCTTCACCTGCTGTGGCTCTGTCTTCACCACCGTCGTCGTCGTCGGCACGCTGGTCGTCGGGTTGACGAGCTGCTGCTGTTTGCTCACCTCCGGGGGACTGCCGTTCGCGACCTTCTGCGGCTTCGGTTGCGCGGCCGCCGCACCGATTGTCGCGCCGTTAGCGATCCCGCTGCTGATCACGTGGTGGTTCTGTTGGCTCGGCTGCGCTTGTTGGCCGGACGCGCTCGGCGCTGACGTCACCAGCTGCGTCTCGAGCGAGCCCACGATCGCATTCACTGCCGATTCGTCAACGTCTGTACTCAGAGCTTCCTCGAGAAACTTTGCCGACGCCATTTTCTCACAAGCTCAAACCAAACTGCCACCGCGCATGCGCTGCCGCGCGGCATTCATTCCGCTGGATCCGTCCCCCCTCCACTCCACCACCAATTTAATCGCCTCACTCTCTCCTTACTGCTTTTTGCTCTGACACTTTCCATCAACGATCAACATTTGTTAACCTAGTTGCGCCAAATCACGTTCTGATATCGTTTTTTAACATATTTTTAACATCGACCGACAATTGTTGCATTTTTACTTTTGTTCTTCAAACTGACCTTTTGAGGTTAACGGTTAACCGCTGAATTGAGAGATTTTCTGGCGGGCGAATAATTTACCTTGACCATTTGAATTAACCTGTTCGATGTAAATGCGGAGCGATCATTTCCAAAATTTTTATCCCACAATCTTAATCTTAATGGTATTTCTTCATCGAACGATTTTAATTCACATGATTTGAGCACCAGTTTTGTTTTTTCAGCGTCTCTCTCAACGAACTTTGAATTGAATTTGTTTGTATGTTGTCCCATTGTTATGTGTGTGAGAGAGTGAGAAATACTCATCTCACTCTGCATACACAAAAACTGTACCTACTTCAACAAGCTTCCAATAGGTCGCGCTACTCGTCAAACTATAAAAAATTTCAATAAAAAACTATCCGTTCACGAAATAGTTGTATTGATTTTTTATTTGAGATTCTTACCAAACGAGAAAAGTCATCGAGGCAATGATCTCTAAGCCACATTTTAGTTCGATTTTTTTCGCGCAAAAAGGCGCCACCTAGACGGCCAGGCGTCGCTTGAACAAGATAAACAACAATAATTGATGTCTGGGGAAAAAGTGCGAAATTGCAATTTGTGTCAAATATTTCTATTTGTTAATTAAACCGGACTAATAAGAACGAAGTATACTCGTTAGTTTGATTGCAAAAGTTTTGTTGGTGCAAAAGAGGTTTTAACGCGGTTCGGTTGTCGAATGGCGACGTAATTGCAAAATAAGAGGATCGTTTATTTCTGCAGCACCCGGTGGTTACTTGCAGTTCAGATTTCAGGTAATAAATTTGATCATATTTTATTTATTATTACTTCCAAGAACTATTTAACTAACTAATAATAGTTCATCGTTAACAAAAAAGGTTGCTTGCAGATTTTTGACTGATCAAAAAAAGCAATATCAAAAATGCCCCGACCAACGCAAGAAAACGATATTACAAGTTCGCTAAATGATCTGGAAATAGTACTTTCAGGTAATATTATTAACAGCAACTCTTGTTTGTTTGTTTCCTATAGTTCGTTGTTGATGATTTTTCACTTTTTAGACTCAGAAGATGACAATCCAGTAGAAGAAGCAAAAACTGACAAAAACAAAATATTCCCCTGGCTCCAAAAAGTAAATAAAATGTTAAACAATGCAATACAAATTTTTGGCAGTTTTAAGATTCTTAAAAAAGTTCTTCAACTGTACACGAGGTGAGGTTTAAAAAATTTAGTTTTATAGTCAATTGGTGACATACGAATGAAAACCCAAAAAATGTTTTACAGAAACGCGTCGAAAGTTTTAACAGGACATTGTAAAAATAAAGACTTGGATTACCTGAAACAGCACTTAAGCAATACATTGCTTTTTATACACTTTTATTGGCGTGAAATAAGAAAGGTATTATCAAAGATCCAATTTGACTTTTTGGCCAAGTAACCATACACAACAATGGTGGACTTAATAAATGCCGTGATTATATATTTTTTTAGAATGAGCAAGAGCGTATTCAATATTTAATCAGCATGGCAGATTTGCTATCCATATACATTGAACTTCAAATAAAAACGATACCGAGTGACTGTGAATCAACGGAAATTTCAGCCCAGATTTTAAATTATCTGAACATTTATTTAGGTACTATGAACTTTTTAAAATATTATAACCGTGTCATTATAAAGGTACTAATCATAAAAACACATTGTTTCAGATAAATCAAACGACCACGTTGCAAGAACGTTGTTGCAATGCAGGTGCAAGTCACAAAAACATCGTGAAATATGTGTTCCTCTGTTTCGGTGAAAATAACACTATTTACAATAACAATTCACGATTCCGAACTTCATTTTAATATAATTAATTTTACTTCCGCAGAAAATGTTTTTGTACTGCAAATCTGGACGTGGATGAAATCTCAGACGAATCCTACTTAAGATACCTGTTAATACTGCTATGTTGGCGGGATAGCGTCAAGGAGCCAGTAAAACGAGCAGAGATTGAAATGCTCGGCGTGAAAAAGTTAGGAGAAAATGTTCCCTGGTCCCAAAACTCTGTGTTTTCACAACTGATTACTAAACCACCCAGTCAGTGGTTGAAAAACGAAACCGTCTGGCTAATGAAGCCTTATTCGCTTGATATGCAGAAGACGTGCAACAATTTTGTCTATCACGAGGCCAAGCTTCACGGCATCACTGTGAACTGATATCAGGAGGTCCTCGGGCAGCTTTGATTCAGGCGATCTGATCAGACTCGATCTAGGCAACGTAAAATTATTAACATCAATCTTAGTAGCGACGACAGTGCCGATGAAAGCCCGCGAATAAACGATAACAACAATATTACACCTGACGATCAACTTAGCGACCTGCAGAGCGCTCATGCGATCAAAAAGTTTAACGTCGTTGAAATTGCTGATGCTGAGAGCACCAATTCCACCGATGGAACTAAAACGACAACAGTCATTAACAAGAGACCTTCAAACTTAATCTGTGATAAAACTTATTCTAATGCCATGTATAGTTGTAATTATAAACCGTCGGGTGATAATGATTGCGTTCAAAACTTAGTTGATCAACGGGCGGAGGAGTCGTCGCTGAATTTAGCTCATAATAGTCCGGGTATGTTTAGATAGAACGTATTTTTTGCAAACCATTCTGTTTGACATTCATAAAATGTGATTATAATGAATTTTATTTCAGTGTTGGAAAACTCATTTGAAATTTGCCAAGATGAATTTTGGAAGGTTCACTGGGGTACGAAACGATCGAGTTTCGGCCATCTCATTGCAGATTCTATGTCTGATGTAGACAATCATCAACAACTATTTTCAGAACTCAAGGATTCGCCTTTGGTACTTGAAGATGATAATTCACATGGTAAATTAACTAAATGGAAAAGTTTTAACTTTTGAGTTATGACAAAAAATGATACGACAATTGTTTTCAATTTCAGGGTTGAATCCGATTTGCAATAATTCAACAGAATTTCAAAGTGAGAAACAAATGACTGACAAAAAAGACTCTCATTGTACAAATAGCGAATTTTCGTCTCAGATGCAAACTAAAGATAGACTTCTGTCTTATCAGGAATGCTCAGACGGTAAATTTTAGGCTTTATTTCAACTCCTAACAAATTGCATTGTGTTTTAATTTGTTTGCTTTTTTCAGCAATAGAAGAACTAAGCGAAATTACTCCATCTTTTTTCAACTTTCACGAAGAAAAGTCTTCTATCCCGGATCCGAGTGAAAATGAATTTATAAATTTGTCGCACCCCTTTTTGTCATGTCAATCGCCTATTAACTTGGCCGCTTTGAATATTGAAAGTGAACCTTCAAAGCATCTGTCACCAATCGTTTGGGATTTAGAATCAACGCCGAAGACAAACAATTGTATTGAATTACGTTCCAGACATCGAGCGAAGATCAGTCATACTGCAGACTTCAAAGTGGAATCGCCGAATAAAAGAAGCTGTACATCTCCTAGTAAATTAAATTTTCAACTGAATCAAGAGAAATCGTCACTGAAGAAACGCTCATCGTTTAGAAGAAAAAAAGCGAGAGGTATTACTGTGATAATAATGAACGAAGTGCCTTACAAAATAATACAAATCATATTTTTGAACGGGTTTGCAAAATCCATTTTTATTAGAACCATAAAAATAAGTGCAAATAAATACAATTTTATATCTGTGATAATTCTGTAATAAAATCATAAAAGCGTATTTTTTATACATTTACAACAATTGAAGATTTTTTAAATGTGTATATGTTCAGGTAAGGATAGAAATACTATATTCTACGTGCTTTAAATCACAATTCTTATTTGACTTTATAATTAATTTATAACTTTTTTTACAGCGTGACCACTAACAACGTACCAGTTTTCAGCTGCCTGAACCTGAAAAGTGGTTGGAAAACTTCTGTTAACTGGATATATTAGTTAGAAATAAAAGATGACATTTAAAACATGATAAAGGTTTCTATAGTCTTATTTTTTTGTGTGATGATAATTTAGAAGTAACTCAACTATCTGCGAATCCTAGCATAGGTCAATTTATAAGTGACATGTAGTGATTAGTTTACAATATAAATCAAATTGAATGATTAACAAAATAGGTAGTTTAAACGAGTTAAGAATAGAAATGTAAAAACGAAATATAAAAAGTTGAAAAGTGGACACATTTCAACACTTGAGTCGCTCAATTACTAAAAAAATCATATTCATAAATTATCATTATATATAGTTTTATAATTTAAGGTTTGTTACTTTTACTCGTAAAAGAATTATGCTCAGTTAATGACAATCACATGAGATATAAAATGAAAAGCAGCAAATTTTAATACTATTCACTATTTACAATCCGGCTCGAAGTGGCTAAAATCTACAAACTGTAACAAAATTGTATGGTTTTATGTGTATCTTGATCAACTCAAACCAAGAATGCTCACAAAATATTCTCGTTTTTTGGAGAGCGAAACTCATTTAACTCATGTTGTTGTCATATATACTTCAAATATAAATGACGAACAATCATTCTTTACACACCATACGATATACTTATAAAACATATCGTTATGTAAAAATGTTGTTACAGTTTATAATTAAAAAATAATAATTATTCTAATCGACATTAAAAAACCATACAAACTTGTCATTATTAGGAGCAATAATGTAAATTGCATACGTTTAAATACAACTTTAATTGCTAAGACTGATTAATTAAGTTGAAAATAAAACTGTAATACTAAAAGATCCAGCAACTACTATTCAGATAAACGAAAAATAGTAATGCGTATAATTAGTACAAATATTTATAAGGCACTAATTTGAAATTACCTGATGTGGACAAGCGGTCATTTTTTTGTAGCCAAATCAAAACTTTCAATTTGAAAAGAATTTTTTTCCAACTGTGTATACCGACTACAAAACAAAAGACAAAAAATACTTTATTCAAATAGGAAGTACGTATGATAATGAACCTTTAAATATTTTGCAATAGCAATAGTAAAATCTATTTTGATGGACATAGTTTCTATTTTGTAGTCGTTACGATATATTCAGCTAAAATTAAATAGTCCGACAGTTAGTGAATTGAAAGTTAGCATGATATAAGAATAGGGTAACATGCACCCATATACGTAAAGGAACACACCTCGAATATATTTATTTTCAACAGTGTTATAAAGATATAAAGCTAAAGTTCACATAGTTCACATGAAGTTCAGCAACAAATATGTAGAAAATTAATCTAATCAATCATTTTTATAATTTCGTTTGTCAGCGATAGGTATAAAAATGATATTATTAGTAATTGTAATATTAATTATTATTATTATTATTATTATTATTATTATTATTATTATTATTATTATTATTATTCCTGTAATTGGCCTTGCGGCTGTTGGATTTAATAAAATAATAATAATAATAATAATAATAATAATAATAAAATAATACTATGTGGAACACATTCTAAGTTGAATTTTGAATTAGTTGATAGTTATAAGACCTCATAATTATGTATCAATTCACGAATTCATTGTAAAAATTTCAAAGTGTGTCAAATTTGACTTTTGAAATCAATATAAAACGCTAGAACTTGTCATCAGATGAATAAATTATACGATTGAATGAAGAAAAAGACTTCATAAAAAATGACTGGGTCTTAAATGTTCACTAAGACTTCTTACTTTTGCTTTTTTTTAAAAAAAATAAATGGCAATAATTAGAAAACAAACATATGTAATAATGCATATAAAGTATGTAGGTGTAATGCCGATTTTTATTTATCGTATACATTACTGAGAATATAAATATAAAAGTAACAGTGTTTTTGCAAAATACAGTGTTGCTTCAATTCATTCATTAGCCCTGACACTTATCCGCACCATCGAAAATACAATATCAGATTTTGCGATTCTCCGATAAACTATGATTAAAAATACTTGCGACTAGACTGCCTGCGCGCAGATTCGACAAAATTAAGTCAATCATATCATCAAAATACGCTCTTACAATATTCATGATAATTCTAAAATTATAATTTTTTTACATTCAATGAAGAATGAAGATAAAAAAATATTCATTTGTACAAATACAAAAGATATATTATGGTATAGGCGTACAAATTAATCGAACAAAAATTCATATTTTATATTCAAAAGTAACTGTGGCATTATAAGGCACTCTCGATCACCGAGTTATTTTAATAATTAAAAATAAAGCTTTGCACAAATTTTGACGTAGACATAGATCGCTTTCGTCTGTAGAATTTCGTTTAAAGCAAAACTCCGACACTAAATTAGCATTGCCGATACAAAATCGACAATTTTAAGTCACATAGAACAGAAATATTAAATGCAATGTCCAGTTTAGTTATCGGTTCGTTTTTTTACATGATTTTAATTACATCTTTACTGAAATTCAGATTAACGATTCAGCCACATTTGAATGATTCGATACTATTTTACATGGGTATAATTTCATTTTGCCAGTAACAATGACAATATAAAAAAGTAACTTGAACAAATACAAGACGTAACTTGCCACCGTTAATAATTCGTCTGTATACAGGTTATTTACACGTAAGGTTTCTAACTACTATCAAGTTCGTCTCAGCTAGCGTTTGAAACGTCGATGTCAATGGTTTCCTCTTTGGACAAAAGCGCTCGTTTCTCTTCCTTTAAGTTTTGCTTTTTACCCCCTCCTTTCTTTTTGCCTCGATTAATCACTCCGTTTTCATCGTCCATCATCCGAAGAATAAGAGTTTGATCAGAACTTTCCATCGGGGCAATGGAAATATCTCGAACAGCTCGGAATTTACCGCAATTATTCAAGTGCTCGTTCTCCAGTCGAAAGAAATTCCAAATGAACCGCCTTAAAATAGCATTTTAATATTAGAATTATAAAATATACTATTCAAAAAATAGTATTCTGACTCTCGTTAACTAAAATTATCTACTGAAATTCTTGAAGTTTGTAAACAGTTTGTCACGGTTGATTGAATTAACGTAAATCATACTGTAACATTTTTCAGCTTAAATATGTTTAGATTACAAATTGAACTGCTAATTCTTCTCAAATTATAAAATAATGAAATTCCTGAAATCATAATTTACCTGAAAACTTCGAGCGGAGCTGTAATAGATGTCATCATATCCATTGACACATAATTGTATTCAACTAAACCGTAAGTAGCGACCCAAGAAAATCTAAGGACTAAGTCTTCAATAATAGCAAAATAATAGAATCCCTAAAATGATAGTAATGATATTAATTTGAATGTTAAGAAGCGAAAACATGTTTATTTTACACTTTATTTTACAGCTTCTTACAGCGGACGAATAAACGACTTCCTCGCGAAGAAACCTATTCTCCTCAGAAGCGCTATCTAGAAGTCCCCAATCCATCTTTATATCCCAAGTGTAGGAATAAACTGAACTTATAAAGCAACTAGTCAGCCAAATCCATAGCCAGGGACTGTCCCATTTGCTTCCTGGCTCTTAAAAACAAAAAAATCAATTATATAATTTACTATTCACTGAGTCTAGAATTTTGCAAATCTTAATGGTGTACCTTCATATTGCGTTCGTAAAGTGTATGTTAGAACAACAAGAAAGGTGGTTGAGTATTTTCCAGCATTGACTAAGTGCGGGAAAGCTTCTTTGGAATCTCGGTACCGTCTTACGCACTGAGCAAAACGGAACCATGCGGGCAGACAACTAACAATCGGACGTACGATGAGTGACCCATTCATACATTGTGATGTGTCTCCAGCTTCCAACCAGTCACCATTGGTAAAATAAAAACACGTCAAAAAATGTATGTCTAAGAACGCAACGACCAAACTGTTCATCTGATCAGCCAGCCAGAAATCAGCAAAATTTACGTATGCGAATGGTGCGATTATCACTCGTCCCTGAAACAAATTACAGCTTGAGGCAAAAATCAAAAGTAAAGATGTACTTTTTTTTACTTATATAGAACTTACGATTATTCTTATTAACCAGAACCTAGCTTCATGTCGAAACACTTTAAATGGATTGAAAATAAAAGCGAGCATAAGTGCAACAAGGCCCAGAGGATTAGCATATGGAGGGATACTAAGACTGTTACTATACAAAAAACTCAGCAGACTCAGAGTCCAAATCACGCCAAGAACTGCTGCGAGCTCCATCAGGTGTTGTTCCGACAGATGATTTCTAGGATCCAACTCAAAAATTAGCACGTGATTCACTCCCGAGGATCTCCAACCATAGACATTTACGCCTATTAGAAATACTATTTCTATCAAAAGCAAAGGCCCTCTGTACAAGCGAAACGCTACTTTCAAATCTTCTCCTCCGGTGTGAAAAATTGCTAAAATGAAAACAACATAATTGAGTTCACTTTAACTAAGTATCAATCTTTTCATCATTTTTTGTCATTTTGATTTTAAATTTACCAGACAGAATAACAGCAATGAACAGAACTATAAAGCTGCCAGAAAAAAGACCGACTTTGAAGGTCGTCCAGGGACTTTGGTGTTCTCCAAGGGGTGGTACCCTAAGCCTTTTCATAGCACGTTGTCTGTCTCCACCTTCCAAACCGATCGTTACTGTAGCTTCTGTGTCCTGGATCAATCTATCAATGTCTTTCGAAGTGTAGAAATGCGACGTCTCGACGCATTCCACTCTCCATTTTGAGCCACTTTCCACCGACAACAATTTGTCGTGCTTCTTGAGGATCTTTCGGAAGCCTGTATAATTCAAATTTTGGTAATTTTGCAAAAGGATGAGGGAGAGGTAGAACTCGGAGAACGCGAGTTTGAGCTCGCGAAGCTTGCGCGTTGTTATTGGTTGTTTATTGTGCAGTCTGTTGCTTTTACTTCTTCCACCTTCCTGTTGATCCAAAGCAGTTTTCAGTTCACTTTGCAATGCAGCGTATTTACGAGTTGCTTCGGCCATTTTTTCTGCAATGCCAATAGTCAAACATTTATTTTTTTGCGCATTTTTCTATGGGTACAAAAATTTTGTGATTTCTTTTTGATTTCACACCTGAATAAAATGTATTGATTTTCTTCAATTCTCTATCGCAAAAGGTAAAAAAAATCTCATCAAAGGATGCAAAATGTCGCGTTATTATTTCGGGTTCGACGCTCTCGGATGAGGGCGCTTCTTCCACTGCGGTGTATAACATTGCTTTCATTTCCTGCAAAATTGCAAAAAAAATCGTCAGTAAAAATTGAAAAATTCATTCAAATTGTTTCTACATTTATGTTTTGAGTGGACTTGTTACAAAATTTATGTATTTGACTGTTTTAAATAAAGAGTTACGAATGTAGTTCAAAGTCATAAATCATGTTTGAACAGAATTTAGTCTTTTATCAATATATCTTTAACGTGGTCATTAAGTTTGAAATTTAAATAATCCATTTAATTAGATAAGAAAAAAAGGTTAATTTTAAACAAATAATGATCGTAATTAAAAGAGAAAAGTAAAGCAAATGTATTCATGAATATCATTAGTATTTCGTGCTATTTTCTGAAAAACCTTCATAAAGAGTTGTAGCCTGATTCAAAAACTGACAGTGTGCCAAAGTTCACATTATATAATTCACATAACACAAAATTTGAACAAGCAACTTTGTTCTTCACCTCATAACTGATGTATTGTTTTCGCCACTCAGGCGTAATGTGAGCAGACAAGTGTTCAGCGAACTTCATTTTGGCGAATTATCAAATCGCTTAACTTGCAAAATTATAAAAAGAAACTCTGAAACAGAAAATATCAATATTTTTGATGAACTTAAGTTTTGTTAAAAAAACACATTAGGACACTAAACAGGTTGAATTAAAAATCAAACTAACCTCGGACAGACTCAACTCATTGCACTGCGGTTATTGAACTGGGATTCGTTTTGTCAGAAAAATTGCAATTGATGAATGAACTCGTCTGATCAGATAAAGTGACAGCAAAACGTTGAGTAGCTTCTGGTAGACGATCAACAACTAACAACCGTCCTGGGCATTGTTGACAAGTCCAATTATGCCGCTGTTGTTCGATCATTTGTGCTGTAAATCCGTGCAATTTTTTCTATTCTCCTCTCGCAAACTTATTGTCAATGTATCATGACTGAATTTGTAACATGTACCAAATCCAACGTAACAAATCGTGCGATTACTTTGTGCCTGTCAAAATTGGAGTCGAGATTTTTACTCCGATTATTTCTTTGTTGAACCATTGTTCAGCACTTTTGACATTTGAACCCGCTATTTTTTGATAACTCAACACAAACTCAAACGTAGCGTCGAACAAACTTGACGAATCTTCACTATCGTCATTTTATAATCTCTTGAAAAATGTATCACGGGGAAATAAAAATTGTCACGTGAGATGCGCAACAGAGAAAGAGAATTAATCTGGTTGATAAGATTAGATTATCACGTTTTATTATTATTGTTTTGCTCCGACAACAACCAATCGGATTTCATGGTTACAACTATGGTCGACGAGAAATTCAGCCGCTTGCTATCTTCGTTGCAACGGTTCGATTTGACAGAGAAAATGAGCAAACTCGGTAGAGAGAAAAGTCTCCAGAAGATGATTAAAATTGAAACTGAATTTTGTCCCAATGTTTATTCTAAGTTTTCGTTTATTGCTTTAATAATGTTTTAAAAGAACAGTTTTCGATAACTTTTATGTTTCTCTGCAAACATGGTAAATTTTGAGTACTTATCATCATGTAGGAAATTATTGATTTTTTCATTTCTCTCAGTGTACGAAGCTGCACCCTGCTGGTTGCATTTTGAATTTCTTCTCTAAAGGCGCCAAGTTGTGTTCTACCTTAGACATGTGGTGTTGTGAAATTTGATCCATTATCTGATTCTTGTTGATAAAAATGTTTCTTTGAATGAACTAACAATAATAACTTATTGTTGAAGTATATAGTTTGCTGAATAAATGAGTTATCAAATTTAATTTTATTTTTAAAATATGATTTAGGTGCATTCAGGTGCATTTTGGTAAATTGATCTTTATCGCAAAAATATGTTGAAAATGCACTGACTATCCAAGGATATGCAAACTTTATGCGAATATAACAAATCATACAAATTTTTACTTCTAAAATATACAGTTCGACGTTGCAGATGATCACTTGCATGAAAAATCATAATGCGATTTACGGCGCATGCGTAATCCCTCATAGATCATTAGCAAAAGAATAAGTAAATTCAATAAATTGAAAATGAAGTGAAAACTTTTTCGCAAAACTAAATGCAGAGGCAAAGGCAGGGATCGGACATATAAATTTTGCAGGTGAGATAAATACAGTCTCAAATTATGTAACTGAAAACATTATTTCTAATTAGACTGAGATAGGTCAAGTAATTGAAGTCAAGTATCATAACTATAGTAAATGGTTTTTTATTTCAGCCTCAAGTTGTTGAAATTTACGAAATTGTTGCACTGTAAATTTATTTCACACTTTAAAAACACAAAGAACAAAGATTTAGAAAAAAGAATTGTTGAAATAAAAGTACTAAAACTGAATTTACTTTGATATAAAAAGCTGCAGTTTAAGATGAAGTGCATGACTGACTGAGCAAGAAGAAAATGTAAAAAGGCAAAAGATCGATGGTGCAGAATCTGCAGGCCCGCATCTCTTTATCTATTGTAAAACAAAAACTTGACACAGGCTGATCCATAGTTCATAAGGATGACGATCGAACGAGCTTGTTATTAGCTTTGCGGTTGACAAAGGACGGCACAATGGCGAGGTGTATCTTGTGGAGTGGCGACGGGTCAGAAATGTCGGCCGATCAGGCCTGACAATTAGTAGGCTGAGAGAGAAAGAGGAGGACAAGTGTCATTGTGCACTCGCGATCTCGAGTCTTTAGATTCTCTAAACGCCGCTGATAGAGTGATGGTTGAAATAAGGCGGCGAGGGCGAGCACTCGAGCTTGCGCAAAGCAACTACGATGAAGCCAGAGCGATCGCGCGAGGGCGGGCTCTCAAGGGTCAAAGGAGACTTTTATGTCGGCAACCTCTCCACGTTGAGAGCCCGACTCCGTGACTATCAGCGAATCTTTGCCGGTTATTATTTTTAAACACGTCCTGCCAGATACACATCTCGCTTTCTCGCCTGCTAACTAAATAACCGCACTAATTAGGTGTCACTCATCTCACCTCTCCTGGTCTCTCTTCTTTCTTTTTTGCCATATTCTCTTTTTTCATCCGCGACTCGTTGCACTACATGTACGACACGTTTACAGTCCAAATTGGTCATCGGTTGCGATCAATTGGTGTTATGCGGCGATTCATTAACTGCGTGACAGTCATTCGCCAGAGACACGTGTGTAATTCAAAGCTTCATCAGCGACCTTAAACAATGGCGCGAGCTGATTGCAAAAGGGACGCGCGCTTTTGTCATCGTCGATATTATTTGTTTCCCATTGATTTATTATTGTTATGTACTCTCCAACTGGCGTTCGCTTTTACACCTCTCGATATAATAACGCTGACAATTGGTACCTGTCCGCTCGTGTAACAAAACTTTTGTTCTGATGTACAAAAGCAAACTGAATATTCTCGTGTAATTGCGCGAAATTAGAAACGGGAAGGACACATCAATTACAAAATAATTATTCATTAGAGTGATGTGATTGGGCAGCATTATGGGTCTTGAGTTTTTGGTCTATTCCCAAAAGACCTTTGGTGAATCATTCGTTTTTCTTTCACCTTTTCGAATGCGATCTTTGAGTCTCACGGTTGTGCAAATCAAATCACGACACCCCTACAATGTTATTTGTTAGTGTTCGCGCTCAACTAACCGTAGCTTGAAACGAGACCAGATTGGCCGATGATCAAGTTAAACGACACGTGGCTTGTAAGCCTGCGAAAAATGCAAGTCTCCAGCGGTAAATTGATTTATACCAACTGATTGAACATCGAGTTTTCATCCCGGCGTTAATTATTTCTACTCTTTTCCGATCGATCGCAATCAATCCTTTCCGAACCCTTTTTTTTGTATGTTTCGTTTATTTCTCGTTTTTGTCACGTTTGCATTATTTTGCGCTTGCGATTCAGCTTTCAAGCGCTGTTTTGGCATTTAGGCAGAGTGCGACAAGGTCCGTATGCTCAGTGACGAGTGACGTCTTGACAGCTTGTTAGGCTAACGGCTCTGTAAATGCGGCAGTTTCATCCCTTTGACACGAGCTTTTCTTCTGTATTATTTTCTACTCGCACATAAAACAATATCGTGTTTACTTCTAATACCAAAACGACAATGTTTGTTGAAGCTTGATTTACAACTCGATTTTTGTTTCCTACACCTTGAAAAATAACATTCATAGTTTTTATTTTAGTTTGCAGTTTAAAAAGTTAAATCATCTGTCGGAACTATCATTGACTTGATAAATAATGAATTGAATGATTCGAATAAATTGCTGTTTAGCAAATTTTGAGACAAAGGAAAAACGCAAAAAATGAATGCAAATCTACGAGAAAATGTACTTGTAGGGTTAAAGATAAGTCGCGCACCTGTGTGCGTTGACTAAGCGTGACTTTATTAGACGAATAAGTTGGCTGAACAGCCGCTAACTCGTACGGGTGTGTGCGCACCGCGACACCCTCTTGGGCTTTTTGCAAAATAATGAAAGTAATGGGAGAACACGCCCACTACATTTAACGCGACTGTCGGTGCGCGCCCCACGGGCTATTGTACCTGTCACTTCATTGTCGTTGATTTAATTATTTTCGTCGCATTTCTGCCGCCGATGAAGAACTGTGCCGGCATTGAACCCTCTACGTGCTCTGTTTTCCTTAGCGCCACGTGGCTCCCTTTGTTTGTATAATAATAGACGTCTTAACAAAATCTAATAAACATCATAAAACGGACGGCACGTCAATAAATTCGACGACTTCAAAAGAGAGGCCTCCTCTTTCACTAGTTTTTTTACCTAATGCATGCATTAATTATTATCGGGTTATAACGTATAGAGTCTCGACCCTCGGTGTGGCTTATCGCTCAATCGGCAGACAATATGCTTCATAAAGGATATCGATTATTTACAACGTCCTTATTGGCATTTAACAGTGTCAACAGTAATTGTATATTGCACCACTTAACCGGCTCTTTTATTGTTCAATTTGTGCCCCTAACTATGCGATCCACGACCTTTCCAAATCATAAAATCGCTCCCGCTCCTATCGTTCTGAACTTTACAAATTTAAACACACGCTTACACAGTTCTTGTGATTCTATCAGCCTGGCTTTTTGATCTTTAGTCAATTACAATTCTTCCCTCTTGTGCGTGCTGATTTTCAATACGTCCAAAATATGAGATGACAGAAAAAGTGAAACTGAAAGAAAAGTGTGTTGCAAATTTTAAAAAATGTTTGCAGGCAAAATTTGAAATCTGTTTGGCAAAAAAAAAGTGACAAATTTTGTTTCTTCTTTCAGGCGGGGCCATAAAACACGCAGAGTTTCGAGTTAGGGCGAATCCTAATACCCAGATAATGGGAAGTAATTGCAGGGGATCAGACCGACCGAAGCTACTCAGTCGGTTCAGAAGCGTGTGCGGAAGGGTGAGACGACAGGTCCTGTAGCGACGGATAGGGCGGATCGCAGGGCTCCCGGAAATCATATTATCCAAACGAAATCAAGGCCCATACGTAATATCACGTGCGAGGGCATTTTTGTGTCTCCAAAATCTATCAACTTGCCAAATATTATTAACAAACTACAAGGTCCATACGAAATGAGAAACAATATTGTTCAGCTACCAAATCTTAGATCTTCAAATAAAAAACACTTTTTGAATTACTTTTGGGTTGCTTTAAAGTTTAAATTTATCAACGTTTTGAAACTTAAATTTTCAGAAAATTGTAGAAGATGTCATAAAACTACGCCAACGTACAAAATTTTGATTCGAATGTCACAGTGCAAGAATAATAATAGAAGCTTTTCATGGTTTATTTTGAATAATAATCGCGATTTGAGTGAATACGCGAGTTTGTGGAAGCGCGCAGATTTTTTTGCATCATGTTCTCACTGTATCTGACATCGTTTCTTGAAATACTGCAAGAAGAATTATGAGGGCTGATGGGACGCGATGTAACTTGAGTCCGACCAGGGGCACTTGTGAAGGAGGGTTGAGACAAAATTAGTTAAATTTTCTTTTAATCGCTCAATTTGTTCATAACCTTTGAACGAAAACAAAAATTGATTGATAATTAAAAAGGAAAAAATTGTACAAAAATTAAGAATATCGAAAAAAGTTTGGAAAATGGCGTCAATTGGGAAACAGATAATCCTTTATTCGCGTTGAAAAGTGTATTAGAAAAAAAAACTATAGATTGAATTAAATATTTAGTCGCAGGCTGCGAACAGGCTCGTTAAGTCATAAAAATGTAGGCGCGTGAGGCTATATCGGAGAGCGGGGCTGAATGTCACGCTGGCAATTAGCGAGGCTACACCCGCCGCGACATCGCGTAAAATGTCAATCGAGAGGCATTTAGACCACTAATGCTACTGGCGCTAGCCGGATCAGCGTATACCTATATTCAGCCGCTGAGAGAGTACTTCAATTGCCCGTTTTTTTGTCATCAGCACTTAAAATTCAAACTCCACTCAAATGCGAAAGCTCTAACTTGCTCGGGCATTTTTGTCACGCGAGCCGCTCTCGCCGCGACACCTTTCAAATTCAATTCCAAGCGGGCGCTGCGCGCAAATTATCCAACGCACTCTGCGGCTAAAAGGTACCAAATGTACTAATTTCGCGCGCACAACAAAACGTATAATTAATAGCCAACGTTTGCTCATCTGCAAATAATTTTTTCCCCCTCGTGCCATTTCGTTTGTTTCAAATCATCAAACAACTTTCTACTTGAAAAATTGGAGAAAAAGAGGGCAATCACTGTAATCTTACAAGGTTTGTTTTATTACTTACTGTTCGCTTAATTATTTACATTGACATTATCGTCGATCGTTAATTCGGACTAACATCTTGTGAGCGCGAATTCCTAACGAATCAGTCACTCTGCACACTTCTGGTTGTGAAAAGCAACACAAAATTTAATAAATACATAAAAAAAACTAGTGACATGATAAAAAGTAAGTGTTGCGTTTTACATCACGTCTCTATATTAGCACTGGTCGCGAATTAACTATGGGAGTATTGTTTGAGTGCGTGATAATAATAAATGAGAAAGAGAGTTTTATTGTGACGCACACATCTCGCGTATGTTTCGGCAATTGGCACTAAAAGTTCATCATACATCGTGGTGGGTGCCTGTTCAGCGGTAATGACGAGATGAGACGCCCTGCATCTCGCCGACGTATCGGATCCTCAGCGAGGCATCGGAGGTATTCGCCCGCAGGCTCACGGCAATCGCTTCGCTTGCGTGCGTCGTGTCGTCGCCCAGGATGTCGATCTCGTCCTCGTCCGACTCTGCTATCGCTTCACTACTTGCACGAGATTCTCGGCCTCCGTTGTTCGATGAAAAATCCAACGGTCGTTCTATAAATCACATTTGCAAACTTTGTTCTACTTTTTGCGATACTTTCAAATGTTCACTACTTAAAAAACTACAAACAAAGTTAACTTAAATGTCATTCATTAGTTTATCATAAAATTCGTATTTCTCCTGCTACAAATAATGTTCGGTGTATAAGTGGGCGTCCTTATTCAAATTCAAACAACAATTCGAACTGAAAACTTATTTTTCATTTTCAAGAACTATTTTTGATGGAAATATAAATAGTTTTTAAATCAAATGAGTGATTTAAATTTTGCAAAAACTTTGAAATTAAAAAATTTTGAAATGACTTTAAAAGAATTGATAAGAAAATGAAGGATAATTATTTATTTATTAAGGACGAATATTGATACAACACATCAGATGTTGTGTAAGGACGAAGAAGAGGAATGCAAGTCCAGCGAAGCACTTAGAACGATAATTGACTAATTTTGTCGAAGACCAAATCGAGCTCTCGTTCTCCTTATGAGTTCAAGATCTTCTCCTTAGAAGTCTGAAGTCAAGGCAGTCGACGGCGTCTTACGCGACGAGCGACCCTCGCTTGTCGCCGAGACAAGATGTCAGGCTAACTTTGTTATCGAGACACCGCGCCTCCTCCATCCGCGCCAAGAAGCCATCTTGGCGAAGACAAGTGGCTTGTGTTAGATGAATACGCGCTGCGGTATCTTTCAAGCGCGTCAACTATTACAAAACGGCGCGTTGCAGTTAACTTCGGATTAAACGCTAATTTTATTGCATTTACATCGCTCTCGCAAACCTGCCTATATTATCTCGTTCCTGATGACGACGTTTTTTTATCCCATTGCTTATTGCCATTCCGGACACAACAAACTTTGCCCGACCTCAATGTACAAATTTATCTTCATTACAAAACTAAATTGATCATGTAAATCGTTTTTATTATTTGCAACTTTTGTAAATAATAAAAAAAAACTTAATATACTTTTGTACTTTACGTTTTGACATAATCTACTTAACTGAATTTGTTTGCAAAGCAAAGTGCAACTAATGTAATTTCTTTTCTTGCTGTTTTTTTCGTAAGAAGAAAGACTTGCTGATGAATATCAATGTATAAAGATTAGTGGCAAACGAAAAAACTGTCCTATGAGGAGTATATCTATATACATCTTTTAATAACGTATAAGCTAGCAAAAAGCAGTTAACGACGTCGTCGGATAAAACAGCGGTTGCGTTTGGCCAGGGAAATTGCTCTATAATGGAAGAGATTTAATTTAAATAAAAAGGGGTGGCTGCAATGTTGTGACATCAATACGGAAAATTTGTTGGAATTAGTTGCAAATTATTTAGTCAAGCGAAATAGTTGTACAGGTATCAGCTAACAAATTGATGCTTTGACGAAAGGAATTCGTCGGTCAAAGATCTAAATTGAAATGAAGCCGTGGTAGAGACGAAATCATGCGAATAATTTGATTACTAAATTATAACATTATTGTTCTTCTGGCGGACAGCAAATGTCAACCGCTAAGCTCCGTTAAGCTTCGGTGCCTGTCCAAAGTTATGATTTTATATATGTATATAGACTATATATAGATTAGCGATAACTGACGTGTGGGATAATGTATTATCATCGAAATTTTAGTGGTTTTCAGTTGCCCATAACTGATGGAAATATATAAGGTCTAAAGACCAGCGTTAAATTTTATGTTCCAATCTTTTCAGAGATTTTACATTTAAACAAAACATATTCCGTTATCAAATGAATCTAAAAAACTTAACTTCGTAAACAAAAAACTTTTTCCAAATGTTTTAATGAACTAATAGTGCAAGTTCATCCTTACCGGACGATTGGAGAGAAGGAGAATTTGGTGACTTGGCACAGGACGTGATCATCGACTGGTTCAGACCATTTCCAGTGCTCTGTTTCTTCAACTGTTTTTTGTGCTTCATCCGCCTGTTCTGAAACCAAGTTTTAACTTGTGTTTCAGAAAGGTGTAAGGACGCCGCAAGTTCAACCCTTTCAGGTGTGCTGAGGTACCTTTGCGCGATGAACCTCGCCTCCAGACCTGCCAGTTGCTGGTCACTAAACACCTTTAACATTTCACTCAATTCAATTCTATGTAATTGTCAAATTTAATTCAAAGATAAAAATAAAATTTTTCTAACATGTAAAACTAAACTCAACAGGCGTCAAATAATAAATTCTTCTCAATTTCCTTTGCAAAAGTAAAAATAAATAATTTTATTTGAAAAAAAAATGACAAACAACTTAGTTTCATGTTTATCAGTCAAAGAACAGATTATAACTGACGAAGAAATTCGTGAAATGACGATTACTTAGATAAATATTGGATATTATTTGTTTATCTTTGCTTACAGTTCGAGCTTTGCGTCTGCGACAACTTTTGAGGGCAGCGAGATCAGTGACGCTGGGCACAACACTGACGCCCATGTTGGTTGTGCCAAAAAAAGGGAAAAGAATGGTAGGCGGGCTCCGGTAGTAGCCCGGAAGTAGACCAGCAAATTGTTGGTACTCCTGATGCTGTTGCGAGGGAGCCAGCTGGTGATGTTGCTGAACAAGCTGGAGGTGTTGCGAGTTTGGAGCCATCGTGCCCCGACTCAAGATATCCTCAATCAAGAAGGACGTTCTGGTCGCGTTGCCAGGCTGCTGAGCCTGTTGCTGCTGACAGGTAGACTGCATTCTTCTATCACGTGTAAAGTTATCTATTCGCGTTTCTCTGATTCACATCTTATCGGGCCGAATTCACCAGCATACTACCATTTTGTATATTTTATATATTATATAATAACTAAACGCTTATCGCGCTTTTCTGCTTTTAGACTTTAGTCTGGCTGTGTTTGCGGTGTCGCTTCCAAGTTTGCTTCATCGACCCGGACCGACGATTTTGGTTCTCGCAAGGATGCCAAATAAGTCTCTACAAAAAAAGGCAATTTTTTTGATAAACAATTGGTTCCTGTAACGTTTCAAGGCCGTAGCTAGAAATGACACCGTGATAATTATCAAAAACCACGAATTCAATTGCCATTGATATTGCCGATAGGACTATGGTAACGCAATTACAAAAGCTCGTGTGAAAAATTGTCGTCCCCGTAAATGACACGCGAAATTTTTGGTTTGGTAAAAGCTAATAAGCCGTAAGGATAAAAGCCAATCAGTCAATATTATATTATTGCGATTATTATTAAGTCATTGAAGTTAAAACACATTTTTGGAGTAGCGAGAGAGGCAGTCACGTCAATTCAATCGGGTGCAGAGATTACAACGTTATATCACATTTTCAACTCAATTTAATGTATTCCCGTTTGGTAAATTGAAATTGGAAAACTGATGACATGTTATAGAATTTAATAACTAGTAAAAACACGATGAAAGTGACAAAATTCAAAACTGAATTTCAATGGTAATCACAACTTTTGGTACTTTGAACAATCTTCAAAACATTACTTTCATCTCCATTTTACAACAAAGTACTAAAGATATATTGATATTACAAACAATGTCACGTGGTCACTAAAATTATAACGTTATTGCTCCGGCGTCAATCAACCACTAAGCTCCGTTAAACTTTAATCGTCTACGAGGATCCAAACTTTAACAATTCAAAGTCTGTAAAACTAGGCATATTATACATTAAACTATGACCGTTCAGACAAAGTGAAGTGAGTGAAATTGTTTGATATACAATTTAGAACTAATCGTACCTAGCGATTTCTTCTCGGACTTGGCGAAACACGATTTCTCTGTTTCTTAGTCGTACTTCTCTATTTATTTGTTGGCGTCGTTGGATTCTTCGCTGTTTCATCCGCCTGAGTAAAAACCAAGTGTCGACTTGTGTTTCCGAAAGTTGTAAATTTGCCGCGAATTGAACTCTTTCGGGTAAGCTGAGGTGCGTCTGGACGGCGTATCTCGCCTCCAAAGCAGCTATTTGTTGGTCACTAAACACCTTGTATAATCAAAACAAAATTTGCATTTTCAAAGTCCACATTCAAAATTTCAACTTAGCAAGCTTGAAAAAATTTAAACTGATCAAATTGTCTTTATAAAATATTCGAAAATTTGAATGAACTTGTGATGATGTGAATATAAATAAGTACCATTGATACAGTCAGTTGCCCAGCATTATCCTCAATTTAATGTGAAAGTCGCAAAAGTTATAAACCGTCGGGACAAATCTCGTGTACCACCACTTGTCGCAAACAAACACTGTTTCAATCACTTTCCATCACTGAACAGCAGCGTCCTCGCAAATTGCCATAAAAACTGTCCCAACAAACTTTGCCGGTGATTTATTTCATTTTATTTAACGAAACAACGACGAGCCCTGAACGGTTTAAGCTCTCGATTCAAATTCAGTCACAAAACTCGGCAACAGAAGGACAAAAGAAATAAAAAAACTAAAAAGAAAACTGGTCAGTCGCGGGTAAAGTTGGTCCGCGAAAATGGTTCATAGACGAATAATAAGAAACGAGAATTTGGGCGCCGAAACTGCGATGGATGGACGAAAGCGTGAGCGCGGACACGTGTTGTGAAATGGAACCCCAGTTTGGGCACTGCGAGGCCGATTCGGCGTAAAGAAGGAGCGCGCAAAACTACCCTCTGGTGTGGTGCTTGATAAAGGGGTGGCATTTTCGCGATTGGACGGGGTAGCAGCGCGCCGAGGGTTGGCTCTAGCAGCGATTCCTGGGCGGGCCCTCGGCCGTCGCCATGGCCACGCTTGAGCTCTGTGCTCGATTTGCGCTGGCGCATCTATGGATCACGTACACACAGCCATCAATCGCGCGATATTCGTGTAGATTATGACCCAGCGCTGGCATTCATCGTGTAAAACGAGTGTCGCCTTGCGCGACCCAACGTATATTTTATATTTGTCCCCGCGAACAATCGCAAATTCTGTTATTGACCCATCTTCTCCTTCCATCCATATGCTATTCTCGCTTTTCTGCTTCATCTCGCTTTTGTCATTATTCCATATATCCTATAAACTTTCTCTGGCTAGAGAACAAATTTTGACGTGTATAATATTATAAACACCCCGATTTCTATTTCGTTCCAACTAGTCGAACAGAAATTCAAATATTCTTTCGTGCAATTTTAATCTATAACAATCTACACTGAACAAAATATTTTGCAATCGACTTTTAAAATTGAAACTATCTATGCTAAATTTAATTTCTGAGTTGAATTGTTCGAATGGAAAGATTGAAAAGAGTCACAGATTTTTAACTTTTTTCGTTGAGATGAAATCATGTTGAAACTGATGTTAATTTTTGTATAATAAAAGTAGACGTAAATTTGCGGTTATATTCATGCACCTATATTAAATCGTACAAGGTATATGCTGATGGTGGTAGACGATGAGAACGAGTATCATCAGCAACAACATCAGAGACGCGGGATTAAATTACTTACTTATCGTATATCGGATGCGCGCATACACACGCAGCGCGGCGTTTCGCACAGATTCGTATCATAGCACGCTAAATCATTAACTACCTGAAACCCATGCGAAATTAATTAAGCCTGCTGACAAACTATCAAATCAAAAACTTTGCCTATCTCTATGTCGAAATTTATTGCCTGTCAGAAAAGTATTGTAACATTTAAAACAACTTAAAAATTTAACGTGAGTAATTTTTTTGGTTTTAAATACAATTTTTTACGATTGAAACAACATTCTTTCATCAAATATTAGGACCAATTGTCTGAATTTTTATTCAACATTGAAAACCTGAAGCGAACGATTTGCATCCTTTTAATTATTGTATTAGCATATGAACTTTCTATTAATATCAAAATTGTGACCAATTTTTCAAATTGTTGTAAACTTTAATGAATTTTTGTACTTTAAATAATTTGCTGAATTTAGTTTGTTTGCAAAATGTATTATTTTGTTCGTCATTTCCAAACCATAAAATTACTGTTATAAATTCTATTCAAATTACACAGAATTGTTTTTTTTTTTTCAATTTGACATTGAATGAATTTCTTCTTTTATCATGAATGAGACTATGTAACAATCTTGTTTAATTGTGAAACACTACTTTTGGTTTGAACTGCGAGTCGACGACGCGTGCCGGCATTTAGGCAAGCAAAGCAGCGTGATTATTGAATAAATTAACGCAATGTAATTGCGTTAGTGGCGCGTGTCCAGCGAAGCCGCCTGTCCCTTAGACAATCAACAGTCTGTCGACCTCAGCACCACAGTACATCAGCTATCGCTCCCAAAATTTACTGTCAAGTCTAACGTCACTAAAATGCTCGGTCCCCACTTTTGCACTCAAGCCGGAAATCTCGTGATGACGCCGGATAGTCGAGCCCCCGGAGACTTGTTAGGCAAACTTGTGCGCTCGATTTAGCCGGGCCTTTGTTTCATCTACACGACAAATAATCTGCGTTATCATCGACGAAACACCAAATAATATCCTATTACGACCGACTTTTTTCGTTATCCTCCCCAACTTATTTACTGAAGATTATAAGACAAGTAACTCTTCTCGATTTTGTAACTTTCATAGATGTACGTTTCATATTTTATTGCAAAAAACAAACTTCCTATAACTCTGAGATACAGAATGATAATATAATATGATATAATAAATTACAAAACGTCGGTTTCCATCTTCATTGTAAAATGTACAAACATTGATGTGCAAGTTTTTTCACTTGCAAAATTATCTACAAAGACATGTAAAACTTAAAAAATTAACATAAACAAACAACATGTAAATACTGTCAAAAATTGAAGCTGTATAATATTTAATACTCAGCGTCGTTGGCTGCGCGTTTATAAAACGCCCTCGAATAACTCGCAGGTTTTGAACCGCACACTAGGAATCCCTTTCGCCAAGATAAGAAAATAACATACAATATGGGAACTGCGAGCAAAACTCCAATCAACATCCCTACCAAAAATATTGCCTCGCTTGTGTTATCAGCATAATAAACATTTTGGCACGGTAAATCTACGCCGTTTAACGCAGCCAGTTTGCGGCCTCTAAAATCCGCTGGATTTGAGCAAACTAATAAATCCAATTCTGCTTTCAGTAAACTAGACCCGTAATGGGGAATAAAACTGTGGATCTAAAAAAAGCCAAATCAATTATTATGACATTTTTGGGAACCGGAAATTGAGTCTTTGAATTAATTACGTACCAGGTCATCGTTATCACAATCACAACTCCATTGGTTGTTCATCAGATGTAGTTCTTCAAGTTTGTCCCACTGGGCCATTTCCAGTGAGAGATGTTGCAACGAGTTATTGGATAATTCGAGCGTCTTGAGCAGTGGCACGTAAGCACGCGTGTTGTTCTATAGTTAAACAAAAAATATGAAATAAGTTCTTTTACATATCGATACTGAATTAGAACTGATGATTACAAAAAAATCTGCAAACGTTTTTTTTACATTTCAAAATATTTAATTTGAACATTTATTTGGATAAAGATAACTCTATGAAAAAGTATCTCTTTTCATTTGAAGTAAAACAGTAATCCGAACACAAAACCTGTCGTCAACTTACATGATTCACAAGCGCATCTCCAGATATATAAAACAGTTTCGGGCAATTTGCGACGTACAAATGTTGCAACGCTGGCAAATCCGACAGAGATCCTGCGTCAATTTTCATTAGATTTGGCATGTTGTTTATACTCAACGTTTTAAGATTGAGCATCGTCGGGAAAGCACTCGCTTTATTCAACAGCGAGATAGGATTTGAATCCATTACAAGAGTTTCCAAATTCTTTGCCGACTGGAGTACTGCAGGCGGCGATTCGAAACTATTGTTTTCCAGTTTTAAAACTTTTAGTGTCCTGTGAACGATGACATTTGAATGTTAAATTTCGTTATTGAAAACACAATCAAATTTGAAAAACAAATGTGTACTTGTTTACATGATCATATAGTCGAGTTTGTGATGAAGTTCCTTCAGCTGACATGAACTCAAGTCCAACTGTTCCAAGGATACTGGAGTACTCACAGCTTTTTCGGTACCTTCATCGAGAACTTTGAGTGGGTTTTTACTGAGGATCAGATGCTTGACTCCCCGCATATGAAGGAACAAATCCTGGTTCAACCTTTCCAACCGATTGTTACTAAGGTTCAACTTCATCAAATCGGGTAAAGGTTGATAGTCATCAGGAGAAAATTTACCCTGTAATAATTACAAAAAAAAATTTTTTTAATTTTTGACGTATACACGATGAGTAATCATTCATCAATGCCATGATGAAGGCATCTTATCACAGATTACCGATAGGATATACTAATATCAAATACGATGATAGTCAGAAAAAAAATGTTGGGTATAAAAATGGTGTATTCTTTACCTCAAACTGATCAGGAAGTAAAATGTCAGCGGTGAGATTATTGCTGCTGAGATCCAACTCTTTGAGTGACTTAATTTGCTTAAACGCAGCCTCTCCGATGGATTTAATGCAGTTGTCGCGAATTACCAAGCTATCAATTTCAATTTGCGGAAACTGAACGATCCGCTCAATCGACGAGTTGATAAACAACGCTTTCGTTAAATTTGCCGGCCAACTGTATTCGGTCAAATTTTTTGTCACCGCGCGATTCGTACAGTCCAAAGTTTGATCTTAAAAGTAAGAAATGTTATTAGCTGAAAACCACAAAATGAGTTTGTAATTTATCGATTTGAGATTAAAAAAGTTATAAATACTTGAGCAGATGCACAGGTCACAAATGTTGTCCAAGTTTGTCGTTGCATTTTTTGTTGTTTCATTTGTAACTGTTTTGACAGGAGGGGATGGTAAACTGACTGACTGTTGTATAAAAATCAGCATAAAACTAAGCACCGCGTACGAAGACATGACTTCAGGAAGCGACACAATGTAACTGTGAAATAACGAATCAGCTAAAACGTATAGTTTTATCATGTATCTTTTACTTGTAAGTACTATCTGATAACAACTCGGGTAAGCGATAAGATACGATAGACGTCAAGCTAAATTTGCCGCCTTTATTCATCTTTCGAATGACTTTCATTCGTCAGTCCGCTATTTTAATTTGTCATTCATTACTTTCTTATCTAACAATTTTCATATTTCTTTTCACGTACTAAGTCTTTCATTATTTATCGTAACGACTTTAAATTGCATTTCAATTCTTATCAAGCAATTTATTTTCGGTCTATTTATTTAAGCAACTTTTTACCAATTGTAGGAAATGGAGGAAACATCAGAAAGGCCGATGGATAAAAATTTTTAATTTTTAGGTTTTAGGTTTTCCCGGATGTTCTTGTGTGAAATATCGAGCCTGTATAGTATAAGTTCACTATCCTAAATTATGAAATTTCTATGTTGATGTTTGGTTTATTTGAAAGTTAAATACGAAAAAAATATGTATAAACATTCTTAAATTAAACTTTATTTATATTTTTCAAATGTTTATGTATGACTACTTTGATTTTTTTATTTAGTACTAAACGTTTAATTGAAATTTAAAATTTGTGCGTTTACTTTGACTTTCGTCAAGTTCGTTTTACAACAGAAATGTAAATAAATATCACAAGTATCGAGAATTTAGATTTTAATCGTCAGTGTAGTGTATACTTTGCGCAACGTCTTATTTGTTTAGTCTCGGACTTGATTCCATTCTAAAGTGATCTAGAATTTGGTTTCGCCATTTAAAAATTGAATAAGAAATGTCGAGTTCCACCTCAAATATTTTGGAAACAGAACGTAATATCTCTTTAATTATAAAAAAACTCGCTGATATTTACAATCGAGAATTGTTGGCAATAATAGGTATTTTTACTTTTAATTACTCCTCTATTTTCATTTTGCGTTGTTGATCTATACAAGGAAATCTGTACAAAAAAGCCAAAACCTGTAACTTAATAGTGTTTATTATTAAACCTGATTTTTCTAGAATGGGCTAAACAAATCCCAGGATTTTCAAGTCTAAAGTTAAGCAATCAAATGAGATTGCTGGAAAGCACGTGGATCGAGGTTTTCATGTTTTGTTTGGCTTGGCGAAGTTTACCAAACACTGGCAGACTTAATTTCAGTCCCGACTTCTTTTTAGACGAAAGACTCGCTTCGCAATGTCATTGTTTAGATCTCTATTATCACGTGAGTACAGAAACATTCAATAATACTACACTATAATAAAATAACATGTCATCAAAAAAAAATTATAATATACATCTTTATTACAGTGCATAACGATTGTCAACAAACTCCAACAATTGAAACCAACGAACGAACACTATTTCATTTTGAAAGCTTTGATTTTGTTAAACAGCGATGTAAAATTGGACGAGCCACAACCCCTTCTGGAACGTCTGCGAGACTCTTTTTTGAATCGCCTGACTAATTCGGTGATCGCTTCGTATCCTCACCAAGCTCTGCGTGTCACACAAAACATGTTCTTAATTTTGCCGAGCCTCAGACAGGCGGATCAGATCAATCGACAATTTTGGTCCAGTCTTTATTGGAATCGTTTGGTCAAAATTGACCAGTTTCTCGCAGAAATGCTTGGAATCAAATTCCATTCATGATCACATATACAGGCTCGCATTTCACTTTCATGTACGATAAAGGCGTTAAGTATTATGATACAAAAGTATAGAAAAAATTAAGAAATATTTTTTGTTGTATAAAAAAATAATTATTTTGTAAATAACAACATTATAACTGTTTATTTCTAGACGAGTATAAAAGTTATATTTTGTTTTTTTTTTGTTCAGATTCATTAAAAATCTGTGTAGCATTTAACATTTTTAATGAGTTTAAAAAATATAACATGCATTGTGCGTGTATTATTTTTTGGTACATGTTTTTCATAATATTACTGTTGTAGTATTTGTCAAGTCTCTTGATTTTTGTATGGCATTCTTATTGTACTATAAGGGCATCCTTTATTGTAAGGATGTAACGGTATATAAAAGGCACGTTCAAAAGCAGCCTCCTGCTGTATCATAATGCTCCATATTCTAAAAGAATACCATAATATTGTAATACAAATGTTTTTACAAAATTCTATGATTCATTAAAATCATTGATAAGATATTAATTTTTGTTTCTTACAATTATCAAAGCAGCTGCTATAACTCCCACTTTAGAGTCCACTGCAAGTGTTTGGGGAAACATGATTTCATAACTGAAGTCAATTTCCAAAATTTGCCGTAAACAACTTTTGGTCACACAGTAGATATGACCAGTGGTGATTTCAGATTCTGCATTCTTTATCTGCAATGCGAAATACGTTTTTCAGTTTATCCCAATCATTGAACAAATATTGATAATTTTTTTTCATTTTTTATGATTTAATACATACCGAATATTTGTTCTGTAGTGGACATCTACAAATTGGTCCTTTTACCATCAACTTTTCTTGTCCATGCTGGTTGTAAATAGAGTATGAATCTCGGAGCAAATTGAAATTCTGAGACACTCTACCAAACGGTAGACCGCCAACTGATATGTAGGCTTCCTGTAACGAAAAAAAAATCAATTGAAATACAAAATTAAATTGTACAAAATTTTGAATAATTGTATCATTTATTTTCTATTATTGTTATTTAGCTTTAGGGAAAGTGAGTCATTTCAGGTTATCGACGATGATTTATTCTTGTAGGTTGATTTATATTTTTGGTTCCGTTTGAAATAGAGTGATCAACGACACAGGACTCGCAGTCAAAAAAATTAAGCGATCATAATAGATTATCTTCGGTACTTTTTGTATATTTATAAATAATTCTCACAAGTTAATTACCCATCAGTAAAAGGATCGAAAACATCAGGCGTTAGAAACACCAGATGTTTTCCATTCAAATGTAAGCAGAGACTCTAATTCTATGACTGTTCGAAAAATGTAAGTTTCCTTCTCGATTTGAGTAAACAATTCACCCCTTTGTTTCATTAGAGATAAGACTTAGTAAAATTAGTTTTATCCAATAAATCGAACTGTATTATGATCTAACAATGTTAATTAGATTAATGATGTAATTGACTGACTAAGTCGTTGACCGTATATCAATTGAATGTTGAATAATTTTCTCTGTCGGTCTGAGAAACTTCTATTTATGGATTACAAAGTTAACTGAGCACACGTATTGTTGTGATGCAAACGTTAAAAGCATACCACAAAATCTATCAAAGTACGTATGAAAATTAGGTTTTAACAAATACTTCAACTTGATTTTATAAACTAAAAAACAAGATATGTTAAAAGGTATTCAATTTAAAATGATACTGTTCATAATCACCTGCAGATTACAAAGGAAATTCATACACTGGGCTGGTCGATTCACTCGGAATACTTCGGTCATATTTCGATCACAGATCCTAAAAGAGCAGGATCTATTATTGCCAAAGCAACATTGTTCGAAGACAGTGGATTCTTCGTAGACACTAAAGATTTGATTGTAACTCGAATCTAAGATGTCAAATCTCCTGTCGTGTTCGGTTACAATAGCTATTTACGAAAATGAAAAGCGCATTATTCATTAATTCCATACTTAATCCAATTATAAAAGACAAGTGTTTGAATAATTACATCCTGGTATGCGGTGAATTTTTTTGACAATTATTCTGTCAAGGTGCGTAAATAATTGTAAGCCTGGTTGATAGGTCGTGTTGTGCGGTGACCAGTTGCCTGTAAACAAACAAATTATAATTCATAAATCCACTCTTGTTCATCTTTAAATCTTTTACGGTTTCTATTTTTTAAATTTTTCATTTGCATTGCCATTACCTTATTCTTAATTCATCTTCAGACAAAAATCGTTCGTACTCTTTCTTTTTACGATATTTTCGGATAGTTTCACGTACGATATAAGTGACACGTCGCTTCAGCATTAACAGCTTCATCTTCCACGACGTCTCAAAATATTCTGCTTGCATTTTATGCTCACGATTCATTTTTCGAAAGTATTTGACGATAAGTAAGCCCTCCGATAAATGTATCACGACACTCATTAAACTATTAATCCCGATTTTTTTATACTCATATCTTTATCCATTTTCGATAATAACAAAAATAAAATAAATTTTATGTCATCCTATCTAGTACGATGTGCACTATAATCTTTCTGGTAAACTTTCCGGTGTCTCGAAGTGATTTGCAGCAGGTCAAAATGGTATCAATTGTATCTCGCTTTCATTGTTTACTTTTTTGATTTATCTTGTCCAATATGATGAAACACACTTTACTAGTAAAATTTCCCACAAAGTTGAAAAGAATGAACAAGCGTGAAGAAACAAACTGTTATCTCTCTCAGTAAAAACGGGAATTGACGACACTTTGATTCTAGCCTTGTGACACACAATTAACGTTTATCATAAAATTTATACAGATAGACAGATAAGATCACGAATTTCAAAAAATACGTTCTAACAAATTCACTGTCACACGGTTAATGTCTTTTTTATTTTAGTCACCGAGGCGAAAATAACCTAGTATATTGAATTTTTAATTCAATAAAACTTGTTTGTTTTTTTCTCAAGCAGTAAGAAACAGTAGCTGAGCAATAACAAAGAGTAACGGCTCATTTTTGACTTTCAAATGTAAATGTCGAAGATGAAGAGGCAACTCGAGTTTTGGATTGCGGTGCACGCGTGCCACAGGCTATGAAACCACTGTGCGCTGGGAAAGACAAGTGACATGGTACAAATGCTGGATTTATCAGCAGTGTACTTTCGAGACACTGTTAACGTTTGATGAAATACGGTGTTAGAGTGGTTGATAACGCTACAAGACTGTCAGCCGTTTCGAGGCCGATGTAGCATCAGCTTCTTAAACACTCCAACAGCCCATTATCTCATCGTTGTCTCACACCGACACAAGCGCAATTATTCAATAACGCCGACCCCAGTTTCCTTGCATTTTAATCTATGAATTATTTTTAGTTCATAAAAATGACATTTATCAATTCTCCGACAATAATTAATAAACATAACACAATGTTTTCCTTCGACTGTTTGTCCCTTGCAACATGTAAATGTGCAATTTCATTATTTTTTTCAGTAAGCTAATTAACAACAATGAATAAATTTATAATACAAATTGCAAATGTAGAATTTTTCATAATTAGAACTTCAGTAATTTCGGTGAATATTTTTTTTTTTTTTTCATTTGTTAAAGTAATTTTTTCCTTTTGCAATCTGTTTGACATATCATCTTCATTGCACGAGATTTATGGCTCAATTAAGACTCCGACTTATCGGTCAATCGAATCCAGGACCTGAGGTCACGAATTCGTTTTTATCATTTGATTTGAATGTATAAAACTGAGTGGCTTTAATTTCAAAGAAAAACACAAATTATACCTTGTACGGTGGACGGAGGCACAGTGATGGGCATTATTCCAGGCATCATTCCTGTTTTCGACGGGTCTAAAGTTGAACCTCCTGTCATAAAGCCGATTGGCGGCGAACTTGGCATCGGCATTTGTAATTCTGCAGTTGGATAAGGCGGCGGTCGATTGTCCATTTTAATTTTTCTTTGTTATTTTTCTTGTTTCTTTCCAAATGATTTCTTTCTTTCCAACTATGTCAACTAAAACAATTAATTTCAGTGTCACAAATTTGAAGTTACTAAACAGATGGGCTTTTTCTTTCTTCGGTAGTAAATATACTAAAACAGATGGACTAATATGGACTTTGTATTTTCATCTTTCCAAAACGGGAGAGAAAGATCGTCTGAACTTGTGCAATAATATGTAAACATCGTTTCATTCAAGTGTCATTCGGCGATACCAAAAAATATCGATTGCTAAAGAACCGGTAGTATCAATTATATAAAAGAGTAAGCAACACTTACGTTTATTTCATTTTTATAAGTTCAGAAATTTGTATGCTTGTTTGGATGTTGGTTTGAAACTGACTGTGCGGATGGACGAATTTTGAAATTTACTGTTGGTGCAAAGAACAAACGGGCCTAAACATTTTCATTGGCTGAATAATCATGAAACCATTCACTAGACAGTAGCGCATCAAGACAGAAAATCAATTGAAAATAGAAAATCCATTACACTTATTAGATCGCTACGAAAATTCAACTTAATTTAATTCGCATTAATTTTTGTTTTGATAATAATTTTTTGATAAATAAATAAATAAATACATAAAATAAAAAAAAGAAGTTGGAAGAAAAGGAAGTTCAGGACCTCAACAGCAGGTGCAAAGGAAAGAACGTTTGACGTAAGTTTGATGTGAAACTCCATCAGTATTATACAGCGAAAGAGAGAAAGGGAACAAAAATGTGGAATATGAAACGCACACAAACAATTTCACTGACACATCGCTCAGATATGCGTTCTTTGATTACCTTCTATACTTTATATGTTCGAAACAACCATCATAAAAAATCTACTCAAACATAAATACGTACCTTATCATTCTGCGACAAATTTCTCAACTGTTTTCTATACTTGAATATAATTTTTATAAATAAAAAAATCAAAATGGCTTTGAATGAGAAACAGAAAAACAATCTCAATGTAATGAATTTGTACTTTTTGTAATAGCATTAATCGCAAATGTTATAAAACTGATTGAAACACCAGGATACTTTTTGGAAGTTTATTTATAGTACGCGTGTAAAAGTATGCGAGTCTTCTCTCACGCTCAATTTCCGGTAGTTAAAAAAGGGACCCAAAAACTTTGTCAACGTCTTCATTGATATATTTTTTGTGCATCATTTTTTTTTGTCCAATTAGTTCACCTCTTTCCTAACAAAACATTTTTTCCATAATATTCTTTTTGATATTATTTATACACGTGCAATTTTTAAAAACAATTATTTAAAAAAATAATAGTGAAAATAGAATTCAAAACAGACACAAACGACATACATTGGATATAAATATTCAGTTACCAATAACACGTTGATGTTGTGAAACACCTCTGAGGTGTCCTTTAATTATAGAAAAAAAGAAAATTTATTCGCAAAAATTAACAAAGAGAGGCAAGGCATGCAAGATCATCAGACATTAGAATTGTCAAATAACACACAATCTCACCAGAATGTTCAACCTTGATTCAACACCTCGAAATCTTGAAAAAAATGAAGTTTATCAAGTTGTCGGATAAAAAACTTAGATATTCAATTGTAAACATCTCTAATCGGCACTTGGGCAAGAGCACTGATGGGGAGAGAGAGCGTAGCGCCCCCGCACGGTATTGTGATGTCTTCGGGCGCCATCTGTGATCGTCGTTGGTGTCACGCGCGACACGACGTGTGTGCGGTGTGTGTGCGGTCGTCGTACGACGTCGCGGCTCAGCGCGATACTTGACAATCTTGACATTGCGGAGCGTCGCTGATTCCGACTGCCTCGTGTAACCGCGACACTTGTCTCAAAGTCGATCGTTACCGAATCGTCAATCAGTGTTTGATCGCAGATCCGCGCGTTTCGGCTCTTGCGAACAACAAAAGCAGCAGCCTCCTCCTCCGCGATAAGATGGCGTCACGCGTGTCGCGGAACAAGTGAGCAACCCGACTTCAACACGCCCGAGCGAGAGAGAGAAAGAGATAGACGACAAGAAGAAGCAACACAATAACTGTCATGAAAGTTTGTATGGCGAGCGCGTGAGACCACAGCAGCTCTGACCGATGTCGGTTTTGAGCGCCTCGATTTGCCAGCCAAGGTGATTGCATTGCCCACCTGTCAATTTCGCCATAACCAAAAAGCCTCTTTTTTCTCATCCCAATCATCTCTTGTCCGCTTTCGCAATTCTGCACGCAATTTCACCTCGACTGACACCCCAGCCATTCTGCTATTAACAATACATTATTTCAACATTTTCATCGCCAACAATCATTAGAGTGTAATTGTTGTGATGACTCGAACTTGTCAATTTGTTTTTAACATTGTCAAATCGGTTTTTCTGCAACAAATTCTTATGCGAAATTGTGTTTTGCTTTTACTCATATCAGCTCCTTGTAAAAATAACCGTCGTGCAACGTCAACAGAGAAAAAAAAGTCCCATCGCGTGGTTGTGTGTTGCCTCACGCAAAAGTCGCACATTTTGTCACTCAGCCTAGGACATAACCTTGCCAGGCCATTGAGCAAACTTCAATCATGCAATGCTCCACTAATTCATCTTTTTTCTCGTAACTCGCATTCAAATTGAACGATGAAAAAAAACGTTCGTTCCTCTAGTTAAAATAACAATGAAAATAAAAAGGTCGTAAGATGATTTTCAACGCCACGTTTTTCTTGTATCAAGTTTTTGATTGTCGTTTGACGTTTAATTGAGTGTAACCAATTAGTTCGCAACACTGCGATACTTCGCGTTGCCTCACTTTTTTTGTTGCTTTGTATTTTTGTGAGCAAACCTGAGATAAGAGGAAAATCGACATTTCCTCAGCTTTATCGGCGTTAATAGATAATGACAACAAAAAACGTCAGAAAACCAAGTGTGACATTCAAAAGAAATATTTAAAAGTGACATCTCGACGTGGGGTATATTTTGGTTGTCCTTCAAAGTTTCTCCCTTTTTATGTTCATAAAGTATGTAGGATGATTTGACATTTTTTGAACTTTGCAATGTTTTTCAGTTCAAAACAGAAGTACGATTCATGGAAGAAAGAACAAAAAATTGTTTGGCGAGCAAGGTGAAACTTTATTGCAAACTTTTGTTTTCATCGACAATATGAATTGAGATGAAAGAAACTTTGTTTTATATAAAACGAACGAAAACAAAAAATGAATAAAATTGGAAAAACCATTTCAACGTCAATCAGTGCGGCATGGTCAGAAATTGTTTTTATGATTCAATAAATTTGTGCATATATGCGATTGCATAATGCTTATTATAGTATGAATAAAGATACGATGATAACGTTCGGACGCATTATTGCCAATCAAAATTCAAGCATTGTTTTGCTATTTTTAACAAAACTATTGTCTTAAACTTGTTCGTCAATGTAACACTATACATAATTAGATGAAAATAAAATGACAAAAATTCGTTGTTCTGGAAAGTCAAAGTGGGGATAGTGGTCATGTCAAACGAAACAACAAGTCATATTAATCCGGAACAATTCTCAAGTACATTCACGAAGCATTGATTCTAAATTTCATAATGGAACAGTTTTTTAGTCATGATTCAACTTGGTAGTGAAAATTAAAAAAAAATTGATAGCTGACGTACATAAGAAACGTGATTCATAAAACATCGCTCGAGGAATTGTTGGTAACAAATACAAGTGCTTATCTCTGTAGGAATTACGTTGAGTGCGTTTTTTTGTTATTTCATGTACTCTTTATATTAATGAGCGACAAAAGTTACAAGAAAACTAAATTGATCTGATTGATTGCAGAATTGGAGCAGTGTGGGATTAACGTTGGAGGTGGAAGGAGCGTCGCGGCGGTGAAGCATGCGGGAGTTCAAGGTGGTGGTGCTGGGCTCCGGGGGTGTGGGCAAGAGCGCCCTCACGGTACAGTTTGTTTCGGGGTGCTTCATGGAAAAGTACGACCCGACGATCGAGGACTTTTACCGCAAGGAGATCGAGGTGGACCAGTCGCCATGCGTGCTGGAGATCCTGGACACCGCTGGGACCGAGCAGTTCGCGAGTATGCGCGACCTCTACATCAAGAACGGCCAGGGTTTCGTGGTTGTGTACAGTCTGACCAACCACCAGACATTCCAGGACATCAAGGCAATGAAGGAGCTTATCACCCGCGTGAAAGGCACTGAACGAGTGCCGGTGCTTTTGGTCGCAAACAAGCTCGACCTTGAGCACCAGCGCGAGGTCGAGAACGCCGAGGGCAACGCCCTCGCTCAACTCTGGGGCTGTCCGTTCGTTGAGGCCTCAGCGAAGAATCGCACCAACGTCAATGAGGTGTTCGCCGAAATCGTCCGCGAGATGAACTTTAGTCCTGAGAAGGTAAAAAAGAGTTACTGCTGTTGTAGCGTGCTCTAATACTTAATTCTTGTTTGCCACACCATCCTCGACTGACTGACGCGGTTTATCCAGTTTTATCGTACACGCTCAGAGCGGACGCGGGCTCATTTTTATTACAAATGATTCGCGCGTCACATCTCGCACACACACATACACACACCTTTTCTAACTCAAAATTGTCGTCGTTGTCGGCAAATATTTTAATATACGTCGATAGTATTAAATGTAATATTATTGTAATATATAACTCAGTTTAGATGTTAAGTCAAGGCAACGAGAGGGTTCAGATTGACGCTATAAAAATCAGTTTGATATCAAGGCGCGTGCACCGGAGACTACTTATACACAGGCAAAAAGAAAAAAAAGAACGTTTTTCCCTTGTCAAAAAACCTTTTATGCGTTGTCAGCTTCGAGTCGTGGGTAAAAACCTTTTATGCTATCCAATTTATTTGTACATACGCGCGCGTTTAGTTAAGGCCTGCTATCCAACTTCATTTACATATTTATATTCCAATATTAAGTCTCCTCTATACTTTTAGCGAATCATTTTGCTCGCTTGCAACTTTGTTTTTATTCAAACAATTACGACCAACTTTGGTGTATTTCTCTTTGTTAGATTTTAAATGTTATTTTTTGCGTTTCAACTGGTGCGTTTTCCTCAACTTTGTCGCGTTTCAAACGAACTCCGACTTTATTTTGTTTTGTTTGAGATACTTGTTCATAAGGGTTAAGTTAATTAATTGCTCACACACTTTTCAGTCATTTCGTCAAGTTTACCCTGACTCGAAACTAGAACTTAAACATAAACGTCACTCTTCGCGTTTTTGTATGTTTTTTTGTTCTTCTCGTCAAGAGGTTTCAGCGAAAGAAGACGAAAGAATTTTTACATGGTAGACCATAACTCTGTGCAATAGAGTGATTACGTGGACAAAGTGCTGTTTCGCGTGGTGATTGTATTTTGTAAATTTTGAAAATTAAAACGCGTTGAAAATGAGTTCAAAACAATTAATAACAAAAGCGCCACAAAACGAACTCTCTCTTTCTCGCTGCTGGTCTCGTTCGACGCAAGCAGTTGTCATTTGCGCTCTCTCCCAAGCATGTGCAAATATAACAACTATCCGTATTTTTGCACTTTAAATAAAAAAACAAACATAAAAAAACTTGTAACATCTGAGCAAAATACAAACGATTATCATATAATAATGGTGCATTTGCAAATGCGATTATTCATACATAAAACGTAACGGTAGATAGAAAAACAAAGGTTTGTTGTTTGTATTAAAAAGTAAATTTTGCGAAAAAATCATTTTGTGGATGCTCCATATCTGCGTCGATCAAATGGGCTCTGAATCGCCTTCATGCGGCACGACTTAAGCAAACTAGATCCAACAAATAGATCATTTTTTTAATCGATTTGAATAATTTGTTCGTTTCTAAATTTAAAGATTTTGTATCAGAAGAATGATACATTTTATGATTTTAATTAATTCGAAAAAATAAGGAAAATCAGTAGTGGATTTAGTTGTGTAAGTGTGTGCAAAATTGTACAGTCATATTATATTTGAGATAACCTTTTGCAAGTCACACGGAGAAGAGAAAGCGTTAAAACGAGGAGCGGTCGAGAAATAAAAAAATGCTATAATTAAAAAAAGAACAAAAACAAAAGGAAAATATTTTGTTGTCGACTAAGCGAATAAAAAATGAATAAACCAGAAAGTGGAGGCAACAAAATGTTGAGTTCGTATGTTATTTCTGTCTTTTATAAAGCGTGTTGATGTGAACTATTGAATTAACATAGGATATTGGTTCAGATGCATAGTGTACAAAATGAATTCGCATAAACTTGTTGTCATTTGTTTTTCTAATTTAAGAGAATTTTGAAAAAAGAGAATCCAGACGTACAAGCGCGTTTGTACAGATTGCAAAGATTTTATGGCCGATTTGAAGATGTGAATTTGTTCAATGCGAAATAAGATCGCAACAAGTCATGCAAATTGTAGCAAAGTCATTCGATTTGAAACAAAAAATGAAGACAAAAAAGGCACACAAACGTAATACACGAAAACAATTGTCATGTGATATTTTTGTATTTTTATACGCCGACTTTACCAACGGATTATCAATTTGTCAGATCGTTTTTGTAATACCAAAACACATTGTATACTTGTCTGCTGACACAAAATTTGAATCATACATTTTTGGTTCTCTGTTCACTTGTATGTCAATTTCTCGAGGATATGATGTATTACATTCAATTAACGTTCATTAAGAATGAAGAAAAAGGAACGAAAAAAAATTGCCGACCGTTAGTTTATATCTCTGTTGTATATAATCTGTTTTAATTTCATGTAATTAATGTAACAAAATATAATCTATTTATACCGAGACAAACATGAGTGTTTACCCAGCAAAATTACCTCTCAAAATCAGCAGAAAATCTCTGACGTTTTCGAGAGCGACAGGTCAATTATTATGATTATTTTTCAATTCAAAAATCACATTGTCTTTTCATCATAAAAATGATATTTGTACGTTCACCTTCAGAACTAACCACGCTAATGTATTTGATATTAGAAATTGAAACAATTTCACAAACAACTATTTTCTGCATATCAATATATTTTCGCGACTCAACATTTGTTGAGGGAAACGAAATTCGCTCTGAATAATTATTTAATGATTATTGTGCAAAATCTGTTTGACGGAAATGACCGTAAGGATTATTCTACTCACTTAGTCATGTGAATCTGGTGAAGTCTGGTGAAATCTAATTGGTACATACTGATAAACTGGTTGCGTGTTTGTAAAATCTGTCTCAGCCGCTGCATTTTGTATCAAATAAAAGCAACAACAACGACAACAACAAGAATGTCCAGCTTAGCATATCAGCAAAGATCAGATTTGAATGAAAAACAAAAAATAAATAAATAAATAAAATGTATTCCTAAAGTGAAGAAGACAGAATGATGAATATATTTACTAACAAGCATCATCAGCTACATTTTTTATTGCAAAAATAACTGGAAAACATACATCTGAATAAATTGTAACGTCAAAATTATTGGAGCGAGACCGAATGGATAATTTTCACGAAAAACCATCAGTGAAGAATTTATAAATTCACCAACATGAACACTATAAATAGTAAGATTTTATACCGGCCTTTTAATAATGAAAATACCTGTGTATATGACATAATAATGAGTATGAAATTTGTTATATTTTTTACATTGTGAAGAGGATTTGTAAATATGATATGTCGGGTGATGAATATGAATGATAATAAATATATATAGTGATAAAAAAAGTGTCATTGTTATTTTTTGCAGTTTATAATGTAACTTCTCAAAAATTTATGCCCTAGTTGAGGAAAATAACTTGTAACTTTGATTCAAACTCAATCATTTATGAGTTCTAAAATTTAGTTTCCATTATTTCCAAAAATCGCTTCATCATTTTGAACTATTTTTGAAATGATGCCTGAAATTAATGTCTTTTATTTCATTAATCATTGTTGAGTCATTAAAATACAATTGAAAATATATATAACATTCAATTGCGATTCAATTTAGATTCCTTTGTTCGCAGAATGACTTCAGTGATCACCTTAAAACAACATTTCCGAAGATTATTGGGTCGCAATAAAAAATGATTCATCTAAACATTATAATAACAACATTAGCTTTTTTTATTTTGAAAAATAGCTACATGATCAATTAAGACACATACAACATATTGATGATTCATTCATTAATTGTAATATCTTTTAATCAGCACACACTTTTGCATTTTCGAAAACTCTACAAGTTTACGTGCACAATGTCAGCTTTTTTACGAATTAAATATATATTCAAGTTGTAACCATTTATATCAATTCATTAGTAATATCATTAAAGTTCTTATAAACTTACTTAATGTTTACATACGTTACTTTTTTCTCTTTTATTTTTCTTTTGTTTTTCTTTTAATTTACATTTACATTCACCGAGCTATTAAAAAATATTTGATCGCACCGTATCATAATTTACATACACGAAATATACATTTTAGAAACGATAAGAGAAAAGAAAAAGTTCTCAGCTTAGCGGTGTTACAATTCTAATAGCTGCAAATTTTATTGCTCGACTTGATTGAGATTTAATTCCCTACGAAGCATTTTATCGTGATGGAAAATGGAAGTCTGACTTCAAGTAACACTGCGGTGTGATGTTCGCGTCAGCATTATATCCATGAATACGCTTGATACAAGAATACGAATCCAACGTGCGAGCAACCTTATGGAATATTCATGCAAGTTTAATAAGTACCTTAATATACATATCACAAACGTACAAATTTTCATCAAGCGGACCCATAATAAGTGCGCCAGAAAAAAAAACAACTAAAATAAAATACATATTGTATACCCATCAATTAAATGGTTGTTTTTTTTTTTGTAATAATTCCTTTTAATCATTCTGCAAACGCTGATAAAATTGTACACTCGAAGACAAACTATTAATACTTGTTTGAATAAGCACAAACTTGGTTCAAATGTACAATGAAGTTTAAGTTGTTGCAAGTATTGAACATGAAGAAAATGAAAGGCCTGGAGGTTTAGATGACAGTTCACTGTAAAGGATGATCGATCTAGACGGTGAGAACAAAATAAACCAAAAACAGAGGACGATACCTCTGAGATCAAATTGAGGAACAAAGTAAATAAACGTGACGTCAGACTTATTCAACAAATCTGTTTTTCAAGAGTAAAAAATCAATAGCGTTGTAGAATCAATCCGTGCTCAAAAATAAACATTAGAAAGTAACATAAAAAACTTGGGGCCGCGCAGTCGATGAACCAATAACAAAAATATATTTCATAGTATAACGTAATATGATTGTAAAACTAAGATAAATAAAAAAAGGTTTGTAAATATTTCGGATAACTACCCTAAGATATTGCAGTTGCAGACTCTCGTGGTGCATCTACGGAAACTGCGCTCAATAATCAGAAACCATAACATTTTTAATGTAAGCTCTTCTACTGATCCGCAATCTCCCTATTTTTTTCCGCTCAAGGTCCTCAGCGATGTGAGTATATATAATTACATACATCCAAAATATATATAATTATATATTTTGCACTTTTTTTGCACTTTTTTAGTTTTGGTTGGTATCTACAAATTTATGTAATCGACATCCCGGGACATCGGTGAGTCACTCGCGTCCCCTGTATTTGTATTAACGATGTTACACCTGTCGATGACTCTTTGTGCCAAAATTTTAACTTTCCTATATGATTCCGGTGCAGCGAGTAGGTTCTGCAACTTTTCGATGCCGCCTTCCATCACGACGAGCGAGCAATATTTGTGAGCTGCAAAATTGTTCCAATGAAATTTTAAAGGAACATATAATATAAAATAGACTGAAAGAATACAAAATAAAAATGATACTCACGATATACATTCGTTAAGTTCGCTAAAGCCCAAACTGCCCACAATTGGCACTCTGGCGTATGATAAACATCAATCAAACGTAACAACGGCAGGAACGATCTGTAGTTAATATTACGCTCTGCATTCAAGTCCCATTTGCCGATTGCTATAACCATACTGTTTAAAACTTCCTCACGTGTGGGCTTTTCAACAGTCCAAGCTTCAACTCCATCTGACGCCATATGAGCTAATATCCCAGCAGCGTTGTATGACACCTAAAATGTTATCCAATCAGTTATTACATGTATAAAATATATGTAATTTTTAATTACACAATTTGAAAGTACCTCGATTCCATCTATATGCATTTGGAGCAAAGAATTGAAAACCGTGACGTACTCCTCATTCATGAGGTCTTTACGAAGTCCTTTAACTTCTGCAACGTTGCCCAGGAGACCCATCATGTTTCGCAGTAATTCCTCTTTCAGTGGATAGCGCTAAACGGAAATGAATAAAAATTACAAATGTGCATAGTAAGTAAAAGATAATTGGCAATGTTTAGAATATAATTAAAAAAGGTACCTTAAAGCACTTCAAAAACAAACTAAGACCATTGTTAACTAAAAATCGTTCGCAGTTAATGGGCGTTTCGTCTGTCATGTTCCACATGGTAGACCAGGCGACTTCCAAGACGTCAAACAGTCCCGAATCCATTCTATATTTAACTAATCGTAGCATCGTTTCAACGCAGCCTAATTTTCCCAACAAACGTTTCTCTCTGCCTTCCACCTGGCATGCAAGAGAGTTGAGCAAATAAATTCCAATTCGTTGTACGAAACCTTCGGGTTCCGAATGTTTTGCAGAATGCAGCAACACTTTTACCAGAGCTTCATAATTCCACATCTGAAAACATCCAATTGTTACTTCAATTTTATTAGATTTTTTTTTGATTTTGTATTGTTATGTTTTTCCGTTCTAGTAAACGTTTAGATTAGATATATACTAATCATAACAACTGACTCACCACATCCTGAGGTATACGGAATTGACAGAGAGCCAAACAGCCGTTTCGCATCATCGTTTCCTCTTCTTTATGATTCACCATGCCGGTGATAAGTGCGCCAATTATCCTTCGCTTCATATTAGAAACCACCGCGTGATTTTCCTTAGATTTAACGATATAAAAAATGGTCGCACTGAAACGAATCAAGATTTTTTTAATGAAATATGTCATGTCAATTAAATTGTTAGGTAATTTTAAAGAAAAATCGACATCAATTTTTACCTTCCAGATATTTGTACATGATTCAGAAGGGGGTACTTTTCCATGGCATCCAAAACTGTGCACAAAGCCTGATCCATTCGTTTACAGTTCTCAGTTTTGAAAATAAAATATAAATCGTTTAATATTTTCAGTAACATATCCTGCTTGTTGTCCATGTACACCTTAGCAGCTAACAAGATTTGTTCCTCGTTTGCATCGCCAGTGATCTAAATTTAACAAAGTAGCAAATAATGAGATTTTGAAATTATGAGAGAAAGAAATTACTATTAGTAATTAATTTTATTATTAAATTACCATCTCAGCAGGAATATCATGTCTTCTGCATGCTTCGTACTGGGTGCCGTACAATCCCAGAAATCGTAACGGGTTGGACATCCTAGAAGCAAGACCCGGTATATCACATAACCGATCGTTTTCCAAGTCTGTTTTTTCTGACACTCTTTGAGCAACTCCACGACCGGCCAAATTTGTCCCGCTTATGTCCAGTGATGTTAGATTCGGCAATCCTTCTACTAATTTAACGAGTGCCATGTTGGGATTTATGTATGTGCCATACTTAATGTTATCTTGCGAGATATCCAAGTGCCTGAAAATCAATAAGATCGATGGTGATTTCACTTATACAAAATGAAAATGAAAAAAATGAAATGAACTGACAACACTCTACCTTAGATTTTTCAATTGACATAAGTTCGAAATGAACTGCATAGGTTGCGAGATATTTCGCACGTTGTACAAATTCAGCGAGACCAAATTTTGCACACATTCGTAAAACCTAAAGTTTTGGATTTCACTGTTGTTAGTGATATCTAAATAAATAAGGTTCTGCAGACCGCGAAACAGGTGAGGATAGTCATCAGCTTCCAATGGGATACCGTCCAGTACTAATCTCTTCAATCTTGGAGCTTCTAAGACGTACCCTCTTTGTCTGTACTCGGAGTGCCTAGCGTACTCTGCAATAAAAAATAATTGTTTGTTTATCAATTTGTTTACAACTAAATTATTGTTATTATATTATTATTAACACTGACAAAATATTCTAATTGTTATCCAGACAATAAGTCTCACCTGCCACATATTTTTGGGATGTAAACAAAGAAGGACAATTGCGAAATGACAAGTTGATGAGGTTCTCGGAGTTGGCATTGATGTGCTCGATCGTGTCATTACGCAGGTATGTACAGTTGACGAACTCTAAATCCGTAACCTTGTGGGAGACAATGATCTCCACCGCGGACTCCGTGATGTTGAACCCATTGACTTTAACTCGCTTGAGATTCGTCGCCTTGGTGTCCTCGAACAATGTAAAAAATTTGTTATCCTTGTCAATTGCCTCACTTGATTTTGCATACTCGACAAGTTTGTCGCAGATCTCGTTGGGCAAGATGATGCCCTCGCGAAGAACGTATTGGTCATAGTGGCGCGTTGACAGCACCTCCATGTGCTCGCAGATGAACTTGTAACACAACGAAGTAAGCGACTCTGGACCATTGCACTGTTTTGTATCAAACAACGCGTCCAAGTAAGCCATAACTTCGGTTTCGATACTCTTCTTTCCTGTCCACTTGCTTTTCTTTTCCTTTTTTTCTCTACTGATGTTTGCTGGTTTCTCAGATGTTAACTGTCTTTCGGTGTCACAAACAGGATATTAACGCATTTTCCTTTCCTCGCGTAATTTTACGGTTACCTGCAACAAACCGTGTTTTTAATATTTCATTCAACTATCATTATTATTTATTATCTTTCATGTGTGACGTCAATACTTTTTTATCAGTTTCAAAAACATATCAAATCATTTAAAAATGGAAACTTAGGGGAAAAAACATTCCTAAGAAAACGTTTTATTTTGTAAATGCTTATTTATAATAACGCAAACATACTTTTGCGATTATGATTCGTAAAAAAACCATCTAGTTTCTTTATTCTTAGAGTTTTGTCTATAGCAGTTCAATAACAGTATCAAGCAAAAGGGAATTTGAAAACAACAGCTATGAATAAATGAGTTTTTGATGAATTACGCAAGTACATGAATTGACTTATAGGTTATATCTCCGTGAATGAAATCGAGTAGAAGGCAAAATACCGGACAGCAGGCATCTTCTGGCTGAGGGAGGCCCTTTACCTCGCATATTTGCGTTCTAGTCCCGCTCGTCCACAAACACAAACACACAACACACACTTCCGTTACCACATTTTTAAATGCCCGAACGGGCCTCGACCGAAACGTCACGAACGTCTGTTTTTGTCATGTCGTCATTTGTTTACCTCTCAGTCACTTCCCTCTTTTTCTTACTCGTGCTTACTCGAATTAAAATTTTAACATCAACAATCGATTCTAAACAAATGAATTTTTCTATAATAACAATCAAAAAACCACTCTCGTTCAAAAATCAATGTTTTGAAACTGTCAAAAGAAAATAAAGGAGCGAGAGAGTAAGAGAGAGTTGGAAATGAAAAGATGAAACTATTTCGACAGATGAAAATATTTCGAAAATATAATAATGAGCACGCGAATAGAATGTGACATGTGTGTATAGTTGTGTACGTACAGGTACGATGTGCAATACGGGAGGTGAGAATGCAAAAAGGAACTTACGAGTGGGAACGAGCGTTTTGGCGATAAGTTCAAGTGGACCCGTTGCCTGTCATCGGAGCCACGACGATGCATTGGCCTCTCTGACGAAGCTGCTTGCACGCTGTTGCGACTTGACTTGCACTCTGCCTGGGTGCAAGTCTTCCAAACACTTGTCCTCAGCCCAGTCTCTTGGCAGCAATTCTGCTCGATCTTGATGCCACCCTATTGCATGCACCTCTCAAGTTGTGTGTTCGTCTCAGGTCCCAGTTGTACACCTATTCTTCTCTTCAACATCAACACATGTCATCATGTCAATCCGTTTGTCAAACTCAACACCCAATCTTTTACAGTCCTCGGAGAACCGACCAATCACGATCCCACGTGGGAGGAAAAGTGCACAAAAGTGAAAGCTCATTGGATGCCTTGCAATTGTTGCCAACTTTGGTTTCACTTTTCATCCTTTTTTCGCAAAACATCCCCTTTTTTTTATTACAACCATTACAAGTTAAATTCTTAATTTTAGCAGGATTATTTTATAATTTTTTTATCATGCCCTAATACTTATTATTTGATTTGAATTTAGAAAGGTTATAACAGATAAATAAAAGTTAATTTTGTTTTTATAATAATTAATCGATTACAAAATATATTATGTTATTTTGAATAGTATGTTTTTTATTGTAAAATGTTATGTAATTTTATGCGAATTCTTGTAGATTTTTTTGTTTTAAGAGCCGGGTTCCGTAACTTGTAGACACAGACCTGATGTTTTCATTTCATTCGACATCACAAAAATCATGATTGTCTCAGGTCTATAGTGTGAGGCTACTGGAGCAGAGTGTACGTAAGGAGAGGAGAAATACGTTTTGATATTTGTTGTGCGGTATTTTATCGTTGTGTGTGATAAATGTTGCGCGCGGCAGCAGTGTTGCAGGATCCGCAGCTCTCGCGAAAGCGCACTTGAAATTGGTTTGAAACTTGTTGCGATCAAGCTGTCATAATATGCCATTAGCAACACTAAGTGCTCCTTGGAATCAACAACAGCCAAATGTCTCAAACAAGGTATATAGTTTTCAGCATGCAAATTTAATGAACAATTATAATTTTTGTAATAACATGTTTTTTAATATTTCTGCGTAAATTGTGATTTGTATTGTTTTGTTCTAATTTTGTAGGTAGACAAAGAGATTCTGCAAGACGAAGTGAATGAAATGATAAGCCATCGAGAAACGCCTTGTAACTCAGAGTGTAACTCCGAATTTCATGAGATCGAACTAAAAGACGTTGTAAGGAATGGCCACGAAAAAGCCGAGCCAAGCCACTTTGAGCTGCTCAAAGTTCTTGGTCAAGGATCATTCGGCAAGGTTTGCATCTATAAATATCAACCCTGACGGGTGAAGTTTAATGCAGCGAGAGATTTCGATTTTTTGCACATCTCACATTTTCCCACTCGGATGTTTTCAGGTTTTTCTCGTGAGGAAAATAGTCGGCAGGGATAGCGGCACGCTTTACGCTATGAAGGTTTTGAGAAAAGCCACACTCAAAGGTACACGCATGAACTTTATCGATCAAGCTAGATCACGCTAATGATTTGCCAGGATGAGAAACTGAATTTGAAACCGAAAAGATAATCAATACTGAGAACAATCGGAGAGAAAAAAGGGGATAAAAAGTTGTTTGAGTTCATTCAGATGTAACAAATTGATCTTTTTTTTATAAACACTTTTTTACAAAGGGAATTTCATTCTCATTTGTATCGGCTTTATGAAATAGTTTATTTATTTATTTATTTATAAATAGTTTTAAAAGTTATTCGTGAAAATATGTATTTTTTGTACATTTGAGAAAAGGCTTTATGATTTGCATAAAATAGTCACATTTTTCATAAGGTCATAAACAATAGCAGATCAGTCACATGACTAAAACTAAGTATAATTTGGTTTCTACTACAAGTAAAAGTGATAGAGGTTTGATCCAAAAATATTTTCAAAACTGAGCTTTGTGACGCATGGTACAAATTTGTTTCCTTCGAAAATTTTCATGATTCACTCGTGGAATTTTCTGAAATAAAGGGAATTTTCTTTCTTGCACAATAATTGAGAATTTTATTCAATCAAAATTACTTTTACTTGCTTATATTGACAAATAATTTAAAAACACCTTTTTTCTCAGTTCCGATTGTTATAATTGTTATTTATTTCAGTAAACAACAGTAAAACTGTTGCTTGACAACATCAACTCTTATAAATATGATTTGTTACGCTTTCAGTTCGAGATAGAGTAAGAACAAAAATGGAAAGGAATATTTTAGTAGACGTGGAGCATCCGTTTATAGTGCGTTTACATTATGCATTTCAAACCGAGGGCAAATTGTACTTGATTCTTGATTTTTTAAAAGGAGGAGATTTGTTCACTCGCCTGTCGAAAGAAGTGAGTTTTTTGATCGATCGAACGTATAACTTGCTGCGAATAAAAATTGTATCTAACATAAAAAATGTTTCAGAAAACATTTTGAAATCTAAATAACTTTATTTTGCAGCTTATGTTCACAGAAGAGGATGTAAAATTTTATCTAGCAGAGTTAGCATTAGCACTAGACCATATACACAAACTCGGAATCATTTATCGAGATCTTAAACCTGAAAAGTACGCATTAAATTATACTGATTTCATTTATTTTGGACTTACAAAATTACTAATTGTAACAAATTTTTAACTAGTATTTTGTTGGATTCGGATGGTCATATATCGTTGACTGATTTTGGACTAAGCAAACAACCTTTGGAAGACGTAAAAGCTTATTCGTTTTGCGGTACTGTTGAGTATATGGCGCCTGAGATTGTTAATCGTAAAGGTCACTCCTTTGCTGCTGATTGGTGGAGCTTCGGTGTATTAATGGTTAATCAATCAAACGTTGATTGCATTTATAACAAAAATCGTACTTTTTCATTATTTAACTTTTTAATTTTGTTATAGTTTGAAATGTTGACAGGAGCTTTGCCATTTCAAGGACCGACCAGAAAAGATACGATGAATCAAATTTTGAAAGCGAAATTGGGAATGCCGCAGGATATATCGCCAGAAGCACAATCATTGTTGAGAGTGCTGTTCAAAAGGTCTCCACAAAATAGATTAGGTTCCAGTGAGTATCGCGGTTGAAATCAATAATTGAAGAAACAAATAAAAACACATATTCTCGGTAAATTATTTATTTGTCATTTTTATTACTTTTCAGATGGTATTGAAGAGATCAAAAGTCATCCCTTTTTTGCCACAATTGATTGGGTGGCTTTATACAAAAAGGAGATAAAACCTCCTTACAAACCTGCAGTTAGTCAAGATAATGTTACATTCTATTTTGATAATGAATTTACATGCAAAACTCCGAAAGGTAATTGTCACTAAAATTTATTGAACGTGCAAAAAATCTTAAAAATCAAATAAAATCAAACATTTTTTAGTTTTTTAAAATAATTTAATTGAGTGTAAATTCGCCCTCTGTTTCATTCGGTAGATTCTCCTGGATTGCCTCCTAGTGCCAACGCCCACGAACTGTTTCGTGGTTTTAGCTTCGTGGCTCCTTGTCTGCTTGAAACTTATACCAAAGAACATGACGTTCGAAAAGTTGAAAATCTGTCGCACTTGTTTCCTAATTACATTCACTCCGCTTCAGTAACCGACGAGTATGATTTTATTCGAGAAATCGGCAAAGGCAGTTACAGTACTGTATACCTCGCTGTGCACAAGGCAACGAAAGTTCACTACGCGATTAAGGTAAGATTCTCATTTCTTCCTTGATTCTGAAAAAAGTTAGAATTATTCATTATTAAACATCATGTCATTCAATAGGTGATCGATAGAAAAAAGCGTGATCCAACAGAGGAGATTGAAATTTTGTTACGTTACGGAAATCATCCACACATTGTTACGTTGCGGTCGCTGCACGAAGATGAACGTAGCATCTACTTGGTGCTGGAGCTTCTACGCGGGGGAGAACTTCTGGACCATTTGTTACAGCGAAAAAGTTTTACCGAGCGAGAAGCAGCCGAGATTATTTATGTGATTGTTAGTGTGGTTCAATATTTACATGAAAACGGGGTTGTTCATCGTGACCTGAAGCCTTCAAATATATTATACGCCAAACCAGGCGGTGATCCGGCCACATTATGTATCTGTGATTTTGGATTTGCCAAGCAACTTCGAGCGGAGAATGGCCTACTGATGACTCCTTGTTACACGGCCAATTTTGTTGCTCCAGAAGTACTCAAGAGGCAAGGCTACGACGCAGCCTGTGATATTTGGTCTCTCGGTGTCTTATTGTATATCATGTTATCAGGGTAATTAACAATCAATCAACAATTTCAGTTTATTACATCTTTCAAAAATGACTTGTTATTTGATTACTCAACACTTTAGGAGTACACCTTTCGCCAACAATCCCGGTGACAGTGCAACTGTCATTTTGGACCGTATAGGACCGGGCAGCGTGGATCTCACCAATGGAGTATGGTGTCAAATATCTCACGAAGCCAAGGAGCTTGTTCAGAAGATGTTACACTTGGACCCAACTAGAAGACCCACAGCTAGTTCCATCCTAAAATGCCCGTGGATCGTCCAAAGACGTCATCTTCCGTACAAAAAGTTCAAAAATGACGTTAAAGATCCTCATACTCTCAAGGTGAACTCTTGAATGTTTGAAACTTTTTCGTAAACGTAACTGCAACAAGAAATAATGTTAACAAAAAAATATATTTTTAGAGTGCTGTAGCAGCGACTTATAAAGCCATGTCAAGCAGTCCAATATCTCTGCACATGGGACCTGTCGTACTATCCGAACTGGCACGAAGAAGAACGCAAGCAAAAACTTCGGGTCCTACCAACGTATAGATGTTTCTTCCTCTAACATTTTAAAATGTTATTATGAATGCATGCTTGAATTAAAATTATCAGTATAGATATTTTTTCGTCGTACTAAATTATAAATTATTGATTTGCCCTTCCACAACTTTATTGTCAACGAAAACAATGTATGAAATGATTTAATGCGTTAAGTTTGTATTTTCAATGAATATTGTATTGTTTATTGTACAAGTATACGCCAATCTGTCTATTTGAGATAATCCAAATGAAAAGTGTCAGTTTGCATCGCTGCAAAGTTTACAATTGAATCACAAGTTCGACTTTTTGAAACTATATGTGAAATATATTTCACTTCGAAATGTTCAATTATTCTGAAATGTTACCAGTGAAGTCAATCGTGACGCGAGTTGATATACTGGATCTATCGCTGTACCGTCTATATACTAGCTTTCCGAATACGCTGACAGTCTTTAAAAAATTCTCGGCGTTTCAAATCAATCAATTGTTACAGATACTCGGATTCGATATACCATTGTTAATGAAAGCACTTTTGAGCTATCAATTGAAAATTTGTACACATTTTGAGATTCTAAAATAGCTAATCTAATGACTGCAGTTTCATCAATCTTGGTCAAAATTATTTCGGAATTTCTTGAATATCTGTGTCGATAGGTGGACAAAAAATTGTCTGTGTGAGTGTTGTTAAAGTGAATGAATCCGAAAATGTAACACAAAAAAATTTACCGGAAGAAAAAAATTTTATTGAAACAAGTGTCAATTGATTATTAAATCAGGAAACAGTGGTTCGTTCAATTAAACGTGGTTTTCCATGTATGTACGTAAGTGATGAAGTAATTTAATTTAGCTGCTTTGGGATAAATGTTACTACTGAGGTATTTTTATAAACAAGTATATGAACGTTAAATAGAGTGAAGCGCAATCATAATACGCAACTATTTATTATTGTTGTCATGATTAAAATACAAAGATATGTTATTTCGACGAATAATTTAGGCCTGAAAAAATTTCATTGTTCGATCATTGCTTTTTATATAACCATTTTTATTAGTATGCAAAATTTTGATTAAATTATTGATTATACCCGGCCCACTATACATACCTTTCGATGTAAAGTAAACAAAGTTGTATTTGTCTGTTAATAAAAAAAGACACACAATTATTTTTCATTGACTTTATTGTTTGTATTTTTATTATAAAGATTAAGTTATTCATCAAATTGATTGGAACCCAATTGATTTGGAAATTAATTAACCCTGAACTTTAATTTTATAAAAATAAAAGTTTGTCAATTACATGAGGGTTTTTTCTTCGAATAAAAACGTCTATTTTGATATCGACTAAGTTAAATAATAAAGTTGCGGACAGACAAAATTGGTAAAAAATACGTAAACTAAACAAAATATTCAATCGTGAATATCATTCAGGACCAGATTGCAATAATGTTATTCTTCAAGAAGGAAAGTAGCCAGTTTGGCAGCAGTAATAAACAAACACATTCAAAGAATCATATTTAATTGCAACTATAATAATTACATGTTGTGTTTAAAAAATTATTAATACAAAATAACAATCGTAAATTCTGTTTGAAGCATTTTCAATATCGAGATGTATGAAAGTGTAAGTTCATAATTTTACTTTACAAAAATTCATTTACAAATAGGGTCGATGTAAACTTAGTGTATAAACTAATACACGATATTTTATATTATAAAAATTTGTTCGAAAGTTTATATTGTACTTTGAATGAATCGGTAAATGATAGTTTCTCTTATTTTGTTTTGTAATTGTGATGCAAGTAAATGCAATATCAATTATATCACAGAATGAATAAAGAGAAATACTTGTTCCTTTGAGTCAGGTATAATATATATATCGTATGAAATATCTTACATGTTATAGTAATAGTAATACAATTTGAGTTAAATTTTTATTATTGAATGCATCATAACATGTGCTTTTTATCGTCTAAACCTTGAGGCAGTTTATCACATTGATTATATTACAATTCGTCTAATAGTAACTCTTACTAATAAAACAATATGATTTAAGTAACTTCAATAAAACTTCGTGTGTTTGTACGCATCTCAACAACACACCAAGTTCTTGAATCGAAAATGCTCACAGATACTTCTAGCTAAACCTTTTTCGCTTTCGTACTTTACAAAATACTTCAAACGATAAATAAATATAAACATACAACAATTAATGATAACAAAAAGTCATATTCAATACATAACAAGAGACTATGAAAAACCGTCTAATGGCAACGATGTGTAACAAACTCTTTCTCTAGTATTTTCAAAATCTTGTGCCCTATCTTTCATCTTGTTTGACAAGATTCTACATTGTATTAAAAAAAAACAGTAGAAACCAAATAAAAAATCTAAAGAGCATCGCGGTTTGGGTCGAGCCAGAGTTTTGGTTGCTTGATGAACACCTGTGAAATTTTGCCGCAATTGGACGAGTCATCAAGGGCAAGATAGTTTTGCATGGGAAGCAGTAAATGATGGTACGGATCGGTGGTCAAATGATATTCCAGCATTGCCCGATAAACAAGTTGGAAAGGTGGTTGCTTTTCCGAATGGAAAGTACCCCTAGAGCCATGGAGCACCAATGCTCCTTCCTTTTCGGCTTCGGCGCAAACCGACATGTACATACAATGATCTGGCCTGTAATTGTATCTACAGGAGTAAATGAAGAGCTTTTCCGGATGATAATAAAAAATGATGTTGATTATGTCCTGGTCGCCCCAGGTGATTTGAAGTCGATACTGCTTGTGAATGGGGATGACGTAGTCGAGCCATTTGAACTCGCGCATCCTCGTGAGATTCATTAGCATGACTCCAGAATTGACGCCAAGTTTACCGTAGTAAGGATGGCGAGCAAATCTATTATACCACCCAGTGTTGGGGTCCTCATGCTCAGGGCTCAAAGCTGCTAGTTGGGTCGAGTTCATCAGCTTAAAATTGTCCCAAACAAGTTCCGGAGGTGCAAGAAACATTGTGTCTGTATCAACGTACAGAACAGCATCTGTATCATTTAATAATGTCTGTAAACAAAGTATTGTGACATTAAGTTGCTAAATAAATATTTATTATTATAATTTAGTATGATTCAATCAACAATGTATGTAAAAAAAGCAAACGAATAAGGTATCGAGCCAAATTTTTAGTTCAATCTTGGGGAAAACAGGCATTGATCTTTATTCTTATTATAGTTTTTTATTTGTACCGGTAAAAAGAGTCTCTGAGCTGCACAGGGTTTGAACAACTTTCTCCAAACATTATCAGTTTTATGAGGAAAAGAGATCGGTTTGATGGTGTAGTCCATCTTGGTGTCATTGGTGAGTTCCTTCCAGTCACTGAGCTTCTCTTCGAAGGCTGGCATTAGTGGTGGATCGGCAATAACGATAAAATGAAGGGTCCTCCGGCTGAAGACAAGTGCAGACTTGATCATCGTGAGCGATTCGTCGACGCGGTCGCCGCACACGACCACGCAAATAAACACCTTCTCATCTCGGAGTCGGTTGGGCGCGAGCAGCGTCTCTGCCGGAGCTGCGGCGCCTTCGACGACGTCCGCCTTTTTTGGCAGATTTGTGTTCGCATAATTCACGAGAACAACCACAACAACGATACAAACACAGACCAGCACTAACCGTTTGGTCGATTTCATGTTATGTCAAACGCGCGAACCTAGTTGCATTGTTTATCTTTTTCACTTTTCGTCATTCGGGCAGCATCTTTCTGTTTGAACGCTCATTTCTAACGAAATCTTTTCGATTTTTTCACACAGTTGTCGAAACCATAACTCTTTTTCTGATGGTTATATTTAATTGAAACTTTTCGATGGATTAGTATAAATGACAAGCACGGCCGGCGTAGTGTATCTCGTCGGAATGATTTCGTCGGAAACTTTGGTGCCAACATAAAAACACGATATTTGAGTGAAGCAGAACGAGCGGGCAAAAGAATTAGAAACGAAATGTAGATGGCGTGAGAGAAGGGAAATGTGTTCGATAATAGCATATTAATGATGATGCTAATTGAATAAATAATTAAATTAAATAAACAATGAAAATAAAATGTAACTTTGTTATACTTTCATTATCATTCGCAAAAAATAAGTTGATGTAAATCATCGATCAGTTTCTCAACTTAGGCTCAAACGCTGTCACTTACGTGTGCACTTACTTTTATGTGCTCATTCAATGTGTGCACATTCAATGTGTGCACACACACTGTGTGCACATATATTAATAGAATTCAATCTCCCGCAAATATATAAACAAACATCATTTATGCAAAAATAATTATTTTATTTCAAAATTAAAAAACTTTTAAATATCAAATGATTTATTTTTCAGTGCATCGAACTTGGAGTAAATGATGGAATACTTTTTTACTCCAAATCCATCAGGACCAAGTTACGTGCACTTATACTATTATGTGCACATTCAATGTGTGTACATTCAATGTGTGCACATTCAATGTGTGCACACACACTGTGTGCACATAAATTAATTGAATTCAATCTCCCACAAATATATAAACAAACATCATTTATGCAAAAATAATTATTTTATTTCAAAATTAAAAAAACTTTTAAATATCAAATGATTTATTTTTCAGTGCATCGAACTTGGAGTAAATGATGGAATACTTTTTTACTCCAAATCCATCAGGACCAAGTTACGTGCACTTATACTATTATGTGCACATTCAATGTGTGCACATTCAATGTGTGCACACACACTGTGTGCACATAAATTAATAGAATTCAATCTCCCGCAAATATATAAACAAACATCATTTATGCAAAAATAATTACTTTATTTCAAAATTAAAAAACTTTTAAATATCAAATGATTTATTTTTCAGTGCATCGAACTTGGAGTAAATGATGGAATACTTTTTTACTCCAAATCCATCAGGACCAAGTTACGTGCACGTATACTATTATGTGCACATTCAATGTGTGCACATTCAATGTGTGCACACACACTGTGTGCACATAAATTAATTGAATTCAATCTCCCACAAATATATAAACAAACATCATTTATGCAAAAATAATTATTTTATTTCAAAATTAAAAAACTTTTAAATATCAAATGATTTATTTTTCAGTGCATCGAACTTGGAGTAAATGATGGAATACTTTTTTACTCCAAATCCATCAGGACCAAGTTACGTGCACTTATACTATTATGTGCACATTCAATGTGTGTACATTCAATGTGTGCACATTCAATGTGTGCACACACACTGTGTGCACATAAATTAATAGAATTCAATCTCCCGCAAATATATAAACAAACATCATTTATGCAAAAATAATTATTTTATTTCAAAATTAAAAAACTTTTAAATATCAAATGATTTATTTTTCAGTGCATCGAACTTGGAGTAAATGATGGAATACTTTTTTACTCCAAATCCATCAGGACCAAGTTACGTGCACTTTTACTTTTATGTGCACATTCAATGTGTGTACATTCAATGTGTGCACATTCAATGTGTGCACACACACTGTGTGCACATAAATTAATAGAAGTCAATCTCCCGCAAATATATAAACAAACATCATTTATGCAAAAAAAATTATTAAAAAAAATCGTATGATACTTGAAAACGGTGGGAAACGTCAATGTCGAAGTAAAAGTTTATTAAAAAAGTTTACGGCTCACGTCCGTCATTATAAATTTGAAAATTCTGTCAACATTTTGCACGAAATTAAAAATTTTATTGAAAAGAATTCTACTTTAAGAAATATGCTATCCATTTGCTAGTGTAAATTGTGGACCTAACTAAAAAATTATGTCTATAATTTACATCCAAGGACCATCCTATTAAAATTTACTTGAAGTTCAATAAAAAATCTTTCGATTCACTTGTGTAACTTGTACAAAAAAAAAGTTTTTTAACCCTTTATTTGTTCTCGAATTCGATGGAATTTGTTCTCAGTGAATAGTGGTTTTTAAGATAACTCATAATGTAACTATAACAGGCTTAAAACTTTAACAAAAGTTATTCAACATAAATTACACAAGCAAATCGAAAGATCAGACCTATAGAGAAGATAATAATTTGATGAATTTTCATTTGCATTTGAAATTTTGACATGATTTTGATTTTCTCGTTAGCGTACGCGCGCCTTTAAAAAATCGTATGATACTTGAAAACGGTGGGAAACGTCAATGTCGAAGTAAAAGTTTATTAAAAAAGTTTACGGCTCACGTCCGTCATTATAAATTTGAAAATTCTGTCAACATTTTGCACGAAATTAAAAATTTTATTGAAAAGAATTCTACTTTAAGAAATATGCTATCCATTTGCTAGTGTAAATTGTGGACCGAACTAAAAATTACGTCTATAATTTACATCCAAGGACCATCCTATTAAAATTTACTTGAAGTTCAATAAAAAATCTTTCGATTCACTTGTGTAACTTGTACAAAAAAAAGTTTTTTAACCCTTTTATTTGTTCTTGAATTCGATGGAATTTGTTCTCAGTGAATAGTGGTTTTTAAGATAACTCATAATGTAACTATAACAGGCTTAAAACTTTAACAAAAGTTATTCAACATAAATTACACAAGCAAATCGAAAGATCAGACCTATAGAGAAGATAATAATTTTTTGAATTTTCATTTGCATTTGAAATTTTGACATGATTTTGATTTTCTCGTTAGCGTACGCGCGCCTTTAAAAAATCGTATGATACTTGAAAACGGTGGGAAACGTCAATGTCGAAGTAAAAGTTTATTAAAAAAGTTTACGGCTCACGTCCGTCATTATAAATTTGAAAATTCTGTCAACATTTTGCACGAAATTAAAAATTTTATTGAAAAGAATTCTACTTTAAGAAATATGCTATCCATTTGCTAGTGTAAATTGTGGACCGAACTAAAAATTACGTCTATAATTTACATCCAAGGACCATCCTATTAAAATTTACTTGAAGTTCAATAAAAAATCTTTCGATTCACTTGTGTAACTTGTACAAAAAAAAGTTTTTTAACCCTTTTATTTGTTCTTGAATTCGATGGAATTTGTTCTCAGTGAATAGTGGTTTTTAAGATAACTCATAATGTAACTATAACAGGCTTAAAACTTTAACAAAAGTTATTCAACATAAATTACACAAGCAAATCGAAAGATCAGACCTATAGAGAAGATAATAATTTTTTGAATTTTCATTTGCATTTGAAATTTTGACATGATTTTGATTTTCTCGTTAGCGTACGCGCGCCTTTAAAAAATCGTATGATACTTGAAAACGGTGGGAAACGTCAATGTCGAAGTAAAAGTTTATTAAAAAAGTTTACGGCTCACGTCCGTCATTATAAATTTGAAAATTCTGTCAACATTTTGCACGAAATTAAAAATTTTATTGAAAAGAATTCTACTTTAAGAAATATGCTATCCATTTGCTAGTGTAAATTGTGGACCGAACTAAAAATTACGTCTATAATTTACATCCAAGGACCATCCTATTAAAATTTACTTGAAGTTCAATAAAAAATCTTTCGATTCACTTGTGTAACTTGTACAAAAAAAAGTTTTTTAACCCTTTTATTTGTTCTTGAATTCGATGGAATTTGTTCTCAGTGAATAGTGGTTTTTAAGATAACTCATAATGTAACTATAACAGGCTTAAAACTTTAACAAAAGTTATTCAACATAAATTACACAAGCAAATCGAAAGATCAGACCTATAGAGAAGATAATAATTTGATGAATTTTCATTTGCATTTGAAATTTTGACATGATTTTGATTTTCTCGTTAGCGTACGCGCGCCTTTAAAAAATCGTATGATCCCGAGTCGAAATATTTTGTGCTCAGAATGGTATCAGACGTACTCATTCTTTTGTTCTTTGAAAGGACGAACCTTTTTAGAGTATGATTATGTTATCCGATGGTATCCGAATTTCATATTCGAGTTAAAGATGTTTTCAAAACGCCTTCAGATGTGATCTGAGGACTTTCGTCAATTTGTCTCGGTCATTTTCTTGGAATTCATGACTCATCATAATTTATTTTTGACCAATAATATTTTGATGTGGTAGGAATGAAATATAAAAATATTAAATGTTATTTGTTCGAAACAAATTCATTAAAACGTATTCGCCTTGACGAAACAACAAAACAATCCTATAAATGAATCATTTCCATCATATTGGTACCAAACTATTTATGAAATAGTTTTTTAGAAACTTTATTTCACAGCTTTTCTTTGTTTATGAAAATTTTCGAAACGTGCTTCTATTTGATATCATTCCGATACATAATTTTAATCTTTTCATGAAAAAATCATCACTTTCTAAACACCCTTGTAAAACCTGCAGGTATTCTTTAAGGTCCACCGAGATTAAGTTGTTCACATTGTCTAAGTTTCTTTTCCCGAGTTTCAGGCAAATAGTCTTCATTTACATGATATTTCATCTTCCTCTGTAGCTCAGTTAGTTAAGTACGCGATCCGTAGGTTATAAGTAGGTAGTTTTTAAGTTCGAATCCTCGCGCCGACGTTTTTCTTAAATATAAGATGTATTTATAATTATATCTGCTGTGAATCAGTTATAAAACAATATGTACCGATATTTCCTTTACTCTCATCTTCTAGAATAACACTTGATCAGCAACATATACATAACTATAAAAAGAAAATAGTTATCACGATTTTTTTTATTTTCGAAACCGTTAGTGTTTTTTTATAAAACGAAAGAAGTTATAACTTTGAATGAAAGTAATTTATTTTTTTAGTATAACTATTTATAAAAATCATGAGATTCAATCGTTAATTAGTTAAAATTTAGAAAAATTTACAAAAATAAGAATAAACCAATGCGTAGAACGCAAGTCCACACGCTATTTGGTTACATTTCATTCATATTCAATATGACCTTTCCCAATGACCTTTTAGAAGAAAAATTTAAGTGTTCAGAATGGTATCGGATGTACTGAAAAAATGAAAAGTCAGTACATCTGAGGTCGTTTTGATACCATTCGTACAATGGGAATGGATGTACTCAAGATGCCCTCAGATATCCTCATAGCAGGTAGAAAAATCGGCACCGAAAATTTCGACTCGGGATACTTGAAAACGGTGGGAAACGTCAATGTCGAAGTAAAAGTTTATTAAAAAAGTTTACGGCTCACGTCCGTCATTATAAATTTGAAAATTCTGTCAACATTTTGCACGAAATTAAAAATTTTATTGAAAAGAATTCTACTTTAAGAAATATGCTATCCATTTGCTAGTGTAAATTGTGGACCGAACTAAAAATTACGTCTATAATTTACATCCAAGGACCATCCTATTAAAATTTACTTGAAGTTCAATAAAAAATCTTTCGATTCACTTGTGTAACTTGTACAAAAAAAAGTTTTTTAACCCTTTTATTTGTTCTTGAATTCGATGAAATTTGTTCTCAGTGAATAGTGGTTTTTAAGATAACTCATAATGTAACTATAACAGGCTTAAAACTTTAACAAAAGTTATTCAACATAAATTACACAAGCAAATCGAAAGATCAGACCTATAGAGAAGATAATAATTTGATGAATTTTCATTTGCATTTGAAATTTTGACATGATTTTGATTTTCTCGTTAGCGTACGCGCGCCTTTAGAATTCAATTCAAACTCCCGCAAATATATGTAAACAAACATCATTTATTCAAAAATAATTATAATTTCAAAATCAAAAAACTTGTAAATATCAAAATGATTTATCTCAATACAGCAGTGATTGGAGAAAATGATGGAATGCTTTTTTACTCCAAAAAAAATCCGGGACCCAGTTACGTGCACTTACTTTTATGTGCACATTCAATGTGTGCACATTCAATATGTGTTCACATTCAATGTGTGCACACACACTGTGTGCACATATATTAATAGAATTCAATTCAAACTCCCGCATATATATTAACAAAAACATCATTTATGCAAAAATAATTATTATTTCATAATTACTATCTTATACAAAAAACTTGGAGTAAATGATGGAATGCTTTTTTACTCCAAATATCAGGACCAAGTTACGTGCACTTACTTTTATGTGCACATTCATGTGTGCACACTAATATGTGCAAATTTATTATTAGCACAGAATTTATGTTCTACATATGAAGAAAGGAACAGAATTATAAAATTATATAAAATTTTATAAAATTATATAAATATGGAAACTTGTTTATAATAAAATGATCCATTTTATCGTCACACAACATTAGTATATTTAAACGGTAAAAATACAGAAACATAATTTGAAACGGTTTGACAGGTGGAGATCTAATATAAGTTTTGGAACTTTATTTTTTAAACCTAACATTTCGGACAGAACCATTCTTTTTCTTCATTCACTTTTCCGACGCACTTTTCATGACACCAACGAAGACAACTATCACAGTTGATCCACTTGGTGCGATTCGAAGTTCGATTCGAACCGCATTTTGTACAATGATGGAATTTTGGTGTTTGTTCTGCGGAGTCTAGAATACTAATCAAATGCTGATATGCTAGATCATTGCAAATTTCTTCAAGAAAAGATTTGTCGAAAATTTCGTTTCCGACAAAGCCCTCATGAAGTGTTTTAATCGTTATTGACTCAACTTGACTTAAAGTCAAGCGAGTTATACCTCTAGAGATGCGTTTCCTCTCTTCTACATCTTGAATTTTGAGCCACAAAAGGATGCAGTTTCGTCGTCCTTCTTCATCGAGCTTGTCAAAAGGCATTCGAATTTGGTCCTGTAAGAAAATCGTTTCGTTTTATTTTTTTGTTGGTTTAATCTTTTCATTATTCTTTTTGCAATGAGTCTTTTTGCAAAAATTTAATAACCTTAACCATAACCGTAACCGTTAAAAATTAAACTTCAGTTTGCATTGTATTTAAAGATGAGTACTAAAATGTTTGCAGCGGTCTTTAAACGAAAGCCCGGCAAATGAAAGCGAGAGCCAAAAAAAGTAAGAACAAGACGAGAGACGAGAAAGAACCGGTTTCCAAAATTTGCAACAAAAAGAGCAACGCGAGCGGAAAAGAAGTTTAAAGATTTTTGTTCTCAAATCTCTACCTATCAATAAAGTACACATAAAAATATTAATGTATTAATGTTTCACCTTGATCAGTGTTACATTTTCAGTTGAGAGAGGAGTCGTTTTAGGAGTTCCGGACAGTGTGATCCCATTTGAGTCTCCAGCTGTGAAGCTCAACACCGGGACCAACCCAACCATGTTCTCAGAATCTTTAAACTGTTTCGACTAAAAAATTTTAAATTATTAGAACAATAGTCATTAAAGAAAAGGTTGATGAAAAACGCCAAATTGTTCAAAAACATAAACACAAATGTCTCAAATTTCACCTCAATCGATGTCGCTGTTTGGTTACTTATAATAACTGTGGATGGAAGTGTAACTATTGGCTGGGAATTCTTATCTCTACGCGAGTCGACGATTAATTGTTGATCGTCACATAATTCCTGGGATGTTACATTCGCCGGTTGATCATCAGTTTGAATGGGTTGGGGATGCTGTGAAGATGAAAATTCGTCTTATGTTTTGCAACTTTTAACGTTCTTGTCGATAAATATTTTTGTTTACGAAAAAAAGATAAAATGTTTTACTTTGATTGATGTTACTTTTTCAGCTGAGAGAGGAGTCGTTTCAGGCGTTTGGAGCGGTGTGATCCTGTTCGAGGGTACTGTTGAGCGACTTGAAGTTGCGTTCATCGCATCACAAGTTTGATTGACATTCGACATCGGGACCGAAACAATCATCTTTTCAGAATCGTTGAAGTTTTTTACCTAAAAATTTCGAAATTGTAATTGCAGCTATATATACATGTAAGGACGTTGCAAAATGTGAAAATTTTTGTTTTTGAAAAAAAAATCAAATCAAATGTTTCAAATTTCACCTCAACCGATGTCGCTTTTTTTTCACTTATGATGACGTTGGATAGTATATCAACTTTTGGCTGGGATTTCAGATCTCCACGCGGGTCGCCGATTAATTGTCCGTCTTCAAATAATTCCTGAGATGTTGCGTTAGGTAGTTGCGTTTCACGGCCTTCGGGATGCTGTGAAGATGAAAATTAGTTTGTCATTTTCAAGTTTGTCGCTAAATATTTTTGTTTATAGATTGAAAAAATAAGTTGAAGTTTTTTTCTTTGATTGATGTTACTTTTTCAATTGGGAGTGAAGTCGTTTCGAATGGTGTGATCCCATTCGAGTCTCCAGCTGGGAGGCGCGAACTTGCATTCAATGCAAAACTTGCTTGATTGATACTCGACACCAGGTCCAACCCAGTCACTTTTTCAGAATCGTACACCTTTCTCATCTGAAAATTTTAAAATTATGTCAATAAAAAAAGGATGTCCAAATACGTCGAATTGTTTTAAAAAATAAAAACAAATGCTTTGAATTGCACCTCAATCATTGTCGGTTTTTCGTAACTTGTAATGACCATGGATGGTGGGTTAATTTTTGGCTGGGAATTCAGATGTCCACGCGGGTCGAGGCCTTCGGGATGCTGTGAAGATGAAAATCAATTTAACATTTCGCCACTTTTTAAATTCATTGACCCATATTTATATTTATATTTAATTATAAGGTACACAACATTTTTTTATTTTTTACCTCGATTGATGTTACTTTTTCAATTGAGGAGGGAGTTGTTTCAGCTGTTACTGACGGTTTGATCCCGTTCGAGCCTTCAGCTAGGAAGCTCGAATTTGCATTAGATGCAACACAAGCTTGATTGGCATTCGACACAGGGACCGAAACAACCACTTTTTCAGTTGAAAGAGGAGTCGTTTCAGGCGTTTTGGACGGTGTGTTTGCATTCGAGTGTTCAGCTGGGAGGCTCGAATTTGCCTTCATCGCAACACTTGCTTGATTGATACTCGACACCGAGACTAACCCAATCACTTTTTCAGAATCGCTCAACTTTCTCATCTGAAAATTTTAAAATTATGTCAATAAAAATAGGATGTCCTAAACCGTCAAATTGTTTTAAAAAATAAAAACAAATGCTTTGAATTCCACCTCAATCATTGTCGGTTTTTTGTCATTTGTAGTGACTATGGATGGTGGGTTAACTTTTGGCTGATGGGAATTCAGATGTCCACGCGGGGCGTTGAATAATTGTGGATCACATAATTCCTCGAATGGTGCATGAGGTAGTTGCTGTGCAAGGCCTTGGGGATGCTGTGAAGATGAAAATTAATTTGACATTTCGCGACTTTTTAAATTTATCGACACATATTTATATTTATTTATAAGGTACACAAAATTTTTTTATTTTTTACCTCGATTGTTGGTAATTTTTCAGTAAAGGAAGGAGTTGTTTCAGCTGTTTCGGACGGTTTGATCCCGTTCGAGCCTTCAGCTACGATCGAATTTGCATTCAATGTAACAGTTGCTTGATCGATACCCGACACCGGGACCAACCTAATCATTTTCCCAGCATCGTTGAAGTTTGTCGACTGTGAAGTGAAAAATGTTTATGTTATTTATCGATATAGAAGTTGCGAAATGTCAAAATATTTTTTTACTCAAAATTGTGTAAAAGTTCACCTCATCATCCAAAACAATCGGTACCATTATTGTTTCGTTGATTGAATCGTTGTTGGTATTCGATTCCCCAGTTGTCCCACTGTTCTCTTGCGGTTCAGTAGTTTCTGTATTCTACGATAATAAAAAATATATTTAATATTTCATGTTAACGTCCCGCAATTTTTGAAAAATATGAACTTTTTCTATTTATATAATAAATGAAATCATTTTATTCTAAATTTTAACCTCCATGTCTGTCAATTTTTGTTTTTTTGTTGTCGGTTCTCCGCTGTCTGAATTGGATGCTTCAGGATACATTTCTACTTTCCAAACAGCTTTCTTGCTTCTCAGCAGATCATAATGATTCATTTGTTCTGTCTAATAACAATACAAATCATTAACATTAATATCTTTGTAACAAACTTGTTATTATTTAATAAATAATATGTCATCATGAAGACTTAAATTGCCAAATTTTTTTAAGGAAGAAGAAAATCAGGACAATAATTACTGTGAGCGGATCATGGTTCTTATGATCTAAGATGAGTTTGGTGGTTTCCAAGTAATTATCCTTCTGTACAAAGTCCGCGCGCGTTTTGCATCGTACTTTCAAGGATTCCCTAAAAATCAAAGATACCAATAATCAAATCATTCATGATTAAAAACAAAAAATTTTGATCTGTTTTAAGTTGTACAAATTTCTCTGTAGGCGAGCAATATATATTACGTTATAAGTGGGAGAACTCTTACGAGTGAAGGAATCGGCCGTTCTCCCACGTGTAAGGTAAGATATTTTCCTTTACTGTAGAAGAACGCTTGCGTTCTTCCACACTGTAAAGGAAAGTACTTTGTGCTCCCTTTTCTTTCTGGATAATTGTTCTATGTCGTAACGTAAACTTGTGAAAAACAATTGTAAATTCGCAGATGGATTTATTAAAAATCCAAGTAAATCATGATGCCACCACTGATAATACATTACCATCCTTTATTATTCTCTTTCCGTCCCGTTTCTGTCACACGCGGTGAACCCGAACAAGCACATTGAAGAGACAGTCTTTCGTATCTCAACAATGCAAAATGTTCAGCGTCTTTTGAAAACGGCTTCGAATTTCGAACTACGAAGCGCTGCTGCTCATCTTTCTCATATTTAAGAATTTGCAAAAGCAATTGTTTATACGAATAAAATTTCCTCCATACACTAACATATTTGAGTGTAAGTAGAATTTTTCAACGTTGGAAAAATAAATAAAACGGATAGGGGTTGAATTTAGCACAACGATAAGAACACAGCACGCAAGAGATGTTTTCGCGAAGAAGGCGTTTGGAAGACTGACTTTTGTTGAAAAAGACATTTTTGAAAACATAGTTTCCCACTCTATGTATAGAATATCAGTTTTCACATTGAGAATCATTGTTCGTCCTCCAAAAAGTATTGAGTTTATTTGATGACCGTAAAGTATCATATTTCTGAAAATCATTTTCTCAGAATAAAAGTCGCATGAAAATGTCGCGTTTACATTTTAATTGCACGTAACAATTATTGTTTTTAACTAAAATAATGAAAAATTATTAAAAATATACGTGATACCTAAAATATTTTCTTCATCTATATATGACCAAGTAAAATGTGAAACCTAATGAAAATTGTTTTGGTTATCCCGATCGAATCGACTTGAAAGAATATACATTTCTGGAAACGTTATCGATGTTTAATTTTTCGGTTTTGTCAAAATATCCTCTTTTTACAATTCTAACATCAGTCTGCGAGTGAATGTCGAAGACACCACTAGCAAATCTTTTACTATTATTTACAAAACGAATAAATGTAATTGTTCTTTTTATGTTTTAAATTTTATGTTTAAAATTTTAAATTTTACAACAATTACATACAATGGAAAGTGAAAGTGAATCAGTGACAGAGAATACTGATCCCGAGATAGAAAAAGGATCGGAACCGACACAAAATTGTGAGGTAGAAGATAGTGTCCAAAGCAAAAAAATTCGTTATGACCCAGACCAGTGGATATTTCATGAAGATCAGTTTTTTTACAAAGATGGAAGTCATGGAACCACTATGTAAGTATTTTTACTTACTATGTAATTTATGCCGAATTTCGAAGTGCGAAGTCTATGAAAACTGTAAGCCGTGGTACGATCGTTTGACGGTTTACATCATACGTCATATAACATTCTTGTTTATGCTTTTTTGTTATGGTAATTTGTCGTGCAATTTTTGTAAAATTTATATTTTTTTTCAGATATGGAACTTGTGTCGTTAAAACTTGTTTCTGTCGCGTAATATCAAAAGTGCCGGTAGGAGAACCCGTGCCAGCTTTGTTGAACGAACGAAAATGTAAGATTTTTTCTTTTATTGTTTACTCAAAGAAATACAAATGTTTGTAAATATTTTTTAATTAGTAATTCTTAAAGACAAACTCATAGAAAACGAATTTTTTCATTTTAGTTAAAACAAAAACCTTTTCACAAATGACGATTGTCAATGTATTCATCATCAATTTTTTGCTCGGTTAAAATTCTATACAGATCATCAGAAACAGACGCGCGTATGAAATTCAAGCTTTTCCTTTTTCTCATTCCTGTGGTCAGTTGCCAAAATCATTTCTTAAGATTGTAACGATCACAAAATTGTTTGGTCTGCTCTTGTCAAAATACCAAACGATAATTATGTCTATATATTTCTTGCACGTTGTTAAATCTTATAGTTACATTCAAAGTCGTAACTGCAAAAACATCGAACAAAAAAACGTTAATCGTTCATAATATTTAAAATTAACTTTTAAATTTTATGCTTATGCTTTTAAAGTAAATTACCTGGTATTGAAAAAACATTGTTTCAATAAAGAATAAAGTGACTAATTTTTATCTGTTGGAAAGTTAAAATTTTGCATCGACTTTCAAAAATAAAATTGAAATAAATGCTTTTTAATATACAATAACACTGTTTTTTTACCAATTGAGAATAATATTGAGTGTAAGCCTGTCAAATTGAATTTACAAGATTTGGTCGAAATGTGCAAAGTAAAGAAAAGCGTATAAAAATATGATGATATATTTTTTAACTGATGATATTCAAACAGGGGATTACTCGAAGGATAGAGCAGGGAAAGTTCATTCGAGGCACAACTTTGAAGAACATAATAAAAGTGAAGATTTGAAAAGGATAAGACTCATGATGGATAAAGTCAAAAGTACAAAAGAACTTTGTGGATCACTTACCGTACCTCAGATTGATAAACACGTTAACAAAAAACAATTGTAAGTCTATATTATTTCACTGAAAAAAAGTTGGCCTTTTTTTGTCAAAGAAACGTTAACGACAATTTTGCCATAATCTATTCTGTACTTTTCTTGTACAAATTTACAATTGGTCTTAGATCTAATTTACAATATTTTAACAGGCATGCGGAAGCTGCAGCAAAGAAAAAAGGAAGCAGCTTATCTATGATATACAAATTGAGTCGTACATTGTTAGGCATGGATCGTCCAAACGAGTGGAAAGACATAAGGAGCTTTGGCGAAAGCTTAAAGAAAAAGCCAATTTCACCTAAAAATTCCTCTATTACTCTCACTGCGGAAGTAATTGAAACGAATGAGAGTCGTGATCCAATAGTGTCAATTTACAGTCCACAGGTATTACAAAAAATGGAATTTGTCGCTGATCAGACCGAGGTGACTCTCTGCGTGGATTCGACATTCAGCATTGTACCGAAAACACTACTTAAAAAACCCGAAAAGAAGAAGGAAGGGGAAAAAAAAGAAAAATGGGCACCCCAATGCTTCAATGTTATTGCTCGTTTGCACAACCGGGTATAAAAATATTTCTTCATCATTCAATTCCTCTCTCTTTTATGCTGCTCTTCTTGCTCTGTTGCTGCGCTGGTAGTCAAAAAAATGGCTTGTTACAAATCATTGTAAAGTAAAAATCTTTCAAAATTTCTATAAATCATTTTTGAAATGAAAATATGAAAACAAATTGGATCGTTTAAAAAGTTTGCATAATCTAAAACTTAATTGTTCAAAGATTCGCATAAATACTTGCTAAACGAGACAAAATGTTGGGAAATAATTTATATTCTCAAAACCTACAAATGTTAATTTGCTTTTAAAAAAAACAAAATAACAATTTCAGACCGTTTTGCTCATGTCTTTCATCGTGACAAGAAAAACTATCACGACATACGTTCAGCTGATGAGGTTTTTTCAAAGTAAAACACCATCATTGAACGTTGTGAGATGTAGTTGTGACTTCGAGCACAATATAGGTCGAGCAGCTACGATTGTTTATGGAAAACTTGAAGTCCAACGTTGTCAATTTCACTACAGTCAGGTTTGTTTGTTTATTTGTTTGTTTGTTTGTTCGCTTGTTCGTTTTTTTTATTTCGTTTTCATCTGTTTGTTTATTTGTTTTCAATGTACATGACTGCGCGCGAGTTCGTTACTTTCAAACGTTCAGTATAGTCAGCATCCAAATATAATCGGTCCCATTATAATACGCAGCTACCCTGAAAACACAGCTTTGCTCAAAGGACGTTATTTGATCAAACACTCTGCACACTGCAGCGTCCGCAGATTTGATCAAAGTTTGATAAAAAAATTTTATCAAATTTGGAAATTCAACTTTTTGATCCATTTTTCATGAAAGTTTCATCAAATTTAATCAAAATCGATATATTTATAAATATAATAGATATATATCAATTTTGATTAAATTTAATAAAACTTTCATGAAAAATGGATCAAAAAGTTAAATTTTCAAATTTGATAAAATTTTTTTATCAAATTTCGATAAAATCTGAGGACTCTGCAGTGTGCAACATTTGATTAAATTGATACACAATAAATTTGAACAAAGTTTGCACAAAATTTGGTCAAAGTGTGTTTTCAGGGTAGTTTCGATATAATTTATGTAGACGAACTAGTGAATTACTGAATAAGATCAAAAAAAATTATATATTGCAGGCACTCCGAAAAAAACTAAAGGAACCAACTCTGGGCAAAATATTGAATTCTTTGATGAACAAAAAACCGGAAAAAGTGTGATATTTTATTTTTTCATGTACATAATAAAGACATATTAGAAAATGTTGGAAAAACCACTTAACTGACCAAATTTTGTGCAAATTTTGTGCAAATGTATTGTGTATCGATTTGATCAAATATTGCACACTGATGCATCAGCATCCGCAGATTTGATCATCAAAGTTTGACAAAAAAATTTGATTAAATTTCGAAATTTAAGTTTGATCTATTTTAGAATCAAAGTTTGATCAAAAATGGATTAAACTTGAATTTCAAAATTGTATAAAATTCTTGTATCAAATTTAGATCAAATCTGCGGACGCTGCAGTGTGCAATAATTGATCCAATCCTTTGAGTGCAGCTGTGTTTTCAGGGTTTACAAATATTAAAATTTATGAGTTTACAGGCGAATGACTGGAAAATCATCAAGACGGGAATCACAAGGTACAAATATCAATTAATGGCATTGCCTTTTCTACCGATTCCCCAGATGGAACCAGAGTTCAAAAGAATTTCGACAAGCTTAAGCAAGCTTGTCGAAAACTTAGACAAAGACGATGAGCAAGAAAAAAAGATCAAGTCAAAAGTATTGACATTTGTGGCTTACGTAGCAAATGAGTGGTTTTCTGGTAAGCACAAACTTGAAGAATACAATTGCTACCAGAAACTTGATCGTACGAACAATTTTGCCGAAAATTTGCACAGCTGTATGAACTGCGACAAAAAAAATCCTGGTGCTGCAAAGTTCGCAAGTAAGAAATTTTGCTTTATTTTTTACATTTATGCAAATTTTAAACAAACTATATGAAAAAAGTCAAAAAATACTTTAACAAAATTGGAAAAGTAGAAAAAGATGTAAAAAAAGAAAATATGATAAAAAAACATTTTTCAGAATACGCTTTTCTTGTTGCTTTACTGCGACACGATTATTAAAAATCAACTAAACAACAGAAAATAAAACGTATTAGCTACTTGAGAAAAAATTCTTAAACAGATGATCTATAATAATAATAAGATTTCTAAAAAATTAAATCCAACGAAATCTAACACATACGCGTAAAAGAAAAGCGTACGACACTCATTTTGAATCTACTATGCTAAGTTTTTTGCCTAATTAATTTACTAATTTTCAGAGAAAATGTTATCTCTTGCTGAGGAAATGATGCTTTTGCTTGGAGACATTGAAAAAAATCCGGAAATTTATCAGCAAAGAAAGGAAACTGTTGATCGCGAAAACTTTCTGATAAAACAGTGGAACACACTAAATTATGACAAACAGTCAACCCGATTCGTTGTGGAAGTTGGTTCTCATATACAAAAGCGATATGAGAATGTACTTGAAGGTAAAAATAACATTGGCGATATCGTCCCCCTTCCTCCTTCTATAAAAAAATATTTCACTGCTGCCGTGTCGTAAATATCACATGTAATTCACACGTGATTCACATGTAATTCACATGTGATTCACATGCGAATCACATATAACGTAATGTAACACATGAAACTATCCGAACAACAAAACAAAGCCACTTTGGCGCACGAGCCCCCTAGTACCTTAAAAAAATTAATTAAACTTTTAAGCAGATAATACATCTTTGTTGTTATGAAACAGAAGCAGAAGCTTTTAAATCGGACAACGAAACTGATGAGTCGGATACAGAAGACGAGGAATTTAACATTGCAAGCAGCAACGCAGAAGATTATTTTGCTGCAGATGATCAATCAATATATATTGCATCTCCTCTGCAACAAAATCCTACCGACGACTCACCGCCATCAGAGGTTTCCACCAACTACACTGCTTTACAGTGCACATCCAGCGACTCTGCCGATCGGCAACAATTAGTGTTCCCCCTAGAAGCCGATGGACATTATACAGAAGTACCGGCAGACGCGGCACTTGGGATTGATGGTGACGACGGATACCTCTATCTTATAATAAAGAATGATTAAAAACAGTTCGGAGTCTTCTTAATTGTACTTCTTCTTATTTTATTTATTTACCCTACACTCTATACGTAGGCATAACTTTTATGTCTGTATATGATTTTTATTTAAAAATTATGTCCACAGACGACGAAACAATTATTATTACAACTTTCAGAAAAACAAAATCAATTGGAATCGATACATTTTTCAACAAAATTGTTTGATGTCAGTTTATGCGTGGTAGTATGAGTTAGTTTACTGATAATGTGCACATATTATTGTGTGCACACAAAAGTAAATGCACGTAAACAACTTGGTCCTGTTGAAGTAAAAATGTTTTTTTATTCCATCATTTTCTCCAAGTTCGATAACGGATGTATATATAAATCATTTGATATTTACAAGTTTTAATTTTTAAAATAATAATTATTTTATAATAAATGATGTTTGTTTATATATATTTGCGGAAGTTTGAATTGAATTCTAAAGGCGCGCGTACGCTAACGAGAAAATCAAAATCATGTCAAAATTTCAAATGCAAATGAAAATTCAAAAAATCATTATCTTCTCTATAGGTCTGATCTTTCGATTTGCTTGTGTAAATTATGTTGAATAACTTTTGTTAAAGTTTTAAGCCTGTTATAGTTACATTATGAGTTATCTTAAAAACCACTATTCACTGAGAACAAATTCCATCGAATTCAAGAACAAATAAAAGGGTTAAAAAACTTTTTTTTGTACAAGTTACACAAGTGAATCGAAAGATTTTTTATTGAACTTCAAGTAAATTTTAATAGGATGGTCCTTGGATGTAAATTATAGACGTAATTTTTAGTTAGGTCCACAATTTACACTAGCAAATGGATAGCATATTTCTTAAAGTAGAATTCTTTTCAATAAAATTTTTAATTTCGTGCAAAATGTTGTAAGAATTTTCAAATTTATCATGACGGACGTGAGCCGTAAACTTTTTTAATAAACTTTTACTTCGACATTGACGTTTCCCACCGTTTTCAAGTATCATACGATTTTTTAAAGGCGCGCGTACGCTAACGAGAAAATCAAAATCATGTCAAAATTTCAAATGCAAATGAAAATTCATCAAATTATTATCTTCTCTATAGGTCTGATCTTTCGATTTGCTTGTGTAATTTATGTTGAATAACTTTTGTTAAAGTTTGAAGACTGTTATAGTTACATTATGAGTTATCTTAAAAACCACTATTCACTGAGAACAAATTCCATCGAATTCAAGAACAAATAAAAGGGTTGAAAAACTTTTTTTTGTACAAGTTACACAAGTGAATCGAAAGATTTTTCATTGAACTTCAAGTAAATTTTAATAGGATGGTCCTTGGATGTAAATTATAGACATAATTTTTAGTTAGGTCCACAATTTACACTAGCAAATGGATAGCATATTTCTTAAAGTAGAATTATTTTCAATAAAATTTTTAATTTCGTGCAAAATGTTGACAGAATTTTCAAATTTATAATGACGGACGTGAGCCGTTAAACTTTTTTAATAAACTTTTACTTCGACATTGACGTTTCCCACCGTTTTCAAGTATCATACGATTTTTTAAAGGCGCGCGTACGCTAACGAGAAAATCAAAATCATGTCAAAATTTCAAATGCAAATGAAAATTCATCAAATTATTATCTTCTCTATAGGTCTGATCTTTCGATTTGCTTGTGTAATTTATGTTGAATAACTTTTGTTAAAGTTTTAAAGCCTGTTATAGTTACATTATGAGTTATCTTAAAAACCACTATTCACTGAGAACAAATTCCATCGAATTCAAGAACAAATAAAAGGGTTGAAAAACTTTTTTTTGTACAAGTTACACAAGTGAATCGAAAGATTTTTCATTGAACTTCAAGTAAATTTTAATAGGATGGTCCTTGGATGTAAATTATAGACATAATTTTTAGTAAGGTCCACAATTTACACTAGCAAATGGATAGCATATTTCTTAAAGTAGAATTCTTTTCAATAAAATTTTTAATTTCGTGCAAAATGTTGACAGAATTTTCAAATTTATAATGACGGACGTGAGCCGTAAACTTTTTAATAATAAACTTTCACTTCGACATTGACGTTTCCCACCGTTTTCAAGTATCATACGATTTTTTAAAGGCGCGCGTACGCTAACGAGAAAATCAAAATCATGTCAAAATTTCAAATGCAAATGAAAATTCATCAAATTATTATCTTCTCTATAGGTCTGATCTTTCGATTTGCTTGTGTAATTTATGTTGAATAACTTTTGTTAAAGTTTTAAGCCTGTTATAGTTACATTATGAGTTATCTTAAAAACCACTATTCACTGAGAACAAATTCCATCGAATTCGAGAACAAATAAAGGGTTAAAAAACTTTTTTTTGTACAAGTTACACAAGTGAATCGAAAGATTTTTCATTGAACTTCAAGTAAATTTTAATAGGATGGTCCTTGGATGTAAATTATAGACATAATTTTTAGTTAGGTCCACAATTTACACTAGCAAATGGATAGCATATTTCTTAAAGTAGAATTATTTTCAATAAAATTTTTAATTTCGTGCAAAATGTTGACAGAATTTTCAAATTTATAATGACGGACGTGAGCCGTAAACTTTTTTAATAAACTTTTACTTCGACATTGACGTTTCCCACCGTTTTCAAGTATCATACGATTTTTTTTAATAATTTTTTTTGCATAAATGATGTTTGTTTATATATTTGCGGGAGATTGAATTCTATTTATTTATGTGCACACAGTGTGTGTGCACACAGTGTGTACACACATTGAATGTACACACATTGAATGTGCACATAAAAGTAAGTGCACGTAACTTGGTCCTGATGGATTTGGAGTTATGAAGCATTCCACCATTTACTCTAAGTTCGATCCTATCGGAAAAGAAGGAACGTTAGTGGAACGTTAAACGTTCCTCATTCGTTCCCAAATCGTTTTTTCTCAATATAATTGATTTAGAGATAAAATATTTGGAAAATTATTCTTATTATATAATAATTGACGCGTAAATACTTTGTTTTCTATATTATTTTTGTTATAAATTGTAAAGTATCAAATATCGCTAGAAGTGTGCTTGGTTAAGTAAGTCGCTCATAGTGGTACCTACATTACCGACATTAAATTACATTACCGACAGTAACGGATACGATTATAAAGAATTTACCAAGGAAAATAATGATAAATTAATATAACAAAAACATTACAAATACTTTCTTATTATAAATAATGATAAACTTACTATAAACTTCCTATTATTATTAATCATACATTTTTATTTTTTATACATTTCTATAAATTTGTTTTGTAATATATTTTTATAATAATAAATTTTCAATACAATTTGATTTAATTTGTTGATTTAATTTGAATTTAATTTTTTTAATTTGAAAAAATTTAAATTTTTTTTAAAAATTCTTCAAACCGTTCTTGAAAATTTTAAACAATTTCAAAATTTGTTCATTTTTTTGAACAATTATTCTATTCAAAATATAATAGAAAAAAAATTTAGATAAATGTATAACAAATGGAATTATTTATAATAATAAGAAGTTTATAATAACTTTATCGTTATTTATAATAATAAAGTATTAAAACTGGTTTTGTTATTTAATAATATTTGTTATATTATTTTCAAAAATTATTTTGAAAATAATTATATATTATATATTATAATTATATATAATTACATATAATTATATATTTGTACGTATGTATTTAGTCGATTAATATTATGTGAAAATACATCTAATGCATAATAGTAAACAAAAAAAATGTGTATAAAAACATTTCTCCATCAATGAATCTTCAATGGTGCATATTTCATAGAAGATTACCCTAAGGTATATGCACGTGTTCAATGCCTCTAAGTGTTGTTTGTAAACAAGACGCCGGTCAAGTGTCGGTTCGCCCTAAGGTAAGCACGTGCTCAATGACCATATATGGGCATAACTTGGTTGTCCCTTATAAGTGCTCAATGTAACCAAAACAGTGACGCGTGCCGTAGTGACAGTGCTCCCGTGTTTACATTTTGTGTAATTGTTTTTTCGTAATTAGATAATTTGTGTGCTACTGGATTAATTAGGAAGCAATTATTTCGGCAAAGTATGTACATTTTATATTTTTAAGTAAGGTTTCATCTATTTTTTCACTTACAACCGCTGACAGCCGTTCGTCGGACCTCCTATCAAATCGCTGTAACTTTAATTTTCTTGTACGATTCGAATTCGTTATTCAATGAACTTTCCAGCGCGATTTTGATTTTTATTTCATTCGTAATGGATATAAAGTTACGGCGAATTCATAGGTTCCACGGCAGACGGCCGCAGGACAAGGTAAATGAAAGAAACGGATCAAACGGGAAATAAAAATATTAAATTCGTGTTTTAAACGATTGTTATGTACTATTCGAACTCGTTATTCAATGAACTTTGCAGCGCGCTTTTGATTTTTATTTAATTCGTAATGGATATAAAGTTACGGCGATTTCATAGGGTCCACGGCAGACGGCGGAGGACAAGGTAAATGAAAAAAATGGATCAAACGCGAAATAACAATATTAAATTCGTATTTTAAACGATTGTTATGTACTATTCGAATTCGTTATTCAATGAACTTTGCAGCGCGCTTTTGATTTTTATTTAATTCGTAATGGATATAAAGTTACGGCGAATTCATAGGTTCCACGGCAGACGGCCGCAGGACAAGGTAAATGAAAAAAATGGATCAAACGCGAAATAAAAATATTAAATTCGTGTTTTAAACGATTGTTATGTACTATTCGAATTCGTTATTCAATGAACTTTGCAGCGCGCTTTTGATTTTTATTTAATTCGTAATGGATATAAAGTTACGGCAATTTCATAGGGTCCACGGCAGACGGCCGGAGGACAAGGTAAATGAAAAAAATGGATCAAACGCGGAATAAAAATATTAAATTCGTGTTTTAAACGATTGTTATGTACTATTCGAATTCGTTATTCAATGAACTTTGCAGCGCGCTTTTGATTTTTATTTAATTCGTAATGGATATAAAGTTACGGCGATTTCATAGGGTCCACGGCAGACGGCCGGAGGACAAGGTAAATGAAAAAAATGGATCAAACGCGAAATAAAAATATTAAATTCGTGTTTTAAACGATTGTTATGTACTATTCGATTTCGTTATTCAACTATCTTTCCAGCGCGCTTTTGATTTTTATTTAATTCGTAATAGATATAAAGTTACGGCAATTTCATAGGGTCCACGGCAGACGGCCGGAGGACAAGGTAAATGAAAAAAATGGATCAAACGCGAAATAAAAATATTAAATTCGTGTTTTAAACGATTGTTATGTACTATTCGAATTCGTTATTCAATGAACTTTGCAGCGCGCTTTTGATTTTTATTTAATTCGTAATGGATATAAAGTTACGGCGAATTCATAGGTTCCACGGCAGACGGCCGCAGGACAAGGTAAATAAAAGGAACGGATCAAACGGGAAATAAAAAAATTAAATTCGTGTTTTAAACGATTGTTATGTACTATTCGAATTCGTTATTCAACTATCTTTCCAGCGCGCTTTTGATTTTTATTTAATTCGTAATAGATATAAAGTTACGGCAATTTTATAGGGTCCACGGCAGACGGCCGGAGGACAAGGTAAATGAAAAAAATGGATCAAACGCGAAATAAAAATATTAAATTCGTGTTTTAAACGATTGTTATGTACTATTCGAATTCGTTATTCAATGAACTTTGCAGCGCGCTTTTGATTTTTATTTAATTCGTAATGGATATAAAGTTACGGCGAATTCATAGGTTCCACGGCAGACGGCCGCAGGACAAGGTAAATGAAAGAAACGGATCAAACGGGAAATAAAAAAATTAAATTCGTGTTTTAAACGATTGTTATGTACTATTCGAATTCGTTATTCAATGAACTTTGCAGCGCGCTTTTGATTTTTATTTAATTCGTAATGGATATAAAGTTACGGCAATTTCATAGGGTCCACGGCAGACGGCCGGAGGACAAGGTAAATGAAAAAAATGGATCAAACGCGAAATAAAAATATTAAATTCGTGTTTTAAACGATTGTTATGTACTATTCGAATTCGTTATTCAATGAACTTTGCAGCGCGCTTTTGATTTTTATTTAATTCGTAATGGATATAAAGTTACGGCGATTTCATAGGTTCGACGGCAGACGGCCAGAAGACAAAGTGAATGAAAAAAATGAGCCTATGAAATCGCCGTAACTTTATATCCATTACGAATTAAATAAAAATCGAAAGCGCGCTGCAAAGTTCATTGAATAACGAATTCGAATAGTACATAACAATCGTTTAAAACACGAATTTAATATTTTTTATTTCGCGTTTGATCCATTTTTTTCATTTACCTTGTCCTCCGGCCGTCTGCCGTGGACCCTATGAAATCGCCGTAACTTTATATCCATTACGAATTAAATAAAAATCAAAAGCGCGCTGCAAAGTTCATTGAATAACGAATTCGAATAGTACATAACAATCGTTTAAAACACGAATTTAATATTTTTATTTCACGTTTGATCCCTTTTATTCATTCACCTTGTCCTCCGGCCGTCTGCCGTGGACCCTATGAAATTGCCGTAACTTTACATCCATTACGAATTAAATAAAAATCAAAAGTGCGCTGCAAAGTTCATTGAATAACGAATTGGAATAGTACATAACAATCGTTTAAAACACGAATTTAATATTTTTATTTCGCGTTTGATCCTTTTTTTTTCTTTTACACCTTGTCCACCGGCTGTCTGCCGTAGACCCTATGAAATCGCCGTAACTTCATAGATAATATTTATAATTTATTTCAGATCTTCACTTTTTAATATTAATCATGCCTATAGAAAATGATGAATATTATCAAGCATCAGAGGTGTTATGGGAAGAGCCAATTAATCTTTTAACTGATATGGTTAAAATGGGTCACGGCCGCAAAGGAGTGGCGAAAATGAAGCCTCCGGAAGGCTTCCATGAACAATTCGGATTCGACATTGAGAATCTGCAGAATGTTGAGGTTAATTGGCCTATTAAACAAACAGTCGAGGTACGGGAATAAATTAACAAAAATCTCGGTATACATGCGAACGAGTGTATGAATAATCATTTACCGTTTTTCCACAGCCTATTTTAAATTTGTACGAGAACGGAGTTTACGAATTTTACTCCGAAAAAAGTCCTACTTTCGGTCGTGATATTGAGAAAACGATGTCAGCAAAGGAGCTTTATTCTTCTAGCGGCAGATTGATTGAACGTGACGGATCTTTCTCAGACGAAAGGTTCTGGGGTCAGTGAATATCAAAAAATCCAATACCATAATTCTGTGGTGATTAGGAAAAACCAGTTAAGTGACATTTTCAAAAACGTCAATTTTTCTGCAAAAATCGCGTGTATTTCCGAAAGTTTACCTTTTAAACATGAGTTGTTAAATTCAATTTACATTTTGTACTATAAGTGACCGAAAATTGGGTAAACTGTCATATTTCTTCGATATAAAAATGTTATATTCGAAATTTAAAAATGTCAAGTCCCAGAAACACTTAACTGGTTCTTTCTAATCACCACAGAATTAACATCGAATAAAATTCGTGTAGACGAATTTTGAAATTCGCGATAAATGCTAAATAATTTTTCCATTATTGTTGTATTTCACAGATAAAGTTCAGAAAAAACCTGTAGAAATTTTCCACCTCGGAAAAAGGAAGCGCACTTGTTCCGAAGAGCAGGCTTTCTTTGCAAATTATAGCTGCGAAAACGAGAGAACATACTTCAACGCTGAAGCTAAGAAGTGGCAATTCTCTCAATTCGATTCGTATTTAACGAAATTTGCAAAAGACGTAAGACTTTAACAATTTCGTGTAACATATTGTAAGACAATTTTTGCATACTTTAATTTTTTTCCAGTTCACGTTTATGAACGGTGAGGGCGTTTCAAAACCGTTCGTCTATTACGGCTGTGCCTATTCATACTTCCCTTTTCATAGCGAGGATTTGGACCTCTACAGTTTAAACTTCCACTGGGGAGGGTTTCCAAAAGTTTGGTTGAGCGTCCCTGTGGACAAAGTCGAAGACTTTGAAAAAGTCATGGCAACTCTTTACCCACATGCAGCGAGACGTTGTAAAGCATTTTTACGCCACAAGTCGTGTCTTGTGAATCCAAAAATTTTGGAAAAATACAATATACCAGTTCATCGCGTATGTCAATTTTTTAGTAATTCTTTTCAAGTTATTGTTATACAAAAAAAATTTATTTTTAAATTTTTAAAAATTTTTTTTTCATGTTCACAGACGGTTCAATATCCCGGTGAATTTATCCTAACGCATCCAAGAGGATATCACAGCGGTTATAAACGTGGGGCCCAACTGCAATGAAGCTGTGAACATAGGTCTTGAGGACTGCCTTCAGTACGCACAGCGTGCTTCCCGGTGCACTTGTACCGACAAAAAAAGAAAGGTCCAAATAGATGGACATTTTTTGCGACGAAAAGCCCCCCAGTATGTGAAAAATTTTCTGTTCTGTTATAAATATTTTATATCGTTGGCAGTAGTAGATAACACCATATTTTTTATTACAGACGTCCACAGCTGTATGAAAAAAAAAGAACTCCGTTTGAAGAAGCAGCTCTGAAAAAGGTAAATCGGCCTCTGTATTCAGTCTTCCGGTTGCAATTTATGTGTTGGTATGATCGCTCATATTTTTGAGTGCTAGAATCTTAGACCGGAAGAGTGTTAAATCAGCGATTAAAATAATTACTGCAACATCACTGACGTTTTTCTATATTTTAACAGAAAGCAGAAAAAACTATCAAGTACTTGTATGCGAATCCGTTGGACGATTTGTTCATCACCAATTTCATCGAACAACACGAAAAATCGGATGCTGATGATGACAAAAGGCTGACAGAAGCTGTTAGGAGAATCATACTGTTTGATAGAAAAAGACCTATTGGCCAAAACGAAGTGCCCAAATTCATAAACGACATGAAAAAAATCGAGTTCTACAACCATTTTATGGAAAAGTAGGTTTTACTTTTTTTGACTGAAACTCACGTATGCATGTACAAAATATTCATTGCATTTTTTGGTTTACAGTGGCAATAAACTCACGACTCGAATGATTAAGAGGAACACCAAACTACACCGTTTGAACACAGGATAAAACCGTATTCTACAGGGACATCATTGTGGCATTTATGTAATGAAAAAATATATACATGTTGAATAAAAAGTGTGTATTTCTACTCAATTTGTATGTTTTATTGATTTATTATAATGAATATCTTTAAAAATGAAGACAACTACAGTCGTAGATAATGTTTCATGTCACGCAATGTGACAAATATTTTTTTTTTTCGAAAATTTATTTTTAAAAAAGAGGAGAACAATTATAAAAAATTCGTAAGCCATAAACTTTTTTAATGAACTTTTACTTTGACATTGACGTATCTCACCGTTTTCAAGTAACATCCGATTTTTTAAAGGCGCGCGTACGCTAACGAGAAAATCAAAATCATGTCAAAATTTCAAATGCAAATGAAAATTCATCAAATTATTATCTTCTCTATAGGTCTGATCTTTCGATTTGCTTGTGTAATTTATGTTGAATAACTTTTGTTAAAGTTTTAAGCCTGTTATAGTTACATTATGAGTTATCTTAAAAACCACTATTCACTGAGAACAAATTCCATCGAATTCAAGAACAAATAAAAGGGTTAAAAAACTTTTTTTTGTACAAGTTACACAAGTGAATCGAAAGATTTTTTATTGAACTTCAAGTAAATTTTAATAGGATGGTCCTTGGATGTAAATTATAGACGTAATTTTTAGTTAGGTCCACAATTTACACTAGCAAATGGATAGCATATTTCTTAAAGTAGAATTATTTTCAATAAAATTTTTAATTTCGTGCAAAATGTTGACAGAATTTTCAAATTTATAATGACGGACGTGAGCCGTAAACTTTTTTAATAAACTTTTACTTCGACATTGACGTTTCCCACCGTTTTCAAGTATCATACGACTTTTTTTAATAATTTTTTTTGCATAAATGATGTTTGTTTATATATTTGCGGGAGATTGAATTCTATTAATTTATGTGCACACAGTGTGTGTGCACACATTGAATGTGCACACATTGAATGTACACACATTGAATGTGCACATAAAAGTAAAAGTGCATGTAACTTGGTCCTGATGGATTTGGAGTAAAAAAGTATTCCATCATTTACTCCAAAGTCGATGCACTGAAAAATAAATCATTTGATATTTAAAAGTTTTTTAATTTTGAAATAAAATAATTATTTTTGCATAAATGATGTTTGTTTATATATTTGCGGGAGATTGAATTCTATTAATTTATGTGCACACAGTGTGTGTGCACACATTGAATGTGCACACATTGAATGTACACACATTGAATGTGCACATAATAGTATAAGTGCACGTAACTTGGTCCTGATGGATTTGGAGTAAAAAAGTATTCCATCATTTACTCCAAGTTCGATGCACTGAAAAATAAATCATTTGATATTTAAAAGTTTTTAATTTCGAAATAAAATAATTATTTTTGCATAAATGATGTTTGTTTATATATTTGCGGGAGATTGAATTCTATTAATTTATGTGCACACAGTGTGTGCGCACACATTGAATGTGCACACATTGAATGTACACACATTGAATGTGCACATAATAGTATAAGTGCACGTAACTTGGTCCTGATGGATTTGGAGTAAAAAAAGTATTCCATCATTTACTCCAAGTTCGATGCACTGAAAAATAAATCATTTGATATTTAAAAGTTTTTTAATTTTGAAATAAAATAATTATTTTTTGCATAAATGATGTTTGTTTATATATTTGCGGGAGATTGAATTCTATTAATATATGTGCACACAGTGTGTGTGCACACATTGAATGTGCACACATTGAATGTGCACATAAAAGTAAGTGCGCACGTAAGTGACAGCGTTTGAGCCTAAGTTGAGAAACTGATCGATGATTTACATCAACTTATTTTTTGCGAATGATAATGAAAGTATAAGAAAGTTACATTTTATTTTCATTGTTTATTCAATTTAATTATTTATTCAATTAGCATCATCATTAATATGCTATTATCAAACACATTTCCCTTCTCTCACGCCATCTACATTTCGTTTCTAATTCTTTTGCCCGCTCGTTCTGCTTCACTCAAATATCGTGTTTTTATGTTGGCACCAAAGTTTCCGACGAAATCATTCCGACGAGATACACTACGCCGCACGGCCAAACAGAATTTGACAGCGTGCGAATTAGGAAAGCGTCAGTGCTGCTACCTGCTCGTGTCTTTGTGGTTTCTAAAATATGAGGGTTTTGAGAACACCCGAAGAGGCATTTTGCCGCCAATTTGTGGACCAAGACACGACGCGATTGTTGCATTACATGTATATTTATTTCCAAAAGTTTTTAAACATTCACTGTTTCAAAAATTCCATCAATCAATTAACTACATTTTTATAAACTTTGACTGTAATTCAACAGTATTATATTTTATTTTGATTGCGCATTGGTTTGGAGAATAATTGCAAAAACTACGTTTTGTAATTGAAAAGTTCGACGAAAAAAAACAACAATGGTAAGATCTAGTTTAGAATAACAATTTGTTTGATTGTTTATGCAAAATTATGAAACAAGAAAGTGAAATCAAGGTAGTTTTTCGACAGTAGTTTTTAATTAAAAAAAATTCGCAGGCTGACACTTCGCCACCAAGACCCATCAGCATGAGTGAAGCCATGACTTCACCTGTTCCTGAAGAAGACAACGAGGCGTTGTTTGACGGTGTCAATGAAGAAGAAGATGACGGCGAAGAACTTTTCGGAGATAACATGGAGACGTAATGAAACAAAACCTTAACAAACAATTTAATAATTAATGTTGTAGAATAAAATATCATTTTAATGTTTATTTAGAGATTACCGACCCATGTCTGCCTTGGATCGCTACGACGGAGCATATATGGATGATGAAGCGTATTCAGAAATTTCGATTGACGAACGTCGTGCAGCTGAAACAGCGATGAACAAACGTGATCGTGCTGCTGGAATTATGAGAGATGATCTGTTATATGGTAACAAAATATTTCTTCATAAAGTGTCCATGATAACGAAATAATTTTTTGCGAAACTTGAATACAATAAATATAAATTTAAATTTTTAGAGGAAAGTGATGATGAAGATACACATAGACACAAAAGGCACATGGTTGAAAGAACAGTTGAAGAGATGGAATCAGAAGAGGTTTGAATAATAATATGTAACTATGATATCTGATGATCTCAATTGAATTGAATTAAAATAAGTTTTGTTGTTTTCTACACTTTTCAGCCTGAATCGATAGAAAATCTTGAAGACACGAAAGGTCACTCTGTGAAAGAATGGGTGAAGTTGCCTGGACCTCGAACAGAAATTGTCAACAGGTTCAAAAATTTTTTGCGGACGTATTCTGACAACAACCATTATGTTTTCAAAGAGCGTATCCGTCAGATGTGCGAGAGCAACAAGTCCAGCTTTGAAGTGGAGTTTCAAACCCTTGCCAAGAGAGTCCGTGTTCTCGCGTACTTTTTACCAGAAGCCCCACGCGAGATGTTGGAAATTTTTGACGAAGTGGCAAAAGACTTGGTACTGGCTAGCTATCCAAGCTATGACCGAGTCACAGATGAAATTCACGTCAGGATTTCGGAACTACCATTGATTGAAGACATTCATGTTTTCAGGTATAAAAAAACTTATTATTTTGTCTTTGTGTTGCGTTAAATTATAATTTGAATTAAAATTAAATTGTTTGATAGGAAGACGCATTTGAACCAATTGGTGCGAACCATAGGTGTTGTCACTGCAAGCACCGGTGTATTGCCGCAGATGTCGATTGTAAAATATGATTGCATCAAATGCGGTGACATAATTGGACCTTTTATTCAAAACACGTCGACAGAAATCAAACCAAATTCTTGTCCACAATGTCAGAGCAATGGACCATTTTCGGTAAACTTAAATTCATTGTGTTGAATTCAATATCATTGAATAATTTTGCATTGCTTATTTTTCATTGCCTTGGATTTCAGATCAATATGGAAAAAACAGTTTACAGAAACTATCAAAAAATAACGATCCAAGAATCTCCTGGACGTATTCCAGCTGGTCGAGTACCCAGAACGAAAGATTGCATCCTGCTAGCTGATTTGTGCGATATTTGTAAGCCTGGTGATGAAGTGGACGTAACAGGTGTTTACACGAATAATTATGATGGTTCACTGAACACAAAACAAGTAATGTTTGAATTATTTTTAAACGAATTACTAGAAGTATAAGTAATATTGAGTTAAAAGTGTATTGATTTTTAGGGATTTCCTGTATTCTCCACTGTCCTCATGGTCAATCATCTGCAAGTAAAAGATAATAAATCCATGATTTCGTCGCTCACTGATGAAGACAAGAAAGAAATCTATGCTCTGAGCAAAGATCAAAATTTGCTTGAACGTTTCATTGCGAGTATTGCTCCTTCTATTTACGGACACAAAAATATCAAGACAGCCTTAGCTCTAGCCCTTCTGGGCGGAGTTCCCAAAAATCCTGGTAATGTCATATACCTATGACATTATTTCGTTCTTAAGTGACATTCAAACTTGTAACTATGATATTGATGATACTTATTCAAAATCCTTTCAGGGGAAAAACATAAGATCAGAGGCGACATCAACGTTTTACTATGCGGCGATCCTGGTACAGCCAAATCTCAACTCCTGAAATTCGTAGAAAAAGTGGCTCCTCGATGTGTTTTCACAACTGGCCAAGGTGCTTCTGCTGTCGGTTTAACTGCTTATGTTAAACGATCCGGGTTGACTCGCGACTGGACATTGGAAGCTGGTGCGTTGGTGCTGGCAGACAGAGGTGTTTGTGTTATAGACGAGTTTGACAAAGTAAGAATCATAGAAACGTGCGAATAAAGTTCTTTCAAATATCACGATAGAGTTGACAATAATTTTTTATAGATGAACGACCAAGACAGGACGTCAATCCACGAGGCTATGGAACAGCAGAGCATTTCCATCTCGAAAGCTGGCATTATTGCGACCTTGCAAGCCAGGTGTTCTGTCATTGCAGCTGCCAATCCTATCAGTGGAAGATACAATACGTCGATGACTTTCGTTGAAAACGTAATAAATTAGCGCCACAATAATTTACAGCTCAGTCAATGATGAATTAACTAGTAAAATTTTGTTTACAGGTTGATCTGTCAGACCCGATTTTGTCTCGATTTGATATGTTGTGTGTTGTGAAAGATGAGGCTGATATTATGAGCGACAAAAAACTTGCCAAGTTTGTTGTTAAATCACACCGAAAGCACCATCCTAATGATCCTTATAAAGAAGTTGAAGAGGACGAAGAAGAAAACGAAGATTCAGCGATCAAACCAATCCCTCAAGAACTTTTGAAAAAATACATCGTTTATGCTAGACAGAGCATAAACCCAAGTCTGAGCATCATCAACCAAGACAAAATATCAACCTTGTACAGCAAAATCCGACAAGAGAGTATGGTAAGACATTCAAAACAATTTTATAACACGAAGTAATATAAAAATAAGTATAATATAAAAATGTTAACTGATTGATTCTGTTTTTCTTGTTGTAGGATACTCAAAGCCTTCCAATTACAGTTCGGTACGTTGAAAGTATGCTCCGGTTATCTGAAGCTAGTGCGAGGTTGCATCTGAGAGACAACGTTGTTGAAGATGATATCAACCTTGCCATCAAACTTGTTCTGAGCAGTTTCATCGATTGCCAGAAAGCAGTTGTGACGAACGAAATGCGCAAGGTAAAACTACACTAATTCTTTCATTACACTCTTACATTACCATAAATTGTTACTATTAATTATAATTCCGAAAAAATTGTTTTCATTTACAGAAATTCAAGAATTATCTACAATTTATGGTGGAAAATAATGAGCTGCTGTATTTCATTCTTCGGCAAATGACAATGGACTCTATTGCGCACCAGAGAAGCTTGAAAGGCGTCGTCCACGCCGTCGAAATTCCTGAAGCTCTTTTCCTCAGACGAGTTAGTAGATAATATTATGCAATAATATGTTTTGGATTATTTTTTTTTCATATCAGATTATTAATTTAATATTTTTCGTTAACAGGCAAAACATATAAATGTACACAATTTGAGCAGTTTCTACTCAAGCGATATCTTCAAGAAAAATAATTTCACCTTCAACGAGAAGAAGAGAGTGATTGTTCAATTATTGCCCGATGACTTCAACGATTGATTGTAATCAAAAAATCTCAAGTGCCTGAAATAAGATTAATTAACTTAATATTTTTATTTTTATATAAATAACATGTTCATTTAGATTATAAGGTTTTTTAAATAATGAATAAGATTTTGTACTGTATCCTTGGAATAAAAGTTAATTGCTCGATCATCTCAACATTATTCTTTGAGTTAAAACAAAATTAAGGAACGTAACTTCTTGTCAAAATAATTTATTTGAAAATGATAAACACACTTGCACGTATCATTTTTCTGTCTATTCTTGAAAACATTCCATAATAAGTACTTGTATCGACTAGGATCATACAATACTTTTCAACTCCGATTTCACATCAGTTACAAAACGGTACAATTCATCACCGAATGAAAATCAATCGTATTTCCTAATTCGTACAAAAAAGCTGTTTGATACATTATTTATACTACATAGTTTCCTTAACAATGAATTAATACGCAGTGAAAAAAATCAATTTCTGCTTTCCTCCAATTCTAATCAGCAACTCCTCAATTGGTTTTCGCAGTTGGAGACAAATGAATTTGTCTTGTATGAATTAGCTTGCACCAAGTCGCTCCAACTACGACAATCTTGACTTCTTCTTTTTCACTGTGTCACTGCTTGAGCTTGAGCTTGAACTATCGCTGCTAACACTGCTACTGTCACTGCTTGAACTGCTACTACTCGAGCTGCTGCTACTGCTATCCGACGAACTATCGCTGGAGTCACTATCGGAAGCATCGTCACTGCTGTTACTTTCAGATAACCGCCCTTTTGATCTGTCGTTGCTATTATTTCCTTTATCATTTTTCGATGTTCCATTACTGCAAAATATTATGCAAATATTTAAAAGTGTCTCTTTCAATTAGTAGATGTTATAGATACATCTATTGATAACTTACTCTTTGTTTTCAGAAATAGCGTTCAATGACTTCTTAAGTTGTTGTGTTCTAGAAGGTCTGTGAACATATTTCCTTTTTCCTTTACATTCGTAACTCCAGTGTCCGGTTTCTAAACATTTTTGACAACGTACGGCACCTGATGACTCTCTGAAACAGATTTACAAAGGAAACAAATTTAATCAATTTGAGAGGGAAAATAAATGAATAATATTATTTATATACTACATGAATAAGCTTAATTTTACACTATAGCAATCTGATTTTGAGTGTAATAAAAACATCTGAACAACGATTTCAAAAAATTAAATTAATGGATGACAATTTTTGCACAAAAGATCTGAAGGCAGGGCCTCATCCGGTTAGCAATAAAGCCAATGCTAAAGAGATGAATAGTTTTCGAGACTTACAGGTTTTTCGTTATTTTATAGTTCAGACCGTTGGAGCTCATCGTGATTTTTTCCAATTGATAACTTTATTGTTCATTAACTGTTGGTGTTCGCGTTATTATAACCTCTGATTCGCAAAAGACGCCTCATTGAGAGAAAATCTTGTTCCACGGGCAATGGCGATTCGTCCAAAGATTTTAAAACAATCGCGCTCAAAATTAGCCAATCACTGCGTTCGTCGCGGACAAGTCGGTTTTCCTTTAGTAAATTTGAACAAGTCAAACAAAAAACTCATAATTCAATTAAAATAAAAATACCATTTCATTTTTATAAAAGTTAGCAATAATGAAAAGTTGGAACGATTTTTATGTCTATTTTTAATTGCAATATCAAAAATAAGGAAAAAAAACTTCAAGAAGTGTTGTTCATAATTCATCCGCTAGAGGAAGATCTTGCGGGTTTGATTAGTAAACATGTGCATGGAAAATAAAAGGTTTTAAATTTTTATTCGCTTTGCAACGTGCATGGTGCAGTCTCTTTTACAATTTCATTTAGTTATACAGTTACTTTAATTGTTTATTTTAACAATACAATGAGTGCTGAAGGAGTTCCTGAGAATGTTAAGGCAGAGAAAAAGGATGAACAAGAGAATCCTTTTGCATACCTCGAACGAGAAGATTTTACATCTGAGAAATTTAAGGTTGAAGTTCGAGGTTTACCCAAGTTTTATGGGGTTGGAGAGTTCAAAAGGTTGTTGAACGAGAAGATGAAACTTAAGGTTGTGAAAGTGAAGCCACCAAGAAAAGGAAGTGGATGGTTGTTTGTAAGTTTCAAAGATGAGGAAACTCGACAAGCTGCTATTGAAAAACTGAACAATTATAAGTGGAAAAACAATATTTTGAGAGCTCAAGTAAGTTTGTAAACAATAGTAACTCTATAATAAAAAAACGAATTGTTAAAATCTTTATTTCATTCATTAATAACTTCTTAGGCTGCAAAAGCTGCTCCTGATCCGCTGATTAAGCGCAAACTAGCTAAAAATGATTCGAACGAAGCAGTCAAAATCCCCAGGTTAAGTCCAGAAGAGCAGATCAAACTCATGACAACTCCATTGGCTCACATGGAATATACAGAACAAGTATTACTTATAGAAATATTTATTTTTCAACAAAGAATTGATTTTTTGAATATACAACTAGTTTTAATTCTACAATGAATAAAAAATGAAGTGAAACGAAATTTTCAGTTGAAAATCAAAAACGACCAGATGAAGAAAGTGTTGGAAAAAATTGGGGATGGCATATCCAATGAAAACAGGAGTTTGAGTTCTTATATCAAAGAACAGAAAATCAAAAACAACCAGTTGATTTGTGAGCTGAGCCCTGCATTGCACTTAGAAGAAATCAACAATTACAGGAACAAGTGCGAATTTACCATAGGTAAATAAAACTCATGCAACCTTATGGACGAAAAGCATCGGCTAATTAAATTTTATTTATGTTTTCAGGTCGAAACAGAGAGAACAAAATCATGATAGGGTTTAGAATTTCAAGTTACGCTGACGGTTCATGCGAGGTTGGCCCTATAGATGATCTCTGTCACATACCACAAAAAATGAAAGACGCTGTGAAAGTAAGTCAACTAATTAGAAATGGATAATGAACTTGATAAACTTTTACATGGTTTATATTTTAGGTATTTGAGAAATTCGTTCAAAGTTCAAATTTGGACGCATACAGCCCAATTACATACGAAGGAAATTGGAAACAAGTAACAGCAAGGACATCACGTTTGGGACAGTTAATGTTGATTGTTGGCGTTAATCCTAAAAATCTGTCTGCAGAAAATCTTGATGACTTAAAATCACAAATCAAAGACTTTTTTGCCTCTGGAGACGGTGCTGCAGTTGGTGTTACCTCTCTATATTTTCAGACAATGGAACGAAAGTAATTTATCATTTAATTTGTTTACTTTAAAAAAGCATCTTTTGGATTTCGCAATATTTTTATCTGAAACATTGCTTGCAGAGAATCTGATGGAAAGGGTGGATGCACTGTTGAACATCTAAGTGGGTCCAAATATATTGAAGAAACACTGTTGGGAATGACTTTTCAAGTATCACCAGACGCTTTTTTCCAAGTGAACACCGCAGGGGCTGAACTATTGTACCAAACTGCTATCGACTTGGTCAAGCCAACAAAAGACACGTCTATGTTGGATATCTGTTGTGGTACCGGGAGTATTGGTTTGGCTTTTTCGAAGGTAAAGAATAAATCAATTAAATTATATTATGTTTTAGATTATTTTGCTATGAAGTTATATTACACTTCGATAGTTCCATTTGAAAATAATTTAAAAGTTCATTTATTGGATTCAAACCTTGAATATTAATTTCACAGTACTGTGGTGAGGTGCTTGGATTGGAAGTGATACCGGACGCCATTATGAATGCAAAACAGAATGCAGTCGTAAACAAAATAGACAATTGTGAGTTCTTTGTTGGCGAAGCTGAACAAATTTTAACACCTGTCATTTGTCGAGCGACTAAGCCGGAAATCATCGCTGTTGTTGATCCACCTAGAGCTGGCCTTCGTAAGTCCCATTCGTTGTAGTCATTTGATTGGAACAAAAATAACCAACATCTTTTAACTTCGATCATTTTGTATTATTAATTGCAGATCAGAAAGCAATCCTGGCGTTAAGAAGAGCAAAAAAACTAAAAAAACTGATATATATTTCATGCGATCCATACGGTGCTATGAGGAATATTGTAGACTTGGCGAGACCTGTATCAAAACAGTATTCCGGCGAGCCTTTTGTTCCTGTTAAAGCAGTTCCAGTTGACATGTTTCCCCATACCAAACACTGTGAACTCATTTTGCTACTTGAAAGAATATCATCAGTATGCCCGACGACGGAAAACAAGACTTAAAACTGTACTTTTGCAATAAACCTTTGGATAATTATTAATAAAACATGAGTTAAGATTTCAAACTTGTGTATTAAATCATTTTTCTATAGTATAGTCTTTCATAAGTATAGGAAAATTAAGTTTTTGTTGAAATAATTATTATACAAATCAGGGTTGAAATCATGACATTTATTATAAATATTTTAGCCGAGAAAATAAATCGTAAGAAATGTTTTTTGTTTTCACAAATGATAAAAAAGATTGTTGCAAAAATATGCTGTCACAAATGACGATGATTGAATGTTGTCATGACATATTTTGCATGTTAAATATAAAAATTATTTTAACTTATACTATGCATTTGACTCAATATACAATTTCTTAAACGCGAATTGAAATAGCCAAGTAATTCAAATAACATGCGCTGTTGTGATGTCTTTTCACAATATAAAATTCAATGTATTTACAATGCATTATAAAAATAACATTTTTTTCGTATTAGAACATTATGCTTCTTTTTGCCGAAGAATACAAAACTTCGAATCGTGTTAATGCAACAAATCAGATCGAATGTTTAAATTTAAACAAATTCTTACGTTGGTAATAAGTTCTTGTTTATTCGCTGCGTTGAACGTTGGATGTTTATCTGATCTAAAGAAACGAGAAGCGTCTCATCGAATCTCGAACAATTGGATGGAAAGATTTCATTCAATGAACTAGGATAAAAATACTGGAATTTTGAACACAGCCATGAAAATTCAACTCGTCTTTGTTACTGAACCGTTATATACTTTGTAATAATATTAAATCACTATTTAAATTTATATGTTTCGTCGATAATTCACTATGTCACAGCTCCGTCTTACTTTATAGCTCGAAAAAAAACCTGGCGACGTTCACAATATATATTTGTATTTATCTTTATATAATATCATATAATATATTCATTTATTTATTTATAATATAATACACATAAGTCAAGTTTTTTGCGAAATCAATTGAATTTGAATCTTATTAATCCTGCCGAAAGACTCTGTCTCTGAAGGTCCACGAATTCGCACCATTCAAAATCAAATGAAGAATCATCATTTTCGCTTTTTGTCCTGTTCAAAAGAAAATGAAACTTTATATAACGTGCTCGTTCAACAACTAGTGTAAACGTACGATTGTGTGATAAGAACAATAAAAGTTTGATATCAAATTGCAAAGGGACCAGGGAAAAACGTGACGTTATTAATAATAATAATCGTAATTAACACTTATAATAACTAATGCTCTAAACTAGAAACGTAAGTATCGATAAGCAGCACGACAGTACTAATGACTCTGCCTCCTGCCACAGTTCAACATAAGTGTCTCGTGGAAGCATACACAACGTCTCTTCCTGTCCCCAAAATATCATCCGATAGAGTGAACAAATAAAACATTGACGTCAAAACCAAATAAATAACCCACACGCAATTGTTTTAATGTCGTCAAAACTTGCTCTGCCCTCAAGTCCCACAGTTCTTACAAAAGCACACTCAAGGCAGAGTAACAGACTTGAGCTTCAAATTGTACCAATTCGGAGCTAGCTGCGGTCTGAAACACGATGCACAACGTCGGGAACTCGCATAGTCAATCTGATTGAATTTGTGATCGTTTGTGTACACCGGACTTTGGGGAATTTGATTCCCAGTTTTGAGACAACCGAACTGGTTCGATCGGCGGTGCTTCTAAGTGGTCGGGTGGTACGAGTTGATGAGCGCGGCGTCGACGGGTTCCATGCACGAGGGACAGGTGAGCGAGCGCAGCAACCAGTCGTCGATGCAGCCCGCATGGTACGTATGCATACAAGGCAGGTAACGCACTTCCTCGCCCACTAGCAGCTCCATCATACAGATCACACACTCGCCCTTCTTCGTGCCGTCGTAGCGACGAGTCGGCAGGTGCTGTATCAGTCCGATGCGTTTGGCGATGCGCACCTGCTGCTCCTCATCGCTCAGAGCGCCACCAACACCGCTGCTGCCCAGGTTCAGACCTACGCTCATTCCACGTCCAATTTCTGTGCTCTGTAACTGCGATTGTACCTGAGACTGATGACGTAACCCGCTCGCTGGATAGTATCCGCCTGTCAGTTCCTAAAAATTACCATTTTATCTGTTAGTTTATTCGCAAAATTTCCATTGTGCATTTTTTAGCTTACTTTACAAATTGTTATGTTTTCTTTGTGATAATCGATTATGAATATGGTAAAATACAGCCATCAAGTTTACTGTATTTTAGTTGAGAAGTTTGAAGAACCAATATGTCATTGTGACTTGATATTGTAATAAAGACAGATGTTTTGATTTGTATGAGCAGCGACTTGGAACTTAAGAAAGAGAGAAGGGATGCGAGTGACGGACGAGAACAATTTTTCTATATTTCATTGCTCACTTTGTCGAAGACAAAGAAGAGTGTACTTTTGTCATTGTTATTATCATATCGTCAACGTCAGACAATTTTCCACTAATTGAAAATAAAATTGTCCGTTGTGTCTTTTTTGTTTTATTATCTAGCTATTATCAAACTTCGAGTTTTGATTGTACTCTTACTTGATGAGTTCATTGGAAAGTTTTTGTGAAAAGTATTTTATTAGGCACGATAAAAGGCGTTACGTGACAAAGAAAATAAAAATTGACACAAAAGACATGAATATAGAAATCTGATATAATCAATGACGTTTCTTTCGTTTTCTTTTTCAAAAAGTCTATCATGTATTCAACAGATATGTTCATTTGAAAATATCACAACACAATCTGTGGGCATTCATTTAAACGCACACATACGCGAAACTAATTTTGTGTAGCAATTGTGAGTCTGTCTCCGTCACAGACTAGTGCAGACGAAAAAAAATCCTCTTAAATCAGACACAACGGACACAAAGTTATACTTTGTGTGCAGTTTTTTCACCTCACGTGACAATAATTATTGGTAATCCACAATGAATTGCGATTTAAACCACATCGCTGTTTAATCGTATTCTGATTTGGCTTGATTTATTACATACAAAAAACAATACTTTTTTCAATTTAAATGCTACTTTGTTATCGCAAAGGCAGTCAAAAAGAAACGAATAATCTGAAGATAAACCTGAACTACCAGCAAGACAAAACAAATCGGTCTGACTTGGTCTGACACAATTATTGACATTTTTGTTTGTTTACATAATGACTCGGACAAACAACTGGTTGACTGTCTTTCGAGATTTGTTTGTTGTTATCTGCTTGATATTAAATTTTTGATCTTTAGACAAAAAAGGTTGACAGGTCAAGGCTGATTTTAGAATGTCAATGCCTTGACAGATTGGAATCGAAAAAGAGGATGAAAAAAAGAGAAAAGATGCGAGTCAGTGATGATGCGAGGGAAAAATAGAGCGATATTTACATTGTAGGGCAACGGCGATGAGAAGATGTGCGATGATCCGGAGGAGGTTGCGGGATCAGCTGCGTTGATGAGCAGAGTCGTGTTGTCCTGGAGCGCTCCGCTCGAGCGTTTCAGACAGTTGCCCATGATGAAGCAGGCTGACGTCGTCTCCCGCAGTCTCAACACTCGACGCGAAACAACAACAGATCGGCCTCCATCACGACGACGCAATTCACCCAATGGCACTTGCGCGCACCCGACCACAACAACAACAAAACGCGTTACTTGTTTCGACGGTGTCTCAGTACAATCTGCAGCCTGCAGGCCCTGCAGCTTGTTCACTTTTTATTCTCCTATCACAACGGCCCACTCGCACTTGCCCGTGATTATAGTGACATCTGTCAAACTGAGCGTACTACACTCATATTTATACTGTCGATAAGAAATAAATATAATCAAGTTACTTTTTATAATTAAATTACAAGATAATTTTTGATTTGCAGAAATAAATAAATTTATGTGTTTCATTTTTTTACCATTTTTCATGGATATTTATCCATACATTTCGAATATGTTAATGAATACACTGTATTTATATCATCATAATTTAAAAATCATCAGTCATAAACAAATGAAAATGCAATTGAATATTGAATAGTTATTTTGTATTTGCATTTTATTATCATTATTTATGATTCGGTAATCGTCGGGTATTTTCGTATTAGCTCAGTGATCTAGCGAAAAAACGCAACAATTGAAGAGCACAACATCAGAGATTTTGAGTTGAATGCTATTATGATTTTTACTAAATAATAAATAATATATATATTTTTTTAATAGAATTCTAGGTACTGTATAACTTTTTTGTACAATATTTTGTAGAGAAAATTTTTAAATAAGAATATATAATTTGCACTTTTAATATACGAATATACATGCATCAGAACGATTATTATTATTTTTCAGTGATTATAATCGACCAATTACCGATTAATTATAGCTAATAATAATTTTGAATACTGGCAAACATTTATTCTTTTATTGTTCTTCTCATCCTCTATATACATGCACTCTTGATGAGAACTTTATTTTGCCTTTGAGTCAATTTAAGTGAATTACAAATCAAACTGTCTTTAATTCAAGTTATTGAAAACTTGTTCATGTTTGGTGTACAATATCTCGTGGCAATCTAATAATATACAAATATAATTCAATAATTGAATAATCTTTTTATTTCAAAATACCAGAGTTTTTTAATCCACACTTGATTAAAGCTTGATTATAGTGTTTTAACACTTGAAAATCAAAATCTAAAATTTGAACAGAGATCGGGTGACGCGTTGTCTACATGTAAAATCACTAACAAACACAATATTCTCTTTACACTCAAATCCTATTTTCACAAAATCTAATAAATCTGATCCGGTTCGAAGTGTTTTATTATGTCACGACGGAGCTGCTGCGAAAGAGATCTTTTTCCATCGAAAGATACCAACGCTACTCACGACAGTTGCGCCGGCAGTGTTTGCCTAAGCCTTGTTCTATATTCAGATCCCGCCATCAAGCTTAGATTGAGTGCGGGAAAATGTTGTGTTAGATGTAGTTTTTCGTTAGATCTTTTTTATCTTTGTGCATTTTTTTCTTTTTTTTTTAATTCAATTTAATTGCTTCCACCATGGGCAATGCTCCAAGAAAAGCAGCGTATCCAAAAAGTGCATCCTCTGTTGGTAGTGCCTCAAAAAAAGTTCGCTGGGGAGTCGGTTTAGGTATGTCAAAATTAAATATAACAAGGAAACGTTCCTAAATACCTGCTACGTTGATTGAGATCACACAGAATCGATCAAGTTGAGGAAACCAAACATTAATAAGCGCATCAACCAGTTTTTTTGCATAATCTCTCTCAAATATGAAAAATTGACAGACCCCAATCATTGCGCGTCAGTAATTGATCTATATATGAGTTGAATGTTGGAAATAAAATCGTCCTGAATTCTCAAAAGACGTTATTTTTGCAAAAAGGCTGAAACTAGTTAGAAAAGTCGAATGAAAAAATCATATGAAATGTTACACCGCCACAGAGCCCAAAGTCATAGGTATATTCGTAATATAGGTTTTCCGCGGAGCTAACAGTGGTCTTTGCTCTGCCAAAGGTTTTGCTTTTATTTTTAGAACACCACGTGTATCTTTGTATTGGACTATATTTTCAAGTATTTTTGTCTTTTTATCGAACTTGTATCAGTAACGTACAGTTACAAATATTAACCTTTGGATATGAATTAAAAATATCGTCCTTGAACTTCTTAATTCTTCTTTTGTCTAGAAATAAGTATGAAACCAAGTTAAAAGTTGCGTATTAAAAATGTACATATATTAACATAATCAAATCATTGTTTCTTGAATACTGAATTTAATAAGATATTTCAAAGAAATATTTGTAATCAAAATTTGTTTCATTGCGATTGATTCAATTGTTGTTGATTGACATTGATTTGAAACTTTCAGAAGTTCCATCTCCACCGGGAAAACCAATCCTTGTACCAGGCGAAGAAGATGCTGATCCGGTATCAGTCGGGATTCGTTGGGAGCGTTCGCCACACAATGGAGGCACTGCAATTATCGGATACATCGTGGAACTTCGTAAAATGGGTTCTCCAAATTGGGTTCGCTCTGCGCCATTTCTTTGTACGTTTCCTGAATTGATACTAAGTGGATTGGAACCCGGATGGCGCTACCAATTTCGAGTCAAAGCTCAGAACGCTGTGGGAGTGTCAGATCCTAGTGAGCTTTCGGACCCTTTGACAGTGACTTTGCAAAGAGCTGCTGCAGTCTGTCCGCAATTCGAAAACGAGCTTTCGGATGTAATTGCCATAGAAAATGATCAGGTATACTGTATTGGCAGTGCATTGTCACATAAGAAACAAAATGTTGAATACCCATTTTTGTGGACACTTTTTACAACAATAAATATTTAGAATTTTCAAACATAACAAAATCACCTAAATTATATTATTGATGGAGTACTTTTTTTAGGTGGAATTTACAGTATCATTTACAGGATCACCCTTGCCAAAAATTTCTTGGTATAAAGATGGGTTCGAGATTTTCAGTAGTAGGCGAACAAAAATCATTACCGAAAATGGCAAAAGCAATCTTATGATACACCGGACTGCTTTGGACGACGAAGGCGAAATCAAGTGTACAGCAACTAATAGAGCCGGTCACGTTAGTACGAAAGCTAGACTCATATTGGAAGGTATTTATAGGCTGCCTAGATTTCGAGCTTTAGTTTAACTACCAGTTTCAGTTTTTATTAGTTGATTTGCATTTCAAATGCCAATGTTGATATGTAGACAATGAAAAGTTAATAAATCCACTGAACAGGTTCTAATTATGTTTAAATTTAGCACCGCCGCGAATACGACTTCCTCGACAGTACGCCGACGGACTCTTGTTCGAACAAGATGAAACCATTAGATTGAAAGTGTCCCTTGCTGGAAAGCCACATCCAACTATTACCTGGTACCATGACGGTGAACCCATCATCCAAGATTCTCGACACGTCTTTGATAACATTGATGGGGAAAGTACTATGAAAATACCAGATGCTAAAAGAATGGACAGGGGTGAATATATTGTGAAGGCATCAAATAAATTGGGCGAAGACGTTGCGTCAGTTCTTGTGACTGTAACAGGCTAGTATTTTTCAGATAATGGCAACGTTTTTTGAACTTCAGAAAATAATTTATTATGATAAATGATTTTCAGATCGACCAGCTGCGCCTGGAAAAGCGAACGTTAAGATGACATTGGGAAGGTCGGTTGCGCTGTCTTGGGAAGAGCCTGTTGACGATGGAGGATGCAAAATTGGAACTTACATTGTGGAATATTATAGAGTAGATTTCATCAGCGTAAAAACGTTTGTTTTTATTGAATTGTTATGGATTAAATATTTGTGTTATTAAATCCTTAGGTTGGTTGGAATATGTGGTTGAAAGCAACAACAAGTCGACAAACGATTGCGGTGCTGAATGATCTAATTGAAGGTTCAGAATACCGATTTCGCGTGAAAGCTGAAAATCCGTATGGTGTGAGCGATCCGAGCGAAGAAAGTGATCCGGTGTTCATTCCGGATCTTAAAAGAGGGTACAAACTATAATATAATATACATTTTTTGACATATTTGTAATTACAAAATATATGACTTGTTTTCAGAATCACTATGTCAAACATGTTGGAAAAGTCTCAGAGTTCAAAAGAAATTCACAGAGGAAGAAGCGAGAAACGTGAAGTAAGTTTTGTAGAGCCATCTCAGAGGACAAGAAGTTTGACACGTGAAGATAAAAACGGAAGATCTAAAGCGCCGCAAAGATCAAGTGCACCTGTCAAACCACCACGAACTGATAGCAGAGTCACTTTTGCTCTGGACACTTTTGATGACAAAGAAACACCTTCCAAGGCTGAATCCTCAAACCATGTAATTATACAATTTATTTTGAAATAAAATTGACTGAATCTCTGATTTTGCTAGGTGGTCAATGTATTAACATTTCGAAAAATTTTGTTTAGGTGAATAAGAAGCCAGTAACAGCAGATCCAGTGTATAAATTGGTGTTAACAGAGCCTGAGACTGTGAAACCAAAAGAAAATTTACCTGAAACGAAACAAACAACCATTCAAACGAATGAAAAACCTGGAAACGCAATTTTAAAAAGACAAATATCCCCTGAACCACTTTACAGAGCAACGAAATCACCAGATTCTATTTTGAATCCCCGAAGACAATTATCACCAGAACCAACTTCAAACTTTAAAAAGCAGAAATCACCGGAACTGCCATCAACTTTTGGAAGACAACGATCACCCGAACCACCTGCATCTTTTCGGAGACAACAATCACCTGAACCGTCTGTCACATCTATAAAACAAAAATCACCTGAACCATCTACAATTTCGGGAAGACAAACATCGCCTGAACCAAATGCAACATTTAGAAGGCAAAAATCACCAGAACCGTTTGCAAGATTTAGAAGGCAAAAATCGCCAGAACCTTCGGCAAGTCCAAGAAGATTAAGGTCACCAGAACCATCAGCAGCGCAAAGACATTTATCCCCAGATCCATCAAACAGAACTGGGGCATCTTCCCTGGATCAATATTCAAATCTGAGTCCAACTTCTGTCAGTAGTAATAGTAAAAGATCATTTTTTCTTAATAAGTCTAAATCGGCGGATGAGTATGATGAATCTGCGTTTGAGGAATATAACGATCATCTGATGAATGACAGTTCCGAATTTATGTTGGTTCTGTACCCAAAAGTAATGACCGATTCATTAATAGACAAGTATGAGTCTCTTGATACAAATGTTCACATTGAAGAAATTACAGACAAAGGTTTGCATTTTTTGAACGTACCTAACAGTTTTTCATTATTTGCAGTGAATAATATTTCTTATATTTTCTTTCAGGTAACTTTCAACCCCAACATCAAGAATCTTCATACGAAACCGAAGATGAGGATTTGATACCTCCTCCAATCTCCTTTTCTCTACCGGAGCTATTCAGTCCGAATCACGAAATAATCGAAATCATCCGCGAAGCTGTGAGTTCTACTGAACTTCTTCACGAGCATGCAATGGAAAGATTTTACCGAGCAGTAGAAGCCGAAAAAGCAGCTAATGAAGCAAAATTGAACTCCGCAAATGCAAGTAACAAAGTAACCAAACAGGATTCTTTCAAATTGTTCGACGCAAAAACGTACAATCCTCGTAGAAGATTGTCAAACTCTGGTGCTCAAGCTTACTCCTGGCACGTAAAGAAAGGTCGCAGAAGGTCTCATGATCAAAAAGGAAACCCAACCCTTACGGAGCTTTTGACCCCAGGAAATTTAGAATCAGTTTCATCAGATTCAAATTTACACCTGAATAAAAGTGTTAGATTGTCGAGAGAATATGAAACTGAAAAGCTACATCACTGGCCTAAGACTGACGACTATCATTTCAAAGATGATGTCAAGCAAACTGAAATGAAGAAACAATTATTGGAGGAAGAGAAAGTCTCTTCTTCAGGAGACGTGTCAATTAGAAGTGAAGACGATGTGGAGTTTTTGAAAAGTAGAATTCTGGCTGCTGTCGTTGCTCGAGAAGAGGATACTTATCACCCCAGCGGAAGGATGGTGGTGCACAAAGAGCTGGATGAGGATATGGAAAAGACGAAAAATAACAATTCTGGGACAATGCCAAAATCAATTCTAAAGAAACGAGTCGAGATTGAGCCAGTGCCGGTGAACCAGTTTGGTCGGCCCATCCCTCCGGAAGTGCCAATTGACCGATCGGGCTACCAGAAGTCAGATCCACAAATTACAAGAGCTGTTTCGCCAACGAAAACACTGTCTCGCAACGAGTACGACCTCATGACTGATTTCGAGAAAGACAGCGTAACCGTCTTGTCTGCAGCTGAGGCCGCGAAGGATCGCCGAAAACAAGTGAAACAGCCCTCAAGTTCGTTTGAAATAGACGAAGAAAAATTGGCAGAAGAAAGGATGGCAGTGGTTAGTCACTACACTGAGATTGTCAACGAATATTCTATGGCTCATTTGCCGTTCCCACCAAGACCCTCATCGAGACAGAGTGTGAGCAGTGAAGGATCCTCAGTGAGGAGTCCTCAGGAACCGAAAGTCGTCATGCGGGATCATCGTAATGCACCAAAACCTGATTCTCATTTCAGCCAGGCAAGTTTCCATCCAACGCCCGAACCTCCAACTGTAATCGCTACGAAACCGGAAAGAAATCCGGTGTTGTCGAAAATTGTCATTCCTCTCGACAAAAATCAAATCCTGATGGAAACTGAGAGTCAGCTGAAAAGTTTACAAACACAGCCGGAACAACGAGCCAGATCGTCTTCAAGAACTAGGCGAACGTCTCGCACAAGATCACCATCTCAACCGAGGTCGGTCTCACAGAGCAGATCGTCGTCCCAAACTCGAGCTAAAGCGAGGTCTCGTAAAAGTAGTAATGTTGATTCGAGCAGACCACACTCGAGGATGAGTTCCTGTGACCGCTCACGTGCTGATAAGAAAATCGAAAGAGAGACGAAGAGTCAAAACAATGGCATCAGATCGCGAAGAAATTCAACACATTCCAACGTGCATACTTTTGGACCGAGTAAACCGGACCTGGTTGCAGCTGTTGAAAAAAAAGTTGAAACCGATTTTTTGACTCAGATTAAAGCGGAGATGAATGTTAAGAGAACCATAAGCTTTATTACAGATATTTCTTTACTTTTTGCCGCCATGTACGTGTACATTTTTAAGCGCGAAATTTTTGCATTGCCGTTTATTTTGCTGTTACTGTACCGTCATATTCAGAATGAAGTCAAATCTTTATTTTCGGGGCGACTGTTCAAAAGCCAACAACCATAAATATGATTGCGTTCAGTTGGACTTGTATTGCAAAATTTGTTTGATCGACTCAAGACTGATCGCTATTTTGTACCAATTTTAGTGATCTGCTTTTGTGAGCTTGAGTTGTTCTTAGTTTAATTCAAAATGTTTTAAATCTGTAATTGCATAATTATCACAAGTATAGTATTTTCAGTTCTTGCAGATTCTTTGTACTCAAAATCTAGAAACTTCTCATAGAAAAACGGATCTGATCAGATTGTTTGATATCATGATATTGACAAAGAATCACAAGTATCATTTTATGATTATATTTGATCGGAGCTCTTTATTTGTTGGCAGATTGGTAGAAAGTTATCATTTGATGCGACGTTGATGTCTATTTATTTTATTTATTGTTATTTATCTTATATAATGCAAATAATATATATTTGTTTTAATTCTGATGAGTTTTTTTAATTCCCATAGTTTTTCATATATAATCATCTGCTTTCACAATTTTTTAAGAAAAATGTGCATCATACTTATACAATGATGGAAACATTATACAATAAAACTCACCAAAAGCACTGTACCAATTTTATAAATTATTACATAAATAAAAAAATATTATTCAAACTTGAGATGTTTTATTATGCTCCCTGTAAGAATCGATTGAAATTTGAGACTTTAAGAAATAATTTTAATAATTGTGGGCCAGTAGAAAGAAAATAGACAGTATTAGCTTGCAATTTGATCATTCAATTCTTATACTTTATTTTATCATAAAAAACATTCAAAACAAATATAAATTATACTTGAGTTATTACATAACTTAGTTCATATTTTCAATTAAATCATTTCATTAACTCAGTAATCATTATAATATTATGATCATAAACAGCGCAGAATTAATTGAGCGCTGTAGATGTTAATACTGCAACGCCTCTTTCATAAAAGCTGTGAGGATCTTGACTCGGTCCTATATTCAAGTCCACTGTGAATAACAATTCAGTTCTGGTACTGTTAAGATAAACCGGCAACGAGAGTTTACCCTTGCCTCCAGAAACCGATCTCACCCATCGAAGCATCGTGACTGGTAAATCAGTCATAATTGTTGAAGTTAAATATAGATGATTCTCTTTGCACTGCGCCCCTTGTAGTTTTAGTCCTGTCACGGCGAACGAACAATCATCAGTTGTCATATTGTTGCCATCGCCAATTGTTACATCAAGTTGCAGTTCTTCAAGTGACCAACTGTTGGCCTGTGCGATGCATTGTCTAGTTGCGGTAATATAAGCTTCAGGGTTCAGCAATCCTCCGAGCCAAACTGGGAAACTCTGAAAATATTGAAGCAAAAAATCATAAATCAAGGATGTTTGTTTTTGGATTGTTACAAATAAAAACGACCTATGATCAATTTCCAACATACTTTTATCTCTTTAGCGCCTCCTTGAGATACCAGTCGGGATACTTCTTGTAGCTGCGATACTCTGTGACTGAAATCGGTGATCCATTGAATCACCGTGCATCCTCTAGGTACAGTATATCTCCTCCATCCAGCGGGCAGGATACCCTTGATCAATTCTGACAACATTGTTCGATGATAATTGGTTTGTTTCTTTTCGCCCTGAAATCAAACAAGAAACAAATATACACCTCTGAACAAACTACAGAATACATTTGATCTAATGATGAGATACAAGTGTATAAATTTTCAGTGGGATAAATTTCAAAAATTTGTATAAATTACGGGTTTTTTATTTACACTAAAAAGTGTTTTAAAGATGCTAAGGTATAAAGAAAATTGTATGATCAAACTAAAATAAACTATCTCTCAAGTCTTTGTAGTATATCAGGTACACGTGTGAAATAATGAAATAATACGTGTGATTATGACATCAAAAATACTGAAATCTATTGAAATCTAGCGACTATACCTCGAGTACAAAGCATGTATAAAATATTCTTCCCTGAATTAAACAAAAAAATTAATCATCTGATTAGCAGTTCCACTAACAAAGATGCATTCAGAATAATCAATCTGACAAAGTCATTCAGTGAAATGATACATTACCTGACAAATCATCACGACATCCTCCAAATCATGAATGACATCTTGCAAGAGTTTGGACCCACTGTTGACTTCTCTCTCAAAGTATCTGTACAATGGGTCTTTGATATTTTCGACAGTTCGTTTGAGTGTAGGCAAATTTTTGGGTAGCAGTTGAAGCCAAGTGGTCGCCGAATTGTAGAGCGTTCGCATCCAAGACGGTCTGCCATCGATATCGGCTTCCCTCGGTGTGTCCAGGGTTTCATCGTTCGAGTACGCCAGCTCGTCTTCATCTTCAAGTTGTTGCATCTTCAGCAGTTTTGAGACAAGGTCAGTACCTCGCGTTGTAAGCAAAACCTTTTCAGCGTTATTCGGCAGTCCAAGCCATGATGGTGTCTGTCTATCGGACAGTGACTCAATCCACTTCAGGAAATGATCTCTACGGTTTCCGTCCGGCATAGTGATGTGCTTCTGTGCTCCATCGACATTAGCAACAAGAGCAAAGTCAGCCTCGAACGAGCGCGGAGTGAACAATTTACGAAGGAAGGAAGCGAGCAGGCGTTGGTCAAAATCGTTGTCGATCTTGCCACCATAGATGCATTGTGAGAGAAGAGTGATTAGGGCATCCCAAGGCACCTTCTCTGGCGGCAGATTTGTGCGACCCATAGCCGTTGTTTCTATCCAGGTATCGAGAGTATCGCAGGCAACACGCAAGTCACTTTCGTTGAATTCGTAGTACTTGGCCCAACCAAGAGGAACGTAACGCAAACGCTCCTGTACAATTGCGTGGAACCATGCAAGCAAGAAGTAGAGTCGAGCACGTTCGCTTGGTGCTCGCATCATCCTCGAAGCGGGTACTGTGCTGAAGGTTCGTAGCAGGTTAGCCCGAATACCAGGTGGAGGTTCAAAGACGAAGATACGACCTGCTCGGAGCAAATTAACAGGCACTTTGGGGTTGATTTCCATAGTCAGGAACAGGCGGAATCCAGCATGAGGCTGCAAAACAAAAAAATTATGTATTAAGTGAAGTGGAAATATTCTCTTAAACCAACGTCAAACTGTTGTTAGCCGAAACAAATTTTCAATTGTTCACAAACCTGCAAGCTGTGCAACTTCTTTTCTAGCTGTACGAGCCACTGTGGTGCAAGGTGCACGTTCTTCAAAAGCACCCATCTGCCAGCCTTGACTGCCATGTTGATGGCCCTATCTGCTTGATTGAAGCCTTCAGCCGAACCAATGGCAATGCTGGCCACTTGTTTGCCGAGCTCAGCTGCCAAGTCGTCAACACGACTAGATGCATCAAATCCTGGTACAGAGCATAGAAGAGCTGGTACAGTGGCTTTGAGTTGATCATCCACCACCGATGCAAAGTCCAGTTCCGCCTCAGCAGCACCCATGAAAGATTCACCCAAGGCAGACGTCACAACCAAAGATCCGGCTGCAATTACTCGGTCCGGCCGGAATGCTTGTATTATAAGCAACTGGTGCATCGCGGTTCCAGTTTGCGACAACGGTTTCTCTTCATCCCATAGTTTTGGTACACACGTCTCTGGTGTCGGTGATTGTAACCAGGCCGAAAACTCGGCACTTGCTTGCTACAAACGAAAAATGCAACGTTATTAATACTAAATATAAGAAACTTTTTTGAAAAAGTTGATTTGAAATAAGATAGAAACCAACCTGTATTTTTTCAGCAAGCCTCTTAAACGCTGGAAGACGCAAACTGAGTCTTATCATGGCCTCTTGCTGTTCTGAGCTCAAACTTGGAATGGGTGGCGCACGAATATTGAGAACGCCCTCTTTACCACGCAAGAAGAAGGTGAACTCGCTGTCGTATGTGGACTCAGTGGCAACGCCTTTGAGGTGTATTCTGCACAACAAAAGTGCAAACGTGAGACGGTCCATATGGAGCATGCCTCTAGCCACGCGTTCGTAGCAAACTGAGAACAAATCGCTGGTGATCTGGCCAAGTCGTTGTACATAATCGGTGATGCCGTCGAGTTTCGGATTCTGTGACAGTACAGACGTGAAGATGTCGAGGAACATCTTGAGCGAGTACTGATACAGGAAATGTATTTGATTGAGACTGTCCATTGTGAAATACATATTGGAACAGGCCTGAGACAGTGGCAAGTACTGATGCGAAACCATCTCGATCTCACCGATGACCTTGTCCGTTTCTTCGACCTTCTTGCTAATATCTGCAGCTTCTTGTTTCAGCGTCTCCAATGTTGTGATCACAGAATCGTCGTCCAGAATCTTGCCCTTGGCATCATTCAATGCCTGCAACAGCGACTTCTCTAGTTGTCTCAGTCTTAGATGGAACTCGCCTTGGAGTTTCAGCAAGTCTGAACGTTTTTCATCTATATCTGGACGTTCGGCTTTGAGGACTTGGTTCAAGCACTGGCTCTGCAGCGAGCTTCGTGTGACTGTAAAGTTGACGAAGGTCACTCTTGAACAAATATCCGGTGGGAATTCCACGGTTGGATCTCTGGTTGACAAAATGATGACAAACGAGGGCGAAAGATCAATGTCCTGATCGCCAAGAGTGATAAGTACACGACCACCAGTTCTTCTCAATTCTCGGTTCAAAACTGGATTCAACACAGGATCGTAGTTTTCGACATCCTGAACAAGCAGCGGATTACCGAAACGCAAAGCACTTTCGAGATTTTTGCGGAACGAGTCGTCCAAGAAACTGGTTTTTGTGATCTTGCGGTCTTTGAATTCGTTCATAATGAATTCGGTTGCTTGTCCCGAAGGATCAATTATTAGTGGGTATCTGTTGAAACGCTTAAGCATGATCGCGTTTTCAGTACAAAGGTCGTCGGTTGGCAGTGCGTTTGCCTGCCATCTGAGTCGCTCGTCTGGATTGGAAAGGTACTCTGTTCTTGCAATGTCCGATCGGAACTGGATGTTGGCATGTTGTAAGTGCTGACACCAAGTTGAGAAAAGGTTTTGACGATACTGAAAAATAGAAATTAATGTTAATTATATTTTGTTTTTCGAATTGCATGTTATATTTTGAAAAAGAAGATTTTAAACAAAGAGAACTATATTTACATGTTGGTCAAAGTAGCCAGCATAAGCCAGGAAAGCAGAAGATAGAAGAACGTCTCCGATGATCGTGGACATTTGGCTCTTGAAAGTTTCGCTGGTGGCTTCCCATCTTCCCTTTTCCATCGCAAGTGACTTGAGCAGAGCAATCGATCTGTCGACTTTTCCTTGCACATTTTCTAAATCAGTTTTGATCGCCTGTGCCTGGGAGATCAGCTGGGCATACTCTTCCTTGTACGAGGCAATGCTGCGCTCTAATTGAGCGATCAAATTTTTTACTTCCTCGCCCTTCTGCTTGTTTGTTTCAGCCTGTCTTTCCAAAGAATCAAGCTCGTCACGTAGAGGTTCCACTCGTTTCAACATGTCAGCATACTCAATCTGTACAGATACGGAGAATTATAATTTAAAAATTAAACTAAAATAATAAGTTGATTAAAATTAAATTTTTAAATGAATTTATTTTTTACCTGAGCAATTGCCCATTTAACCATGGGACCGCAAGCCATACTAGCTCTGTTGACTTTTTCGAAATTATAATCTGGGTTACTCAAGTAACGACTTTTCATCTTTTCTCGAACTTCATCGCTGTTTTTTGAATAAAAAACATATTAGTAAGTTTGTAAATATTATTTCCATCTGGAAAGAATTTACGTAAGCGATTTTCGAAAGCTTTTTTAATCAATACAGTATGATAATAGAATTTAAGCAAACACAAATACACGTGACTTTTTAGACACAAAACATATAATGATTGACAAACGAAATTTTACATCTACCGAATTTGCTTTTACAATAGCAGCCATTTTGCAAATTCACAATTTTAAATTACTCTTTCTGTTAGTTATTAATGGAGTTATCAAACGATAGCTCAAAACAAAAACCATGCAAACAATTATTATTTGTTCAAATTGTTACAATTTTGAGTTAGGCTGCTTGGAAAAGCAAGTTATCCGAAGAACCAGCAGGCACTTAAAACATTTAGAAGCTTTTTTACATGCACATATTATTGAAGCGGATAATTATTCTTGACACAAATTCAACTGATGGGAATGGTCATCATAGTAAAAGAGGATTTTGTTTTGAAATTGAATTTTGTACAGGTGCCGACTGTCTCCTCCGCAAAAGTTTCAACTAAAAACACATAATCCCTTGACAGGGCGGAATTCTACAAAAAAAAAAAGAAGTTAACATTACGTGCTTACTTTATATCCTCTGTACTAAAATTAGAGACAATCGTATTGATAAAGTTGTCTCTCATGATGACTGCACGAATCGACTTCCAGTCGCTTGCGTTTTCACCAAGCAATAGACAAATAGACTCCAGGGCTACTTTGACGATTTGAGGTGGATTCGCCATAGTACGAACTTCGACAAGATGTTGTTTCTTTATCGATTTCACCGCTATCAAAATCAAAATTGATTACATCTTCAGACAATGTTCAACTTTAACTTTAAATGTTAAAACTATCGAGTTATAATAATACATTTATGATAAATCACAAATGCGAGTAAGAAAAATGGAGAGAGAAAGAGGGTGAAGGAAATGAGTAGCTTGAAATGATGATTCTGCCACCCTGTAAAATGATTAGATGTCATCAACAGTTAAATGATTAGGCCACAAACAAAAACGTGTTTAGGACAACAATATTAAGGAAGCTGCGTTTAGACAATTGCGTTTTGGATTATTTGAATTATTTGCACGAGTCGCAGGCTTAAGCGTCTGACATTCCAATCGGCATTGCTCCGAGTTGGCGGCCTTACGTGATGTCTTCCGTATTAAAATTGACAATTGTTGGAATAAAGCTGTCCTTCATTGTCACTGCCCGAATCTGCTTCCAATCATTTGCACTCTCGCCAAGTAATAGACAAATTGATTCGAGGGCCAATTTCACTAAGCCCGGCGGGTTCGCCATTGAACGTATTTCAACTAGATGTTGACGCTTAATTCCCTTTACAGCTGTTCTCGGCGTAATTTACATTAAAGTGAGATAATCGAAACAAACGTATTCAAAACGAGCGTTAGCAATTTACAGGTGGGGTTTCAATCAATGCAAAAATCATCATTTTCAAAATAAAAGAAAAAAATCGCTGTAATATTTCGAAAGGAATTTGACTAAAGTTAAAAACGAGTAGGGCGAAAAAAGGGGTGAGAATTTATCAAACAACAAAATTTGTTTTACTTTAAAAAAAGTGTGCATACCATTCTGAGCGTCAATAACAGCTGGTTCGACCTGAGCCAAATCGGCCATCACGTCTTCTCTCTTCTGATTGATGGCGACAGTTTGCATGGCCAAGTTTTGTTGAATTTCTTGACTCTGAACCTTCTTCTTCTCTGCCTCCTGCTGGTCCTTAACCATCTGTTTAAGTTTTGCATTGGCTGCGTCATTCTTGGCTTGCAATTCCTGCAGAGAAAAATATTATGTCAATTCAGTTTTCTCTTCAATAAAACTTTCAGTTTCAACGTTTTCAAGATTCAAACGCGACTTACTTGCGATTTTACAGCCAAACTTTTTTGCATCTCCTCGACTTGTTCGACAGTTTCAGCTATTTTACTAAGACCAACATTCAAATGCAGCTGCTGCTCCTCCAAATCGCTTCGTTTCTCTTGGTAAAGTTTCACGAAATGATTAATAAAATCGAGGTAGTGCCGAGGCGTGATTGCCATCGTTCGGCTTCCACGCTTGGCCAATCTGGCGTTTGCTTTGTGTAGCGTTTGGTGGACATACACACAGGCGTTGATTACCGCATCTCTGTGTGTCGGCTGTGCTGGGACCAACGAGCACGTGGCAGGGAAGAAGTCTGGATTTTTCCAAGATGGTTTTTCCAAGTCCACACGGTTGGTGAATTCTCGACCGACTTGGAAAAAGGCGTTATCTGGCCAATCCCCGAACCAATTTAATACGCACCTAGAAAAATTTAATGATTAATACACAAAATTATAAATAAAATATGATTATAAATAAAAAATAATGGAAAGACTAGTACCTGTTGAACAGGGCGGGTGATGTGGCCGCGCGATCTTTCAGTCCATCAGTATTCGGGTTCATTGTAAAGACGACGTGTAAATTTTTCATGACTTGTTGAGTGAACCATTTATACAGTTCTTCGTTGGAGTCCAACATGAGACCCTCTCTTTGAGCGCCTTCTTTACATTGAGTCATCAGAGTTGTGTACTCATCACCTTCAAATAATCCTGGTACCTCACCGTTTGCGAGTAAAGTGTTCATCCTTTCCAGGAAACCAGAATCTAGTACATTCGATTCGTCCAAAATAAATGCAATCTTTTCGTCCTTGCAACCGGACCGACGCAATACTTGTCTCAGGTCCTCGTCGAAATCTTCACCAGTATATTTGTTGTGCACCTTTTTTAAATTAAAATATTTCATTAGTCTCATACTTCAAGATGAAAAAGAAAAAATATGAATTAAACATTTTTATAATTACTTTGATTTGGAAGATAGAAAGACCGTTCATCCAGGCAACGAATCTAGACAAAGTAGTCTTTCCAGCCCCAGAAACTCCAATCAACAACAGGTGACCTTGTGGCTGTCTGAATATTCTGTCAATCCTCAGCACATGATCGAGGACTTCATCGAACAACACCAAAGGCACATCCAGTTCTTCCTCATAGAAGACCTTGAGCCTCGCACGTACATAGTCTCGTAGTTCTTGTCTGTTGACAGGCACGTAATCCTTCGACAGCCAATTACTGTAAAGGATTGGTCTGGCTAAGGCCTTCTCTTTGTCGACGCCAACGAAGTGTTTCAGTGCGACAACGTCTATGTTTTTGTTGGTCCAAGCGCGTTCAGTATCATCAACCAGACGATCTTGGAACAGTCTCAAAGCTTCGTGAGCCCAAAGTCGCACGAGTCCTTCAACAGACAAGTGGTCCAACGGACGAATTGCCTCGCAAATACCTCGAACCCATCGAGTCATTTCACGAGGTGAATACACATAGTGAGGTTGCATGTCTTGGGTGAAACGTTCCTGAGATGCGAGATAAAATTCAACCATGGCGTTTGTTAGTGGTTCAGCATATCCTTTCAGATTTGGTGTCAATCTAAGAACAAATTTAAACAATTGAATTCTTGATCTCATTCATTTCATATTGCTTCGTAAAAATGAAATTACAACTTACCTCAACATGGCACGTGTAAATGTTCCATAGATTTGTTTGAGTGAAGTTTCTCCAGGGTAATCAACGTATATAACAGGTACGTGTCGCAAGAATCTGTGGCTAAGCGGTTTTCTTCCAGGATCAGTGGGAGGATTGCAAGCGCCAACAAACTGAATTCTCTCAAGGCTCACCCAGGCTTGATCGCTGGTACGGAAGAAGCCTCGATGTTCGACCAGTTGACGCAAGAATGATATCACTCTTTGGGTTCCGTAATGATCCATATCTGGCAGATTGATTTCATCGCAAAACAGGACCAACCATTTGCCAAGTTGAACAGGCGATAAGATGACTCCGTTGGGTGTCTTACGGTACTCGCAATAGTGGTCGAATGTTTTCAACAAAAGTTCTGGTGTTGTAGCTGATGAGAAATTCAAACCCACCACTTCCATATCAGGCAAGGCACGCAGCGCTGAGAATAGAGTCATAGTTTTTCCAGAACCAGGAGGTCCGCAAAGAACTACAAATCAAATTGAACAAAGTTAAAATAACTACTCTAAAGTTACTCAAACAAATTTTACTCGTTAATCATTGAATTAAATAATTTTTTTGTAAAAAGAAGGTGCAAAGCGCGCCCGACGGGCGCTCATTTTCAGACCGCTATGCGTTAAACAAACTTTAACTTTTAAATATTTTAAATTTTGAGTCATATCATCAGACGCGCCATTAGATCCGTTGCTACAGTATATCCTGCGACGTCGTCGGATGCGGACGTGCAGTACACCCTGCAACGCCATCGAATGCGCATACGTAGTAGATCTAGTTTTTTTATAGAGGGGGGATATGACTTACCAAGTGGTTTATGTTCTGCCAACCAAGTGTATAGCAAAATTTCGTGCCTCACAGTGTCCAGGGTTGGTACAACAATGTCTGGACTAGCAACTTTGTGCGTTTCAACTTCAATCTGCGGCACTTTGTTGCTCCATGGTAGCCATTCCCCATAGATGTTAACTTCGAAGTCGATTATTGGAATGTTGTTTTGCGCTGGGAGAGGGACAGTTGTGATGGACCTGATGAAATCGCCCAAGTCAGATCTGACCTTGAGCTTTGCGTCACCAGCGAAACTCCAAAGCAGTGCATAGACGAGACACTTGGGCATGTACTTTTCCAGCTGCTCTGGTGGCAGGGGGAAGTCCATGTGTGCATGATTGTACTGCAGCACATTGCGCACCGCCTGGTTCAGCATGGAGAAAAGAGAGCTGAGGGCCCTCAACCTCGTGAAGTCCATGATGTGTTCCTGTTTCATTGCATATTCAAGACACCGCACAACAAGCCCATCGGGAGCGAAGTAGCTCTGAAGGATGCTCACAACTTCTCTCTGAACTGCCAGTGCCGGTGATACATTGTCCTCCAAAAGTTTATCTTTGGATTTTTTGCTCGAACTTTCTTCCTCCATGTCTTCAAGAGGGATGTTTCTGAGTCTCATCATGTAATTCTCGAAAATCATCTCAGTAGATAGGACATCTTCGGAGAACCAGACCATACCGCAACGCGATACTGTCGCCAGGGTGGCGTACTTAAGATCCTGAACCTCGAACATGATCCTCACGTTCGGTGGGAGGCTTAGACGTTCACCGTTGGGTAGAGTGAGCAGTTTGTTGTCGTCAAGTACGGAGTTGAGATTCTCAACCCATTCAGGGTCGACGTCACCGTCGAAAATAATCCATTGGCGCTTGTTGATTTCACCGCGCACATTGTCGATGATCTTACGCAAGATGTGGGTAAACAAACCATCAGTCCATTCTCGTGTGTTCGGGTCAAGAACACCGTAAAGGGTTTCCTTGCTGATGGCTTTGGGGTCGATCACGTGGGCTACACCCTCGGTGCCATCAAATCTTTCCAGAGCTTTGAGAAGTACTCGCCAGGCTGTACTCTTGCCGGAACCGCTGGGACCGACCATCATCAAACCATGGTTGAGGTTGCAAATTTGATACAGTTGAAGGACCTGGCAAGTAATCATACATTTAGATAAAGTTAAGTTAATTTGGTAATGAAATTTGATAAAAAGTGAATTTCATGGTGGTTTTCATGATGTGTGAATGAATCAAGATGGGTGAATACGCAGAAAATGTTTGAATGAATCTGTAAACGATAAACATTTATAACATACAGGAGGGTCAGATACCATGCGTAAACTAAGACTCACTAACCAAAAGTACAAAATTATACTAATAGTAAAATTTGTTTGTTTGTTTCGTATTTTGTTTGTTTTACACTTTGTATCACTTTTTATCGAACCCCATTTGAGTCTCTATAACATTTTACTCGAAGATTTGTTTAGCTATAATGGGCAAACATTTCACTGTACGATTCAATTAGAAGCACAACAAGAGTAACATTCCGATAGTATATGTAGTATATTCGAAAAACATCTAGACTCCGGTCGACCTCACCTTTTCCACCCAAGTTTCACCATACATCTCCTGGGAGAGCACAAGATATAAACGTGTTCTATTATGAGCATTTATGTTAATCAACAATTACAATCAATTTCGATTATTCGCGATTGAGTTCAGACAATCATTTTACCTTAGAATTTATGGTATTTGAAAAATGATAATTCCCATTTTAACTCTAAAATAATTTTCAAATGATGTCCAAGGAAACGATTAGAAATTCACCAAATTTACTAGCTTTACTAAAGCTAATTTTCAGTGATCGATCAACGTTTTATACATCGACTCTCAAAAATACAATGATTTTAAATAAGTGCATAATCCATACTATTAAAATCTAGTTTGAAAAAAATTAAAGAAATTCAAAATACCTTCTCCTGCCAGGCTCCTCCTTGCTCGTCACCTTCGCCACATACTAAGTACTCTTCGGCGCACACTTTTCTGATTTCATCTTTCAAGCCTAGAAATATTTGTTTCAAAAATTAAAATTGTTCCTATATGATAAAAGTTGAATATTTTTTGAAATAACATTAATTTTACCCTTCATTTCTGCACGCGTGTAGTTTACGTTCGGGAATACATCGTTCAACAGGCTGAACAACAGTGGAATGTCTTCAGCAACAAGTTTGGGTACCATGGTTTCACAGACCGATTGAATCAAGATTTCTTGTTCTGGTAGGTTTTCAGCAATTGATGCTTCATCGATATTGGTTTCGCCGCGACTCTGTTTGCCTTCTTTGAGCTTTTGAATACGGTCACGTTTCACATTACCAGCAGAAATAAGCACAGATTTCAATGCACGCAATCCAAAATCGTAATGAGATTGGTTGGACAGTTGTTCGTCGCAAAGGCTGTAAAAAAGAACAATATTGAAACAAAACTTATTCCATAAAATGTAACAATAATTTTTATTTCAGAAAACATACGTGAAGAATGGCACAATCTTGCAGGCCAGTTTCTCTGCAGTTCTGAAGCCCTGACTGAAAAGCATGACCTCAGCAATGAGATGCCGATCTGGTGTGGTCATGGCCAAGGATCTGAACAGTTTCTTCAAGTTGTCCGGCAGGTTGGAACGTCCAGCATAGCCGGGATTCATGGTTATGAATATTGCCATATCTGGCGAAACTCTGACTTGTTTTCCAACAAGTTCTACAGTCAAGGCTCCCTCTTTCTTGCCTTCTTGACTTTTCAGCGTTTCTTGAATGGTTTGAATTTGCTGCGAGACTGCAGACAACATACGTTCTTCCAAACGATTGAACTCGTCGAAACAGCCCCACGCCCCAACTTGACAGAGACCAACGAAAATACGTCCCATTGCCTGAACAATGAATACAAAAATAATAATCAATGTCCAGTTAAAAATGTTGCAAGAATTATTAAAACAGTTTTAGTTACCTGGAAATCGAAAGTTTCGTCGCAATTGAAAACCAGGACAAACCTGCCCATTTGGTGTCCCAAAGCTTTGACGGACTCTGTTTTACCGGTACCAGCAGGACCGAAAGGCGAGCCACCGAGTCTTGCTTCAAGAGCCTGGGTCATAGTCAAGTAACACCTGTCAGTCAGCGGCGTTTGCACAAGTCTATCCTGAACTCCTAAATATTCAAATCCATAATAGAACTGTGCATTTGCCATGTGAATCGTCAGCTGCTGCAAAACTTCGGTTTGCCTGGGGTCGAAGTAGAACCTCATCTCACAGAGCCATTCGAAAGCTTTTGGGTTGGATACTTTATTAGCAGTGAGTCGTCTTGTGACAGTTCTTTTATGAACAAACTCATTGATAAGGTGTTCCAATTTCTTCCTTCTTAGAGCAGGTTGCTCCTGCAGAACTGAATCCGCTAGGATGTTGAGAGTTAATTCAACTTGTGTGAGCACTCTTTCAAGAGAATTTTTTCCCGGGTCATTTTGAGCTTCCTGGAGTGCCGCTTCGACATCCTCGGACCAGAGGATTTGTGCCGCGAGGACGATGATCTGTGCCTGATAGTTGTCGCACCAGGACATGAACGCCTGTGGATTGATATTTCCTTCTTTGAATTTCTTGATATCGTGAACTGCCCTGGCCAAACTTGATGCCAGGGTGACTCGCATCTCCTTCTCAACGAGCGACAGCCACTCGTTGATCTTTGGATGGTCTATAGTTGAAACCGGGTTGTTGAAGATAACTTCCTCGCCCTCGCGAGAAGCTATACCTTTAATTATGGTGTTGTCTTCGTTCAAAATAATCGCAGCCACTCCAGCAAACATCTTTTTGAAGTGTTTCTGCAGTCTGGCAACGTTTTTGCTGTTGCCAATGATCTCAAGAAGGTCCTCGTCTCCGACGAAGTAAAACCTAGGGAAGGAAGTTCGTTCCCTCTCCAAGTACTCTCCCAGAGCCTTCTGAATCTTTCCAAGAAGGTCTGCCAGACGTTCAAGCGACCTCTGTACAGCTGGAATGTTGAGCACATCCATAACCATCGGCGACTTTGAGACTTTTTTCATGAGTCCCAGAAATTCCGAGCTGATGCTTTGGAACCGCGAAGTTTCCACCGGAAGTAGTGTCTTGATGTCGGCGCTGCCTGAGAAAATTCCTTCGAGGTAAACCCAGCGTCTCTGTACATCGATCCAAACGTCGAACAGAGCATTGATACGGTTCAATTTCTCTTCCCAAGTCAGAGCTTCTTCCTCAAAAACTTTGTAGTACGGCGACAGCTTCATCGCAGCAAGAGAATTGATGTGCTCTTTGACTTTGTTGAACAGATCATCCCAGCCTCGAATGAGCTTACACTTGTTCTGATAGTTGATAAGATCAAGCTCGTAAGTTTGCCAGAACTCTCTGACTTGTTTCAAGAACTCCTCGAGCGCCATCTCTCCCTGCGCCACGAGGATGATGTCCTTGACAATGCTCTCGTTTTTCTGAAGATTCACGTCCCAAACCTGTCCGAGAGTGAGTTCGCTAAGAACCCAATTGACGCGCAGCTGTTTTGTCAGCAGCTTCCAGTGACGTTCCTTCAAGGCGTCGGATTTGAGCTCAACGATGAGCATGTTCACCTTGGTGTACGATTGGAGTAACTTTTTGACGTACTCATAAGACGAGTACTGGCGCAGACGTGCAGGCAGTTCTTTCAACTGATTCATCATTGTGTCGAGCTGTTGTCGAAGTTTTCGCGGCTGCACCGACAACCACGGTTTCTCACGGGTCTCGTCAATCTGTCCCCAGATCTTGGACAATTCCGACCAAACGCCTCGCAAGTCTTGGAGTTCCTCGAACACAACCTGCATCTTGTCTTCGCTAGCTGAAACGCCGCCAGAATCTTGCAGTTCCAATGCTTCTTTTGCTTTGACTACGTTGTCCCGTTCCTCTTTGAGTCTTGCGTACTTGCTCTCAAACAGTTGCAGCTGCTGCAAAGCGTCGTCCGGACGCAGGTGACCTTCGACTGGTTTGCCCTTATCCCAGTCGTTCAAAAAGTCGGTGGTTCGGCTCTCAACAGCTTTGTCCTCAGCTGCAATCTTCATTTGCAACGATGCCACCTGGGTCTGAATACTGTTATCTTTCCTTCTGATGATTTCGTTGAACGCGTCCCATTCGCCTTCTATGTTGTCGACATGCAACCAAGTCGAAGGGAATTGGAACCGTTGACGTTCTAAAATTCTTTGACCATCTCTATAAACGTCGACCAGTCGTTCCCAAGCCTTCATTTTGCGCTTCAACGATTGCACGTACGTAATAAATCCAACGGCGTCCGAAGTGCTCGCCACTTCAATTGTCTGTTGCTCCAAGTCGCTTCTTGACTTGGAAACTTGCGCGTGGAAACTTGCCATCTCGTTACCGAGCAACGTTCCAAATTTACCGAGGGTTTCCTTGTGCCAAGAATCATATTTCAACGACACCTTGCTCTGTACTTTAGCAAAGTCGATGATCACTGGTCCGAATTCCCTCCTGGTGTCTGAAGTGTCGAAAGTTGTTCGAGACTTTTTGATGTCGTTCAAACACTTCATCCATAGATTGATGTCCTCTCCAAGTTTACCGTACAGGTTGTCCGGTTGCAAATCCCACAGTGCCTGGTACCTCAACCACTGGTCGACATAATTTGCGATTTCCTTCATTTTTGATTCAATGGCCTCGTACGCTGCCTCGAGCGGTTGTTTTCCAGCCGGCAATTTGATCAACAGGTTTCTGTAAGTACCAGACTCGGGCCGGTCCAGGCCCACCTGATATCTCGAACTCTGCAAACGAACTTGAGAAGTTACGATGGCTTGCCAGGCAAACAGTTGGTGCATTATCTGGAACCTTGCGTCTTCGATGCTGGGATACAGATACATCATTTGGTTTGTAATTCGCACTTCGTGGATCTGATTCTGGATCTTAGGATCGCCACCGGGTTTGTGAGTGGGTTGGACGGGTGCGTCAGTGTCCATGCTCAAGTCCATCTCTTTTTTCAATCCAGTCAAGGCGTCAGTCCAGGCTTTGATTCCAGCTTCCAATCTGGTTGCCATTGTTTTTTCCACTTCTTCGTTCAATCGAGCCACCCAAATATGCAAGTTGGAATAGTTTTTGAGTGACAATTCGTCGACTGATTTTTGTATCTTTTGGAGGATTTCGGCGAAAGTGTTTGCTGAATATGGACAGGTTTCCAAAGATCGTACGTCCACGTCTAATTGCTCCTCAACGACCAAAAGATCGTCAACTTTTTCCTGGAATGAGATTACCGTCTCGGATAATCTTTGAACGTAAGGATCCAGTTTGTAGCTTTCCCATACTAATGCGAATCCCTGCAAGTACAAAAATGTTGTATGGAAAAATATTTTAAAAAGTACGCAGTGTGTATGAAGTTTATGATGACATTCCTATGAAATTTACCTCAGATATCAGAGTTAAAACATCTTTTCTCATGCCGGCTACCAGTGGAATTATGCTTGCTTTATCTTCAATCTGAAAAAAATTGTAATAGAAAATTATTTTTTCGTCAATTATTTTCTAAAACTCGAACGTTTATCACAACGACATATTTTGATTTGTGCGCGATTCATTCTCCATCTCGCACATTGATAATAAATTATATAACATTCTTTAATCATCAAATTAGTTCAAAATTTACCTAAATTTATAAGATCATGCGATCAGTAAACGGTACTTATATAATAAACGTTTGAATGATTTTAAAATTATCAAAATACACTTAAATTAACATCAAAAAGTTGTAATCATGCAAAATAGAAAGACGTTACTAAATGAACATCTACATTAATCATGAAACAAAAATAAATGACAGGTATCGATAATAATTACCATGAATTACAAACTTTTCTGATCTATTGTATTGCCAATTTTTATATTAGACTTCAAATGTACTTGAGATATTTTGTTCATGATAAAGATAAAGAGTCATTCACTATTATATCATTCAAAATATAATGAAAAAACATAAATAATCAAAATTTAAGTACAACATTATCAATACAATTCTGCATTATTTGACACATTCCTGGAAAACTATAGAGTAAGCGATCAATTTAAAAAAAAAGAAGATTCAACATTATTCATCAATGGACACATAAGTTAGGCTCAAATATGCATTTCCTTTAATTATCTTATCTGGCTACCTTTAAGGCGGGACAGTGTGAACTCCGATTGGTAAGCTAAAAAGTGTCGGAGATCCGAGGAATTAATATGGCGATGTTAGAACAAATCTCAAAAACAAAATTTTCTAATTCAACGTTGCAAAATAGCACTGTAACTCTAATCTTTATCTGCGTAATATTGCTTGTTAAACTACTAGCTTGTAAAGATTTATCTAAATTTAAAGTAGAGAATCTTAAAAGCTATTATTCTATTTTATAATATTGTATAATTCATAATAGTGACATCAAAAGACAAACCTTTTCTAACGTTCTCTCATAAGTTCTTATGCTTTCGATCAAACTGATAGCAAAGGGGTACAGTTGATTGGCCTGGTGAGCTTTGTTCACAATGGTCAATGGCACACGAAAGCCGAGGTTTTTCAAGTTTCGCACTTCTTTCGCCAGAGTGATGATTTCAGGGAGGAAGTTGACTTTCATTTTCAAGACATTACCACGACCAGACCGCGAGCGTGCACTCTCAATCGTGAATATGCGCCCAGTGACACCGATATTTCGTTGTTGCACCTTCCTGGACCAATCATCAAAGATTTCCTGTGTCGACAGTTTTGCTCTGAAACTATCTCCGTCGGCTTTCAATTTTTGACCTTCGATGTGGTTCTCCCAACCTTTACCTAAAAAAGAAGAATGGATTACTCTCAAAATCTAAAGTCAAATTGTGAATAATAAATTCAGGAATAATGTAAGTTACCTAGGACATCTTCAACTCGTTTCAAATACATGGTCAGTTGATTTTCAATTTGTTTCACCCAGATGATGGAACCAGAAACTGGTGGTATGTCTCGAACCATGCTGATTTTTGCGCATTTACTTTGAGCATACTGGCCCTGTAAAATTGAATTAAAATTGAATTTTTTATTTTATCAAGTGATCGCGGGCGATTATATTGTATAATAAATTATTGATAATCTAATAAAAGTGAGTTAGAATCAGTTGTTTCTTCGTACCTTGAATTTTTCATGTAAAGCTTCGATATCGTCCTTGACTCTTTGTATGAGTTGAGCCTGGTACTCTCGGATGGCACCTCGAATGTGGGGTCGAACAAACAAGGCGTTGAAGCGTGAAAAAATTCTGAACATCTCGTTGGCATTTTTTGCCGTTCCCAATTGATCTCTCAGATGAGCTGTAATTCGAGCTTCCACGCGTTCAATACGTTCCTCGTAGCGATGCACTGCTGCTTCCCATGACTCTAGTCCTTCCTTGGTAATGTCCAGGCAATCAACTTCTTTGATGTTCTCGTACGCCATATTGACTTCGTTGATGGCGTTGGCGTCCGCAGTATCAAACTCGACTTTCATAGTAGCATCGTTATTCGCATCTTCAATTGCAGGATTAGCGCTGTTTTGTTTCACAGTCGGTCTCAGCACTCTGACAATAACAGTGCGTAGCTGTTCATGCTGGTAGCGGAATCTGCGAATGTGTTCCATGCGAGTTTGCAATTTCTTGTGGGCTGGTGATACACGCCAGACCATCTTGATGTGCTCGTCTCTCTTCTTCTTCACAACGTCTCTTAGCAGTCCTGTGAGTTTGTCATATTCATCATCCCAGGTGTTGAACACCTCGAAACACTGGAACATGACCTTCTCGAAGTCTTCAAAGGGAATGTGCATGAGTCTGCGCGTGCCTAGAATTTTCAGCAATTGCTGACCCAGGTCGCGTGAAATTGCCTCTACAAGTCGCAGCACCCGCTGGATCGGGTACTTAGTGCTGCGAATCTTTCGTAAATGCAGAAAAATTTGTTGTACCGCTGTGCGAATACGCTCAAGCTCGGTGGCAGAGAGCAGGTCGTTGATCGGGAAATCCTTCATCAGAGGACTGTAGTCGTTGACGGTTGCCAGGGCTTGTTTCAAGCCAGTGTCAGTGTCGAAACTGACAGTCGCGTGAAACCGCTTGCCATGCTTGAGTATATCCAAGGTTAATGAAATCTCGATGCTGTCACGCTTCTCCTGGATTCGGTGTAAGGCACGTTCCAGATTCAACCAAAATGAGATCTCCTGTAAAGCAGTACCGGACTCTGGGTCGCGATTTAGCTTTGTAACCTGTAACGAGAATTTGTTTCAAATTACGATTCATCCTAATTCAAGAATTGAAATTTCTTGAATCAAAATTGTGTACACCCACAATGTGAGCGACCTCTTGTTCTGAATTGAAAACTCACTTTCTGGATTTCTTTGATCCATCTGTTAACTCCATTCTGCAATTGGTTTAGAAATGTCGAATCTTCAACTTTGTCCCCAAAATCAGCAACTTTTGGTTTTCTATTTTCTTCGGCGCACTGTTTGATCACCTGCTGAACCAACGGGTGAATGGGTAGGGAAATTTCAGGGATGTCAATATTCTGCTGCAGATGCAATAGTCCCATCTCGAGTTCTGCGATCTTTTTCTCAACTGATGGTGCCATCTTGTCACCCTCGCGATCAGCTCGACCGGTTTCTTTAACATAACTCTTGAAGTACGGAGCCATGGTCTTGCTTATAGCGTGCAAAGCTTCGTACGGTGGACCGTCTGAGAAAGTCACAAGTCGCAGCTGAGAATGAATTTGTTTGTCTGCCTCAACAACAGTTCCTCGTTTGGTGAAAACTATTGAAGCCATCTTCGGACTAGTGAAGTAAATCTCGTTCGAGATATAATACATAATATTTTCTTTCTCTTCCTCGCCTTCGCCACTGTCTTCCTCTGTAATACAAATTTTACTTTTAAAATATTATATCTTTTAACTATAATTATAAAATTTAAACGACGTGATAACATTTGTTTGATTCTTTGATTGTGTTCTTGTGATTTAAATATTCACGAGTTTATGCGATGAGTCATGCACTAAGCAAGCATTTTTCAAAACGGTCAGGTACTGACAAATATGACATATTTTGTCCTTCCTGTCAACAGTGCGATTTTCGTATGGAATAGTAATTGGAAGTAATACAAACCTTTGGTGGAGGAGCGCTGGATGTACAGCGCCCACACCTGCGGGTCCGAGATGAACTTTTTGATACAGTCCTGATTGTTTTTGTCATCAAGGGCCTGATTGAATGCCGGTGGCACGCCATCTTCGTCCGGGTGTAAGATTGTCACGGACTTTCGTAAATAATTAAGAAATGCCGGGAAGTCGACGATCGCGATGTTCTGCGTCTCTGGGGATGGTTCCCCGGAACCATCCAAGGAGTCATTCATCCCGAGTCGGCGTGCTTCGTCCTCTCGCCTAATCGGAGTCCCACCCGGCGATTTAATTGAACGACATTCGTTATTACTTTTGCCTCTGCTATCTCTCTAATGGACAACTCACTATCGGGAACCAACACCGCAATTATGACACCTTTTTTAACAAAAAATTTCGTCCGACTTTGTGTGTCGTCCACCTCGCCAGTGTTGCCAATAATTCTGCAATCAGATGGCGCTGCTAACTGGCGGTATTTTTTAAATGAACAGATAATTGAAAATATGAAAAAATTCAACAATGACAAACAATTTGTTCTTTTCTTCTTTTACGTTTTGATATAAGTTTTGACCAAGCATGAACTGATAAAGATAATGCAAATAAAATATAATAAAAAATGATCACTTACGATAATAAGTTACCGAAAACATATAGGCAAGGAATTAATTGAATTGATGTTTGAGTCGGTTCCAATTCATTTGCAATATTTGTTTGCATTCAAATATTGTCCAGATATTCGCTATTTTAATACCGTCATCGCATCGGCAATCTTCTTTTTTTGATGGTTGAAAGTTATCCCGACACATTTTAAACCGAAGAGAAAAAAAAGTTGGCGTCCATAGATGAAAATGGCGGCGGAGTTGAAATTAAACGACAGGAATAATATTTCGGACAAAAATACGAACAAAAACAACTTTCCGTTGCAAAGTGTAAATAATATCGTCGAGTTATACACTTTTCAGTTATCTGATATCGTCATTTATTCGATATCCATTGTTTTGTTTGTACTAAACATTGTAACAGGTTATGTATAACACTCTTTATTTACAAACAATGTTAAAATAAACAATGAATGGCTGCATTCTTTTATTTCCACTCATTTAATACAACAATGCACGTCTGCACATCCAATTGCATTGAAATTTAATCAATAATATTTTAACTCACTAATAAAATAATTTTACCCATTGTTGCTTGTTTCAATTTGTTGAATGCGAATGAAAAATCTCAAATAAAAGCATTACTACTTTTCAGATATCCTAATTTTCAAATCGCTTATTTTCAGATATCCTAATAATCGTGCAATGCTACTTGCATAGTTACACATCATGGATGTTTACTTTATTAAGTTTTTTAATCATTCCGCTGATTATTACGCAAATAATCAGTTCAAGATTATATCAAAAAGATGGATTTGATATTTCATCTTGGATAATTCGTCTGTTATGTTTTGGAGTACTAGAACGGTGAATACAAAAAGTTTTATTTTACATAACAAAATTATTTAATATGTTATTCGAAAATAAAACGGGTTTTTCTTCTGCAGATACGTGGTTCTGTTAAAAGCTGCTATTCAGGGTACCAAAAACGGTACTCAGAAAAAAACGAAGGAATCTGCTTTGCAAATTCAAAATGAAGTCTATACAATCAGCTTGCTCGTATCATTTTTATTGGACGCTCCTCAGTTGGTTGTACAAATCTACATATGGACATTATCAAGCAATATATCGCTATGGATAAGTACGTTTTCACTCAATACACACATTCGAGATCAAAATGTATTTACAGAGGTGCCATTTCTAAACAAAATTATGTTTGATTCTTAAAATCTTTAGACATTAAATAATACTCGTCAGGAACATAAGAGAACAGTAAAAAGTCTTTTTCATACAGTTCATAGACTTTTTTTAACAAGTCAGTGGAAATGGTTCCATAATATTGTTTCGCAATTTCATTCGTAGTAGCACCATTTGGATTTGTATTTCGAAAATTATTATCCAAGGGATCGAGGTATTGTTGAAGATCAGTTACTTCCAAAAAGCACCTCTGCTCTTCTGACAAATGTTCAAATTTCAAGATATAATCGTAATTAATGAGACACGGTTCACAGTGTCTGTAATATGGAACCCAATGCTCGTCAAAATACCTATCATGAACAACAAATTCAAGAAACTCGTGAAAAAAAGGAGTAAGCCTTGTTCTGTTTCTTATAGTTTCGTTTTTACGATATTTGAGCACTATATGGGAACCGTATTTTTTGTAATAGTATTCCCGGTTGTCAATGTTTTCCAGTTTGTCTCTGTAAGCTGAGAGAAGTCTCTCGAATGGATGCCGGACAATTATAAATTTTGTCGTTTCTGAGATCTCCTGTGAAAAAATAACAAAAGTTAATCTTAAAATTAAGGCAGAAACACTAATAACTTAATCAGTCACATAATTTGTATTACTTTGATTTTTTCATTTTCATTTTTCACTTTAGAGAATATCTGTCTCACAATGTCACTCAGCTGTATGAGATTGTCATTCACCAGTTTCGAAGTTATTTCAGTCAATACACCGCTGAGAACAGCAAAATTTTTCATCCAGGTCGAACTTGCTGCTTTATAAATTGGGCACCACGAAACATGATGTTCTCTAAAATATAAAATAATTTCTATTAATAATTCATTTTTTTGCAAAAAAAGTAAAACGGTGATGATTTCAAATCCTTACTTGTCAACGACCAAATTCGACAACACAGGTCGTGGTATTTCAGTTCTGTTTTCGACTTCTTTACACACTTGCTTTACATACTGCGCTCTTTTCTCCAACATATTCTCATTTCCATTAAACGATTGATCAATAATTGCTAATTGCACTTGACTTACCGGGTCATCTTGCCCTCGATGAAATTTGAAATATTTGATCAAGTTAGTTGTAGATCTATTGCTGTCAATCCTGACGGTTTTTGTTATAATCATGAGAGTTAGGTATATTATGCAAATTATTAATACCATCCATAGTAAGGTATTCTTTTTCTACAATAAAAAGATAATAGCAGTTTTAAAACAATCATTTTATTATAAAATTTTGAAATTACACTGCGTTTCAAAAAGTAGAATACACAGGAAATAGTGATAACTTAGCGATTATTTTGATATGACTTCGAGTTAACATGTATCTAACGTTCCTAAAGTTCAAAATGCTTTTCTTTATATTAAAATTATAATTTTGTAAATTGAAACATACCTTTACAATTTTAAACCGACCAAGCATAATTTTCTCACGTGAGTTGTTTTCCATAGATTATTTATTTTGAAGTAACATAATAAAACATTACACTTAAAAATCCCACCATTATGCTAATGGTCTGATTGTCTTTATCAATTTCGTTCAGAATTTCACACGTGACAAAACTCTTGAACTCAAATTTTCAAGTTGACATTCTCAAAGAGCATGCACAGGCGCCAAATATAATGCACTAAAATGTTTTAAGCAACGTTCGTTAAACTACTGAATAATAGTCATAACAAATCTCTTATTCTTATTCAACTGTAGACGTTGAGTTCACCTAAGTGAGAGGCGGATAAAAAATGTGTTTCACAGTGGCACTACTCAAGCATTGAAAATCTAAAAATAAATTATGTTTCGTTGGGACATGCGACAAGAAAATGTCACTTGGAATTGTCTTGAAATACTACACACCCCCGTTTCTATGAAACTCATAATCTGACATCGTCGCGACTACAAATCACTGTTCGTACATCATTAAGCGCGAAATTCATCTCACAAGTTAAATTAAATTATGAATGCATTTGAATTGTTTCAGGTACTTCGATCATTGTTTCTCTGAGTTCCATGACCTGGGCTGTTGTTACAAATGCGAGACACACGCTCAAAATTATGCCGCAGAAGCAGTTGCCAACGGTACCGGCTTTGGTAGTGGAAATTTTATGGCGAAGTGGATTTTTAATCTCACGAATTGCAGTGCTGGTTTTGTGCGCTTTGTGTATCAAGAGTTGGTTGTTTGGATTTTTAGGTAAATAAAATCTTATCGTAATTCAATTGACATTATAAATTTCAAATCCAAACGTTAACTTGAAAAATGATTTAATTATTTTTAGGGCTGCACTGGTTAGGGATGATGGTATGGTTATCAGTCCAGAAGATGCACCTCTGGATCAAAAGTTGGCAGGAATGTGCTCAGAGCTGTTTAATGGGTATAGTCAATTGTTTTGATTACATTCAACTGCGCAAAACCGACAGGTCTTGGTTTAAAACCTGGTCGTTCTACGGCATCATGCTGACCGAAAACACAGTATTGCTAACGTTATACTTTATAAACCGTAAAAATACATCATCCGACAGCGACATCCTCATGTTCTATCCCACCACTATCGTCGGCGGCATGATCCTCGGTCTAATAAATATGTTGATTTATCACTGGCTCTTCAAGAGCACCAACAACACTATTTTATGTATCTTCGTAAACCCAAAAGATGCAGATACTCATAGAAATAGCGACGTCAAGAACTCGTTCTCACTGCAAGACACTAAGGAATTTTCTCAAAGTATCACAGATAGTATCACCGCTGATAAAAAGTCCCTCTTAAACAATATCGTTCAAAGTACAGACAGTATGGAAAAAGGTATTATAAATCGCAGTTTTGTCGACGCCGAGTCGGACAATTCCGAGTGTAAGGTAACGAGCCAAAATGAAGAATCCTCGTCGTTCTCTTCCTTGCAACGTCAAAAACGACGGGGTATCTGTTCGTCCCTTGAAGTCGACCTGGAAAAGAACGAGGTAAAATTGGACGACCTAGACATTAATCTGAGCCTGCACAAACGACGGGGAATTTGTTCGCTGATGCAGCTGTGCGAAGAAACAACTGATCTCGACGTCAAGAAACACGAGCAAGTTCTTTTGGGGGAAAGTATTTTGCCAGTCCAAACAGAAATCAACACGACCGAATCGGTGGAGAATAAAAGTGAAATCAAATTGGCAGACTCGGTTGAGAAGTTGATAGAAACTCGCAGTTACGTGTCCTCAATTCATGATTATGAGAATGTCTGTCCGGTGGGTGTCGCTAGACCACCCTGGTGCATTCGCAGTTGGAAAGGTTACACCGACATCGAGACTTACATCCACGACGACAGCGTGGTCAGGGACAGACGGCGCGATACTCTCACCAGCACTGCCACAGCGACTACTTTGAGTTCGGAATACTCCGACGCTACCTACACCAGTTTTCCCTTCAGAAGATTCTTAAGAAGAAATCGTCAGGACGACTATTTGGATACTCTTGCTTACGACCTGGTGGACTTTGAGACGAACAGCGAGTCCAAGTTTTTCAGAGAGGAGTCCTCGGAACCGACGCTTTTTGCAGCAAAGCCAGTGGTGATTGACGACCGAGGTGGCATGCTGTCACTCGACACCATTGTAGAAGAGCACGAAGAAAGCCCTAAGAAACCTACGAATTCTCTTGTTGCGACAATCGATAAAATTAGAACCCAGATGGCTGAGAACTCGCCTAGACATATTTACTACCACAGAAATGAGTCCCAGTGGGAAGATCTTGAGAGTCGAGTGGCTCTGAATAGAAGAAGAACTAGTTTAGCCACGGTTCTGTTGGACAACAAGTACCAGGAGATGTCGCTTTCGTCGAGGTACAATCCCTGGCCTTTCGGCGAAACGTACTCGCCCAGCGCTTCATTTGCAGATTGTTACAACGAACTTGATATAATCAAGAAAATTTACTCTCATGATAAACAAACGATACCTCTCATTGACGCTGTGCTCTCAGACTCGCCTATTCTTGGCTCGAGGACTGATATTAAAGAGGTGATTCTTAAAGAATCGCAGAATATTTCAGAACTGTGTTCAGAAGCTAAGGAAGATAACGTGTACATGGACATGAGTGGTAACAAAATGAAAAAACAGGACGATATGTACGAGTCTCTGAAAGCTATGATTGCTCAAACAGAAGTCAGCCAGGACAAATTTCATTTGGACTCATTGGCTTTAAAAAAGAATCCAAGTCAGGTCGATATTCCTGAGAAAAACTCGGAGATGAGTTTCAGTGCATCTTCAAAAGAGACGATCTTGGCTATTGAAAAGCAACAATTTTTTGCACGCAATAAGAGGAAACTGCCTTTGTTGAACGAGCCGAAGTCCCAACCAACGAAGAACCACTGGTCAAAAACAGAATCGAAAGAAGGAGGTATCTCGATTATCTTGAGTGAACAGAGTAAGTTTGACTCTGCAATTGCCCAAGATAAGGTAAGCAAACGGAAAGATCCATTTAGTGTTAGTGGAAAAGATGGTTTGGAAGGGAAACGTAAAGTTGACGATAAAGTTGGTGGCAAAGATCTGGTTGATGTTAAAGAGAAGCGCAGTATATTTTTGAAACAAATTTTGACCTCGCCGAAAATCCATGGATGGTCTAAAAAAAGGACTTTCAGCCCCAACGCAAAAATACCCCAGAACTCTTGAATGATATTTTACAGATCCTGAAAATATTTTTGAATATCACGTTCTGTACACCACTTCAGTAATTCATAGAAATGAAATTTCGTAACTGCCAAACTTGACTGGATGTAATACTGCTAGTCTGGAAACACTACAATAGCTGTGCAAAAATTTTATATCACACACGATCAGAACGAACAATGACTATCTCATTTCTTTCACTTTCTACAGTGACGGAACTTGTACATATGTTAATATAATTAGTGAAATAATTTAAAATGCAATGTCATATGAAATTGTCTTCCAGTGCCTATATTCAATGATACGGGTATCATTCATATACTCGTACCTGATATATGATCTCGTACAGAAATCACTTTCTGACTTGTCTTCCTTACATTGATTACAAATCACTGCTGTATCTGTTAGACGTAGAGATATATATTTTTATATGAAAATTATTACAATTTTTATACGCGCAAGTTCCAATTTTTGATGCCAGTTATATATTGATACGAATTATCAAAAAGGCTTTTGCTTTGCAATATATTTTTGCATTGGCACTATAGACTTAGGACGCTTTTTTTATCGTTCAACTATTATAAACATTATCTCCTTAGACGTTTTTTATGCTTATGTGATATTTTCAGTTACTACCAGATAATAACATTACAAAATATGTAAACTGAATTTCACTCTACAAAGGTTTCTGAACGAATTATTTTTACAATCAGTATTAAAAAATGATCTTCGTTTTCTTAATTTTCTTCTGCATTTTCGATCTATTATATTTTATTTGTAAGTTACGACGCAACAAGGTATTGTCGTTTTTATTTCAGCTATAGAAAGTGTATCTTTTTTTGTAAGATTAAGTTTCAGCAGCAGTATCAGTTTTTTTATAATAAAAGCAGTAAATGTAATTCCTTGCTTGATTTGGTTTTAAAAAAATCAATCATTTGTTATACATCAACTAGTAATATCAATTCTATTTAAGTACCTGTGATTTGAACTTGACAAATGATTAAGAAAAATAACATGCTCTGAATTCAACATTGATTCGTATAAAAACAAACGACTTTGTATTTCTCATTTGTACTTTTGTAAAAGTTAGAAATAAAGATATTTTTATACATAACAAATTGCTTATTGATTTTGAATAATTTTTAGATATTAGATAGTTAACAACATAATAACAAATTATTCGATTTATTGATCAGTTTTACACCAAATGGTACATTTTACATTCATGTTATATGAATATTGTTCTTATGTGTAATTTACATTATATTTATATGAATCTGGATTTTGCGTTAAACCTAATAATGCTGTCGATTCATATGTGTATTTTCATTAAACGTTGTATGATCGAAATAATCATGCTCTTGGAATGTTGTTCCAGTCATACTTAAACCTTTACAAATCGTGCCAAAATCGCAGACTAATAAAAAGTTTCGACCGTTGATTTTTTGATAGCAAATATAAGATATTGCAAATTTATAATAATCAATAGAAAATTAAAGCGCCAGTTCTAGTAGTAAAGGGTGACAAAAGGATTGACAACTTTTACCGATTTTTAGCATTTGAAAGATTATTTTATATTTCGTCTACCACTTACTACTTATTCGAATTTTGTAAATGTAAAAAGAATCACTAAAGCTCAGTTTATACACCATGATGGCTAACATGAATCTACGTATGATTATGTTACGATTAAAACATCAATAATACAATTTATAAATGAATTGAAACAATTAAACTTCGTCGTTAGGCCGGGTATACGTTTTTAATTGCTTTAATTTGTACTGACAATTTCATTATAATAATAATCAATTGCATTTCAGACAATCTTTTTTAATGTCATAACATGACATTTACAAGATAAAAAGTTGATCATTTTCCAAAGTTTAATACGCAAATAAATCTAATAATAAGTAAAAGACTTAATACATATATTTAACGATACAATAATACTCTATACAGTCTTTCAATTAATCAGTACCACAAAAGTAGTAGAGAAATAAAAACTTGCCATCCATCGCGCATATTCACATGATTTCATTCATGAGATGAGTTTTTATGTCTCGAAATGTCATTATAGATGAATTTTGATATGCTCAAAGTTTACTTAGTGCTGATTTATATCTTCATGTTGTTATTTTAAAGATAAAACTGTAAGATTCAGTCTAAAAATTACATGTGCGATGGTAGCCACTGATAGAACAAACTACAAAGAACAAAATTTCGCTATATAATAATTATTGTAGTTGTTATTCTACCAAATGTAGATTCTAAAATACATAAACTTCATTATTCATGGAGTATATTGCTGCTATTATATTGTTGACTAAACTCCTTTTTATGAATTAAACATAGGAATTATTGATATTAAGTACATTGTCTTGTAATTACAAAAATATAAATATCCTAAAATTATATATGTAGACCGAAGCTCGTATTTAAATTTCCTTTTTAAATTTAAAACGAAATTATAGGAACTGAATTGAGAAAAATTGCCTTTCTTTAAAAAGTATACATGATTAGTTTGTCCAAAATGTTTCAAACATCGTTTGTTCACAAACTACTTTTTACAGATCACATATTTTCATCCTATAGTTTTGTACAAAACTGCTACTTTAGTTTTTTTGTTTTATATATGTATACAATGTATATATAAAATCTCAAAGTTAATGTCTTGTCCACCAATAATCGTCATTTCATTTTCACAAAAAATAATAATAAATAATGTTGAAAAATTGAATCGCAATATGTGTAATAAACTACCAACTTAAAATAAATGGAAGATGCTTAAATTAAAGTACTTTCCCGAGAATTTGTTTTGTCACAGAGTTTGGATACCCATTTAAGATGGCAGATGACGGGCAAGCTGCATAGATTGTTGTAAACTCTCGTTACAGATGGTATTTTGCGTAACTCTTGTGCCACTTGGTGTAATGTTTTTCCTTTAGTTTCCGGATACAGTAAGAAAACGAAGGATATCGTTATCAGACACATAAAACTGTGTAATAAAAATCCGCCAGCCAACGTAAGTGATCCTAAAAAAATAAATAACAATCTATTGATTTTCCATTTTCATTTTTCTAAGCACACTTTCTGTAACAATTTACTTACGAGTTGAGCTAACAACTGATTGAGTCATTACAACATGTAAAATCCACAATACTGCGATACAGAATCCAACAGATTTTCCTCGAATTTTAACTGGAAAAACTTCACTTAAAGTCAGCAGAGGCACTGGACCAAGACCCAGCGCATAAGCTGATTCGTATACCAAAAGAGTAATAACTGCTAATATTCGGAGACCTCCGTTCAAACCCTCAGAAGTAACAACATTTTGAGTCTGCAAGATGAGACGAATAAAAATACAGTCAAGGTGAAAACCAGTTTTTACATTTCGCAAAATTAAATTTATATGAAAAACATACTTCACAAGATGCCTTGATTTGAGTCCAAGTTTCAGTATTCGGTACGGATATGGCTAAAGGAGTTGGCAACAAGGGGAAGGGTGGCGGTGAACCAGCAGGAATAAGCGTTCTCGTAGGGTCGCCGAATTCGTTAATGTTCGATGAAAATTCTTTACATCTTTCGATGGTCAGACTGAGAGAATCATCGCCTCTGTCTAAAGTAGCCAACAAAGCTAGCAGAGACATTGTCGTCATACAAATCGTTGCTGAAGTGATTAGAGCTGTGCGGCGTCCACAACGCTCTACGACGATTAGTGCTAATACACTGCTAAACAATTTCACAACACCGAGAGCAATGGAAGTCGTCATTTCGGCTGCATCTGAAACAATTGAATTAACTTTGATTATCACTTTCATTTCAATAATTGCATCAGTTTAAATGAACAGTAAACTTACTCGCACAGATGCCCAGCAATCCGAACAACCTGGGCGCATAATATAAAACTTGTTGTCTTCCAGTCGTCTGTTGTAGCACAAGCATCATCAGCATTATCAAAACGGTCTCACCGATTGGTCGCCATGGATTATTTCTTGTCGGCTTTGAAACGTAATTCTCCTTTTTAAGCAGCAAAAACGGGGGCGATCGCTGCAAAAAGATGATAGTTGCTGAACAAGTTATCAGCGCAGAGACCGAAGTGGCGCCTATCATGAATCGCCACTGGTAGTCCGAAGTTTTTGATGCCGCAACTATCACAGCTACAAGAAATCCTGCGGCTATTCCCAATTGGTGCAGGGAAACATTGCAGCCACGTTTCTTAGGCTCAGAAACCTCTGCCATGTAGACACAGTGCGAAATCGCTGAAATGATTCCAGAAACTCCACAGACCAGTCTTGCAACAATTAGCAGAACGAAGTGGTTTGCTAAAGCTGATAAAATTGAGCCAAACGTTAAAATAATCAACGCTCGAATCATAGTCCATCTCCTTCCACATTTATCTATCAAGAAACCTAAACAAATATTGCAAGTCTTGTAGTTCAAATTTCTTCTTTTTTTAATTTGATTGCAACTGAGTTGATCAGAAATGGATTTACCTCCAAAAACACTTCCAGTGAGGGCTCCGAAATACCAAATATTTGAAATAAAAGCTTCGTCAGCACAGTTCAAATTGAATTTGCTTTTGATTATTGGAGCGACTTGTTTGCCAATGCACATGTCATAGCCGAACGAGTAGCCTGCCAAAATAGCAACAATTGACATGAAAATGTTCTGGTTACCCGTTGTCAGAGGCGTTAAATTTTCTTCTTCTTTGAAAATGGGTTTCTTGATTTTTTTCGCTGGAATGATGTTATGCTCCTCAATAACAGGAGGTTTCACCGCCACTATCTGGTCCAACGATTGGTTTCCATTTTTTAGTAATATTGTTGTGTCCTCTTCGTCGGATCCTTTCATCTCGACGAATTGTGCAAAAACCTACAAAATGAACGATTGACAGCCACCAATTTCTCTCATGTCAAAAGTAATCAACCCTTGACAAAATAAAAAAACAGCCAAATCACGGATTGAAATGAATATGAGCTAGTCTAATAACTATAGATTAAACACATAAACAATATTTTGACGGATAAAATTTGTACCCGCCATCATCACTTGATACAGGACGCGAGTTAGGCTCGCAGTTACAATATACTCACTCTGTTACTTTCCCAAATGTCAGTGATCTAAGTTTACAAAAACAATAGAACCGAGGCAAAAACAACAATGCTCATCAATAGATAGCAAAGCCTCAGACGGCGTGTATCAGTAATATCGATAAATTTTGAAACTGTTTGTGAACGTCGAAGGTGTTGAAATCGCGAACTGAAGGCTCATTGTTGTTCGCGCAACATAGTGACGTACCAAACGAAATTCACCAAGTCGACTTTCCAGTATTACTCTGATTGTGTCAATTAAACCGCAGTGATCCTTACCAAAAGGACGCAACATTTTATTTGTTTTAACATTTTCCAATAAAAATTGCAAAACATGACGTGGGAAAATAAACAAAACGAGGTTTTTAAATTTTCCGCGAATGCTTCATGCGAGTGAAGTTGGTTGCCTGCTATTTTGCGTCTCTGTTTTCATCATAGGTAAAAGCTATCGAAAAGAGAGAAAGAAATTGTGCATTTGAGATATGTCCGGATCCTTATAGAGAGAGATAGTTCACCTTCACTTCTACTTTGCATTACATTACCGTGAGTGGAAAAATGGCGACCAACGATGTTGTTTCCCTTTATAAGCAATTGAAAAAAGAGTGGTCAAAAACGCCCCGTGACCTCAAAAAATGTGGAGAGCTGTTAGATCAATTAAAAGTAAGTTGGATAATTTTTTTATTTACCATTTAGTAGAATTTGAATAATGAAAAATTGAAAACTGAAATAAAAGTGAGGTTATACTCTGTTTGAATGTCAAAACGGATTGTCATCGTTTGAGTATTTATTGTTCAAAATAACTATATTAAAAAATAATCAAGCCGGTGACTTTTAAACCTACTTCTACTTCAGCTCTAAAATTTTTATTGTATAAATTCCTAGTCCAATTATCTTGATCTAAACTTGAAAAGTTGATGTTTTCAGAGAAGCATCAAAAGTTGAACTGATTTGCGTGTGTTTTTAGGTCGGGTTGACACAAGTTAAATTCTTACCCACGAAAAATGATGTGGCTACAGTGAATGAACTGATTGTTGCCAGTAAGTTCAATAAAATAATTAATTTTACTAAAAAGCAATACGTTTTTCATTGTTTTATTTGATTTGTAGGAGACATTTTGGAGATCGGTGTGCAATGGAGTATAGAGATGCAAGACATACCAGCATTTGAGAGATACATGGCACAACTCAAATGTTATTATTTCGACTACAAGTCAGATCTCGCAGAATCTGCGTACAAGTACCAACTCTTAGGCCTGAACCTTTTATTCTTGCTTTCTCAAAACCGAGTGGCCGAATTTCACACGGAACTTGAGCTTTTGCCCTCTGACCAAATCCAGTCTAACATTTATATCAAGCACCCTTTGAGCCTGGAGCAGTACCTCATGGAGGGTTCATATAACAAAATTTTTCTCGCCAAGGTGAACGTCCCTGCAGCTTCATACAACTTTTTCATCGACATCCTCCTGAATACTGTGCGTGCAGAAATTGGAGCTTGCATGGAAAGTGCTTATGACAAGATGTGTGTCATGGATGCTGCGAAAATGCTCAACCTCGATAGCGAGAAAGACGTGCTGAATTTTTCGAACAAGAAGAACTGGAAACTGTCTAAGGATGGCTATTTCCATTTCCACACGCCGAATGAGAAAAAAGCTGAAGAACCGATCCCGAGTTCTGATCTTGCAACGCTTGCGATAGATTATGCCAGAGAACTCGAAAAAATAGTCTAATAATAATATTAATAATAATTTCTATTCTTTTTTCTAATTAACACGAATTTGTTTGATTATTATCTAATAAAAAATGTACAGAATATCGGAGACTCATTTATTTGAAACTCTTATTTTATCTTATTTTATGTTTATTTCGTTTTTGAATCAGTTTTGAAGCTGTCTGAAGTTACACGTATTATCTTTTCAATGATACCACGACAAACAAAGCTAGTTTCCCTATAGAAACTACTAGTCTAACAATATAACAAAATCAGGGTTCAGGGTTAGAAAAGAAAACATTTCTCAATATGATTAAACAATTGACAACAAAAACTTTCAATTTTTGACACATTTTGTCTAATCTAATATGAGACTTCCTGGAACTTTGAGTAAATTTGATGTTTACGTAGGAATAACCGTGGGTGTGATAACAGGTTACTTTATTTGGATGCCTTATATACGAAAACTACCAGAAACTCCAACAGCCGTAGCAGTGGATAAAAAATGAGGTACGTGAGAAATTTTATAAGCATTAATTTTCATTCTATTAACGTTTATTTTCAATTTAATAACATCGTATGCTTTGCTTTAGTGCTAGACTGAAAGCAGGATGGAGGAAAGCTGCCGCAGAGCCTACTTCAATTGCAAAAGGGAATATGAGTTTAGCAATGTTAGCAGGGACAGCTAGTCTTGTATTAGGATGTTTTATGTAACTATACCTAATGATTCTTTAAAAGCTATTTTCAATTATTGTACGTATAATTTATGTTTAATTACAGATTTTATATAAGACCAGTCATGATCGAGAAACGTTATAAACAATCTTATGCATTTGGAGAACAACTTTATGCATTAGAAAAACAACAAGAAGAAAATCGAAATAAAATAATATGAAGTGCATTTCTGTAAATAATCAAAAAATGAACAAATAAGTTGCATTGTTAAATAAAAGAACAGTTTTTTTGATCAGAAAAATTTATTTATCCAAATGAAATATATGTAACAGAAGATAATCGAAACGGAATTTTATTACTATTGTTGTACTAACGAAGTAAATTGTTGTATGTTGTCCTGTTGGGCCATATTTTGTAATTACAATTTCAATTGATATTCTTTCATTATCTACATTGCATCAGGTAGTTTAAAGTTATTGTTTGAATTTTCCATTAATGTAAGGAACGTATTGCATTATGAGTTTCCAGTCTGTAAAGTACAATAACCCCAATCCTGCTGCTGTTCCATACGTCATAGCCGATGGTAGCCTAAAAAAACCAAAAAAATCAATTTTTATACGTAGATGGGTATTATCAACAGACATATTATCAACAATAAAATTAACCTCCAAAGTGGTTGCAACTTATGTGAACTTATGTAATAAAATGCAATCCGATTCAATGTAAACATTACTAGTAATTATTATAACATTTAATAGAGCATTAACGAATTGAATACTTAAGTAATTATCGTTTACATTTTCATTAAGAAAAATAATATAGAAAATTAAATGAAAAATTAATGAACTGTCAAAGCCATATATAGATTTTCGATTTCTAAGCATTCAAAGGTACTAACCAGCTGGCTGCAACTTGAAGATGTCTTGGACCAATAGCCATTGTGGTATTTATTTAAGAAATAAGATACAACAAATTGTTAATTGAAATCACTTGAAATGTTCAGTAACGATCAACCACGATCATAGATCAACGGAGAACGTTGCAGACATTGATTGCTATAGCAGACGAATTAATCAATTTGTTGTCTAGGGATTTTCTCTTTATCCAGGGACATTTAGGTCAGATTGACAATTTCGAATCCAAATGAGTATAGAAATTAGTTTAAAAAAAACTTATGCAAAACATAATGAATGATTTACAATAAATAAAGAAACACATTTTTAAAAGAAAATGTATTATTGTTTAAAATACAGACACATAAAGTATTTTTATTTAAGTAGAAATCGTACAAAAATACATAACTATAATAAAAAAATACTATGATACATATCATACATAACAGTCACAGCTTGGCTTTACTACTTCCTTCTCTTTCTTAAACTTCTTATTGGTAGTGGCGATCCAGGAATACTCTGCAAAACAATTTATTTTAATATTATATTGTCATATATTATACTGAATATACTCTAAATATAAATAATAAACTATTTGTAATTTTTACTTCACACAAGTCAATAGCATCGGTTTCATCTTCGTGGAACAGAGCTTTTCGTAAGGGTCGTTTGGGCTCTGTACTTCGTGGAGGAGCAAGTGATTTTTTCGTTTTTTTCCTAGATTGTAACAAACGAGAACCAAATTGTTATTAAAAACTGCTTAAAAACACCGTTTTTGTTAGTCATTTTGAAAAAATATTTTACTTGGAATCAGTGCTCGTCACGCTGATGGTATTAACATCGTCAGTGGTGACACTTGATGGCGTATTGAGAGTCGCTGCCCTTTTTCTAGCATTTCTTGTCATGCATCTTCTTGGAGCTTCATCATCCATTACCACATCTGGTTGAGTTTCTGTTTTCTTTGTTCTTTTTCTGCCTACAGTTCTTCGTGCAGTTCTTTGATCATCGTCAGAGATATTTTCGTCATCTTTAGATATTTTGCTTGTTACTGAAGACTGAAAAAAAGTACGAAAATTTTTCAATACTCGTAGAAAGAACATGACTTTTGTAAACTAAGATTAAATTTTACCGGTTCTTTCTTGTTTTTGGGCGTTGAGATCGAAGGTGTTTCTGGTTGTTGTTTTTTTGCTGATTTTTGCAGTTCCAAAATCTGTAAATGGCAAAATAATGTATAGTTTTTATTGACATAACTGATAAGCAAAAAGTTAAAATGAAATTACCTCAACAGTTTTAGTTTCCAATGTGGTTTCATACTTGTTAATAATGAAAGAATGATTGTCTTTCAATTTGCTTATCTCGTCCTCTTTTTTTTGCAGTATGATTTTGAGATTACAGACCTCTTCCTTATAATCATCCAAAGTTTTGTTTGTCTCGACTAATTTGTTTAAGGTTGTTTTATTACCTTTCTCTAGCGCTTCGACGATTTCCGTCAGTTGTTGATTTTTCTGAAACATAATCAAATAAATATAGTCCATTTTTTCAATAAAAACAAACTAATAAAAGTTGGTAATTTACTTTGGAAAAATCTGCGAGTTCTTCAATATCTTTCAAAGTTGTCGTTGTTTGGCAATGAACGCTGACATTGGAATTATTTACTTCTTTGAGCAACGTCAGGTCCTGCTTCGCTTTCTCAAGTTGTTTTTGTAATGCTTTATTGTCATCGCCCGTTGTGTTCGCCAAACTTTTGAAATTATCCAATTCCTTTTGCATAGTATCAATGCAAATTTCTTTTTGAATGAGTAATTTTGTTTGTTTTTCAACTTTGGTCTCCAGTTGTTCAATTTCAACAGTCTTACTTGCAGAACAAGATCTCACAAGCTCAAGTTGTTCTTCCAAATCATTTATCTTATCGAGATTATTTTGCAACTTCATTTCTTGTTCTGCTAACTTATGTTGTAACTTGTCGTTGTAAGTACTCAGTTCTAGAAATTCTGATTTCGCATCGTCTAAAAGAGATTGCAGCTTCTAAAACAGATAGAAAAGAGTCGATACATGTTTAAAAATAACTTTGTAAATTTTAAAGTTTGAAAGATTTCACTAACCTTTATACGTTCTTCAGAAGTTGACAGTTGTGATTTTAATTCGTCAACATATTTCGAATCATTTTCAGAATTTTGGGCCTGGAGCAACTGTTTGCAATTCTGTAATTCTGATTCAGCGTGTTTCAAGTCAATCGCTAAAGATTCCTTTTCTGCTTGGAGATTTTCAATCTTGGCTTCACATTGTCGATTTTTCTCGATCAATTTATCACACTGTTCTGACAACTCGTCGACTTCCGTTTGAAGTTCTTCAATCATGGTCGTATCATTGCCCTTCAACTTTTCTTCAAAATGATCTTGAAGAACGGTCTCTCTCCACGCCATGTATTCCTCATTTCTTGCCTCTTGTTCCTCTAAACGTTTCCTGAAATCACAATGATGTCAAAGAAAATTATGTCAGAAACTAAAACTAATGTCACACAATTGTTCTTACTTGAAGTCCTCATCTTTTTTGTTGATCATCTCTGTATACATGTTGATTAGTTCCGCGCGAGTTTCCATATCTCGCTTGAGCAGCATGTGATTGTTTTTGGATATTTGCTTTTTAAGCTCAGCATTCTCATTCACTAGCCTATAGTAATCTTCTTTGTTAATGTAAGTACACTCATCAACTTCTTCGTCATCTTCAGAAATCTTCGTTTCGTTTTCTTTGTCTAAAACGTAATCAACAGTTTTGTTAAATATAACGCAGTTAAAAAAACGAATTTAAATTTGATTTCTTAGTACCTGAAAATTGAGAAACGGCATCGTCCCAATCGGTTTGAGTTCTTCGAGACTGTTCAATGGTCATTGAGAACCTCTTTTTCGTAGGCTTGGGAATGTCAACTGGCTTTGGTTCTTGCACTATCTTTTTCGCTATCGCTGAAAACTTCAGGACATGATGTGTTTCAATGTAAAGTTCGGGAATCGGATTGATATTCACTATCAATGCAATGTGCTCTTTTCCCGATAACGCGTTCTGAAACAATCGCGTTAATTTGCTCTCTCTAAATGGAGCCATTACTTCGTTCTTCTTTTTCGTAGGCTGAGACGTTTGATAATCGTAAATTGACTTTAAACAACGACTCAAAACAAGTAGGCTCGTATTGATATTCTGCGCTTCCTTCAACCTGTCTCCGACGTTCAACGTTTTGTTCAATCTCTCTGACCCTGCCAGATCGCAAAATGAAAATCTGAAATAGAAAAGTTATATTAAGCCATAGAACACGTAATTAACACGTAATTGAATCGTTTTCAAATTAAATATGTGACAAATACTAACGTGCTAACAACAACTTGATTAGCCTCACAACCAGGACGGTACTTGAGCATTTTGATGGTAAAAATGCTGTGTGATCTTGAACTTTGAGCATTAATACCTGTAGCAGCTATTTTCAAGTGATATTGTCCAGCCATAAACACTTGAAAAGCTTCTGCTCCAGACGTAACGTTCACCATCTTGAGATCTTTGATGAACATCTGACCTTTTGAGTCAGTGGTCACGTTCAGTGGCTTTCGATACTTATTCTGGTATTCCATGTAAGACAGTAAATCATATACTGATTCATTGTATATTTCAGCAAACGAAACCCACAATGAGTATTCTGAGTTTTCTTCAATGTCCATACCGGTCTGGACGGCTTCGCTCTCCAAAATCTTTTGCATGTCTGCATACTGCTTCATGTTTTTGCTTTTTGTGCAAATGGTATGTGACAGTAAACTTTCCTTGAAAGATTTTTCTGTTGATATCTGCGAGATATTCAGTTTGATAACGTCGCTATAGTTGACAGGCTTGAAAGTGACTTTTTCACTTGCAGTAACATTTTTAAAAACAAATTCAAGTCCACGAGGTATAATCCCCGGGTTGTTGTTGTTTCCACGTAAAGTATACGATTTTCCTGAGTTTGAGGTTCCTGGATTGAAATCAATGTCATTTGAAATTACGATGGGAATTTCATGTAAAAACGTCAATAAACAAAATCTTACCATAAGTCATGATGACAGAATTCCTAACTCCTTTTAAGAAATTAATCATGTGGGATTTAATAGCTTCTTCGAATATTTTCAGCTGAGTTGTATCTGCATCGAACGTCTTTGTAAATATATACTTTTTACAGATAACGTCTGTACACTTGGTCTTTTTCTGCATTGTTGCATTGTTGTCAATTTTTGGCAATCTAGTCATTAGCGTCGTGTCATTTACTATTTCATAAGCTTTACTCAATTCCCAGTCGGAATAGCTGCTTTCCGATGTTAAAAATGGTTTCATACGCAGATACACTTTGACAGTGTTTTTGCTTTTCTGAATTTCCTTAGATAATGCTGATTCCAAATTCAGAACACATGCTTGAGACAGGTCTCCCATCACCGGTCTTTGATGGTACGAAATAATGCTGGGGTCTCGTGCGACCAAATATGAGCGCATATCTCGATCAGGAATTGAAAATTCATCACTTTGAGTCGTGTCTGACTCCATTGAATCCATCTGGAAATTGTTTATATTGCTATTTTTTTATTTCATAAAGCAATAAAGCATATAAATTTGAACAAAATCAAAAAATGTTTAAATAATGCCATAAAAATTAGCGTTCTCTTTGTTTCTTGATTCGAAAATCAAATACAAACATTTAAAAAACACACATGTGGAGTTAATCGATCACCTTTTTTAAAATAAAAATTGCATTGAATTGAATTAAATAAGAATTTGTTACTTTGAAAGTAACATCTCTGTACAACTTTATGAATACAGCGGTATAAATAAAAACAAAGAATGATTTCCCGGCTTTTTTGGCGGCTTCCGAAAAGTTTTCTACTTGTATTTAAATTATAAATAGTTTGTTACTCACGTTTTTTAACTTTCAACAGACAACAAGAATAAGGTGTACCATCAATCGATATTCATTAACAAAAACAATTAAATTCATCAAAACACATCTGAAACGTAACAATTTTTTACTTTGTCAGACTTGGCCGTTGTCCATGTTTGCCGTTAAAAAATTAAAATGTTTAGAAAAGTGTTCACAAACTCACACGGCTTTTTGTCTTTTTCATTCCAATAGCATCAAATGAAGTAGCTGAACTGTTCTAGTGACATGGAACCAAATGTGTTCAGAAATTTTAATGTAGTTTTGAATAGGAACATTTTAATTGTTCAAGTCAGAAGTCGCGTAGCAGTATAAAAAACTCCCCAAACTGTTTTAACGAATCATATCATTTTATTATTTTGGAGTGTATCTGTTAACTGTCACGAGATAAATTTGCGGAGAAAGTATTTCTGATTGTGTCGAAACGCCATTTCTTCATATTAATTTTGATTATATAGGTAAGTATTTCTTCTATCTTCAATAAATTTTCCTCTCATTCAATGAAAACCAAATAAAAACATAATCCAAATTTATTCACTGATAATACGCAGATAATACGTATTCCCGTATCAAGAACTGTCCACCAACAACAAATAGTGAAAAACTGTTGGCAAAACTATTTTGTTAGGATAGAAGTCTTCATTTTCTGTTTATTTTCAATTCGTTTTCGAGTAACAATTAATTGTTTCTCAAAACAATATTAATAGCATCAAGTGACGTGTTTCAAAAACGACCTTAATGTCATATTGATAATATATTGAAAATTGAATGACGTAAGCGCTTAATTAATTTGTTCATACATTTTGATAATCAGATACAACATTATTAATCTATTCGTATTTTTCGGTGCAATGTTATTTGTTCCTATCTCATTAACCTCTATCTTAAAGTTTATTTAGAAACTCGACAACGTGTGTCAATATTTTTCAGGTCTTGATTAATCAAAACTGAAATGCAAAATAATATGAGACAGAAAAATAACAAAATTTTGAACCATTCCAAGCGTATAAGAATTACCATTATACTTTTTTAAAATCTTCTTTCATTTTCTTCAAACAGTAAATTGTTTGCATACAAATATTGTTAATTATTTATTTGTGATCCAATGATTATATTTATGTCACGACATATTATGACGTACTGTATATAAAATGACTAACAAAATGGAAAATCAGTTCTACAATTAACGTTCACTTGATAAGTACTTAGGATGACGCATCATCGTTATAATCGTATTAATGAACACGTTGGATTTTATAGGAAAAACCCTTATCTGACAACATGGCATTTTCATCGCCTATGCCTCCCCGAGATTTCTTGTTGGACGTATTTCAAAGGTAACATGGTGTCAAAAACGATAACTTGTTTATAGAAAACCACTTTCTTTAATTTGAATGTTAAAAATGATATTATTTTTTATCAGAGTGGATAGAGACAGGTCAGGAGCAATTTCAGCTGACGAATTACAACAGGCATTGTCAAATGGCACATGGAATCCCTTCAATCCAGAAACAGTCAGAATGATGATTGGTAAGAACATTGCATTTTTTATTTATTTTCAATAAATTTAATATTGTTTCTTTATTTCAGGTATGTTTGATAAAAATCAAAAAGGGACGATCAATTTTGAAGAGTTTGGAAGTTTGTGGAAGTATGTTGTTGACTGGCAAAATTGTTTCCGATCATTTGATCGTGACAACAGTGGGAACATTGACCGTAACGAGCTTAAAGCTGCGCTTGTACAGTTCGGCTACAATCTGACTGACGACCTTATTGATACTTTGATGAAGAAATTTGATAGAGCGGGGAGAGGGACTATCTATTTCGACGACTTCATACAATGCTGCGTTTCTCTGCAGGTATGTAAATTACAATTCAAGCCGAATTCTGATTCAAGTTAGATTCATTCAAACAATTAAAATGGTAAAATTATAATTTGAAAATGATATTGTTTCAGTCACTTACTGCAGCGTTTCGGCAGTTTGATACAGATTATGATGGATGGATAACGATTCACTATAATCAGTTCTTAGGGATGGTGTTTAATATGAAAATTTAAAACAACTAACTTACTCTTCATGCCAAACTCTTGTTGTCAAAGTATTTGTATACTAAAACAAATGTGCGTGTATTGAATGTACTGCATATTTAATACTTCGTTTTAATTTTGTATGAATGTTTATTGTAAATACTAAAGTATTAAAACAACACCTCAAATCCCGAGGCATTGTTAATGTTGCATTTTTATATAAAATCATACATCTACTATTCAAGTTTATTCAGGTTTATTTTAATTACAAATACGTGATACTGAATGTCAAAAATCTTTATATGTACCTCTTTCTTCTAAGATTGTTGAACATTTTTATATGTACTATGTAAATAAAATCTATCTCTACTCTGCAAATCGGGTTTATCTTTTATTTCACTTTTATTTAGAAATAAAGCCATTGAAACATATTTACAAACTGATTTATTTCAATTTTTAAGCAAATTTATAAGTTATTCCATTCACTTTGGAATTCTTGTATTTTTTCAAGTACGTCCTCAATGTTCTCACGTTTCGGCTTTCTCCATAAGTTTCTATCTACATCTAACATCCCTCCAATCACTTCCTGCAATTAATCAAAATGTTGTTAAACTGTTGTATAATACACATGTTTTATAAAAATAAATTATTTGTTCAACTTACATGAGCAAAATGTTGAGTAAACAACACCTCGTCTTCAATAACATGGGCAAAACCACCGTCCATCGCAAATTCAACTGCAAAATATGGCAATCCTTTTGGAATAGACTTTTGCAAATTTGTAAACTCAACTACTTTTTTGTTGACTGCCCATTCGGTTTCGCATTCCAGTAGTGCTTTCTGCAATAAATTAATGTTAATTTCTAGACATTTTTCATTCTTATAATAAACATTGTTGTTAAATAAAAAAACTTACTTTGAAATAAATTGGAGCCATGGAAGCTTCATCTTTAGGTAACGGTAAACATTCAACTTTCATGTGCGGAAACTTGTTTCTCTTCACATAAGTTTCAATGAAAATAGGCTCCTTGTCTTGTTTAGCAAAAAGTTTTGTCAATTTCTTTTTAAATTCCTAAATAACAAACAGACATTTTAAAGTTAATCATAATAATATCAATGAAAACTAAAATAGAATTCGAAAAATGTTACCTTCAATTCTTCATAGTAATCTTCGTCCAACTGAACTTGACAAGGGATATGAGTAATCGTTGACAGTATGCAGTGTCCAGGAACAAGTGAACTGGTTGCTGGAAGGCTAAGATATATTTTGGACGCTGTTGTAACAATGGTATGCTTCAACATTCGGTCAGAATCTATACACAGATGACAATTGTCCATACTCTTTGTCATAGTTTTATGCTCTTTAATTGCTCGCATACGTTCGCGAGCATCCTGTTTTGAACTAGAGCTTTCTTTCGTAATTTCTTCTTCAAAGACTTCTTCCATATCATTCTTCTGCAAAAGACCATTCAATCAAAATTTGTTTGAACTTGAAAAAATGAACCAACAGATAAATGAAATAATGATAATGTTACCTTTGACATAAGCTTCGTGAAAACTGCATCATCATCCATGTTAGAGCGTCCTCGTTCTTTTTCAAACTGGAATGAAAATGTAACAAGTTTATTTCACGACTAAAAAGAAAATGAGCATAATACGACAGTTGGTCAAAGTTTACCATGTCTTGTAAAGAATATTTGTCATCGTCAGCAAAGTATCGAACCCTCTGTTGTTGTTCATGGGTTTCAACTCGTTTCTTCTTGCGACTATTACTTTTATCCTCCGTTTCGCCTCTTTGGCTCAAATATCTCATGTTTCCTTTGTTATCAGTAGTAGTAAGCAGAACAACACCATCAGTTTTGTTGTTTGCTGCTTGTTTGCGCAGCTCTCTTGCTTTTTCCAATCTTTTTTTCATCTGAGTCACCAGTTCATGCCGACCCATAATCTCAGCTTTGACAATTTTTGCTCCCAATAAATTCATTTGTTCCTCCGTTAATATCTCATCAGAGTCATCTTGTACAGGCTGTTCTTTCTTAGGCGGAGGACTTTTTCGAACAGGCCGATCTTCTTCTTCGCGAGTAGATTTTTTAAAATCAGGTTTTTGCCAGTTTTTGGACGACCTTGAATTGGATGAATATGAACTTCTACTGCTGCTATAATGATCGTCATCATTTTCACCTGGCTTTTTGAAGGACGGTTTGCTATTTCGTGAATTTCTATTGAAGGAGTAATCGTCGTCTTTTGGCCGTCGCATCGAAGATCTGACATGATCTCTATCATCTTTGTATCTCTCTCTACTTCTTCTTCTTTCCCTTGATCTCGACCTTGATCTCTCTCTTTTATGCGATTTTGAATCGTAATTATTACGTCGATTTGATGATCTTCCTGACTGATCTTCTGCATCTTGGATCATTTTTTTAATTTTATCCAAAGACTGAAACAACGAAATATTAAGTAAGTGAAACATAAAATCAGTTACACTTGTTATACCAATTTGTTACTCCTTACCCCCCATCTTGCAGCAGCAACTTCTTCCAAAGATTTGCCTTCTTCTTGAGCAAACTCTTCAGCTCTTTTTAGACTCTTTTTTAACCATTTAACATCCATCATCATGTTTGCAGTCTTGTTTTCTTCTGGCATTCCCGTACCGCCATTTTTCCAGTATGGGTTTGATTCTCGGTCGGACTGACCTGGGGCTGCTACAATAGCACTTTTCTCTTGTTGCTTTTCTGCTTCCCGAGCTTTTCTCAGCTCATCTTTTGAAGTGCACGGAATTATACTGGAAAAATCCATCCATTCATCACGCTCGGTGGTTGCTTTTTTGTCTTCTTTTTTATCAACTTTTGGAGCTTCAACTACTTTTTCAACCCATTCATCAGAGTCTGAATTCTAAAAGATGAAAATTTATATGAAATTTATATCTTAATGTTTACATAAAAGGATATATTATATTGGTAATACATACACTACTCGAACTACTTGAATATTTCCTTCGTTTTTCCTTCTTTTTCTTTTTATCTTTACTCCTTTTATTTTTGCCCATTGTTGACGAATTAACTGATCTTAAATTAATTGACAACCAACTTCTTTCACTTGAAATATTAAAGTTGTTTTTATTTTTACGTTCCAAACGTGATGTTGACAGTATGAACCATGAAACATTCAAATCGCAAGAGATTCTGCTCACATTTTTTTGTAGTCTAGTAACAACAGTGATGGCAACTTGAAATTACCAAATATATTCCAGCGGGATAGTATGAATATCAAGGAAAAACATTGTGCTTTTAAATGTTCACTTATAAAATTTATTTTCTTTCTGTATAATAAGTAAAAAAATTATTAATTATTTTACAATAAAATCAAAAATCTCATTTCAACTCTTAAAATTGGTTTACAACATAGTATCCTGAAAACACATAATTGAGTCAACTTCATAAAATTAAAATGTACTAAAAAATTGCTAAAAATATGTTTTCGAGGTACTATCGATTCAAGTATGCTCGTTGTGCTCATTCAACAGCACGTCTCCTTTGGTTAAAAAGTTTCAACTCTCTGTACACTAATCTGGACAGCAACTGCAAAAGAGAATAAAGTAATTATTTACATTCTTTCTATTCAAAATGTTGAGTAAAAGATTAAAAAAAGTTACCAGAAGTGCAAGGAAATCAGCAGTCATGAGCATATAAAAAACATTGTGCCATCCATACCACCGTGACACGACACCTGCCAAAAGAGGCCCGACTGCAGCCCCAGCACTGCCAGTGCCATCGATAATTGCTGTCACTGTGGCAAGTGCTTTTGAATTGCCTCCTAAACAAGGATGCGTTCCAAGTTCAGCTGATACAGCGGTTGTTATTAGTGAATAGGGTCCGTTCACCATTAGACCAGCTAACAGTAACATGATAATATTGACTGCTACATTCAAGTTTCCAATATAATCATATATAAACAACTGAAAACAATCACACTTTAGTTGATGGATTCTGTTTACTTTATGAAAAAATCAAAAAAATGATTAATAGGTACCGTCGGAATGGCGACTCCCAACATTACAGTGCACGTCAAAGCACTCATCCCACTGTAATCAGAAATGACGCCAGCCAGAATCGCTCCAGCGATTCCTCCAACATCGAACAATGTCGAAATATCTCCACTTAATTCTGCACCATAAGTGGCTGGAAACGAAAATAGAAAAAGTGATTATCATCTTGGGTTTTTCATTTTAATGAACATTATAGAAAAAAATTAACTTACTGGAGGCAGCAATATACAATGGCAGCCAATAAAGGAATGTGTAGCTGACGAGTTTCGCAAAAAAGAGGGACAGGGAAAATTCCATAACGCCGGGTATTCTTAATGCTCCCATGAATCCAATAGCTTCATTTCGAGCGATGTAATGTCTATTACCGCCTAAAATCGGATCAGTTTCACTCCTCTCTATCTGTAATTCAAATAAATTTGTTATTGATATATCAATAAAATTGAATGGACAGAAAATTGTATTAATTACAAACAATATAAAAGTTAATTCAATATTACATCTGACAATGGTCATTACATACTTTATTGTTGTTCATTCAAGGCGTTTAATCAGCATTGTAAGTTGATTGAAAGTGTTGAAACAAAAGATGAAGTTAAAAAAAGCAAACACTGAATGAAAAATATTGATACGATTGACAAATAATGATCAATCAGTGTATTTCTTTTTTGAAGAAGTCATTAACAATACTGTGTTAAATTGCTATATGAACATTAAAAACAAAACAGTGCATGCACTTACATCAATAGAATCTGCATAACGCCTGGGGTTGCGATAAACGATGTGCTACAGGTGTACGAAATCAGGGTTAATTTTTTTAGTAAAAGCTATTTTCATGCTCAAGTTATGAAATGCAAAATTAATGCAATAAAATAAAAATAAATAATTTCGTCACAATATAGCAGTAAAATCATATAAAAAAGTAGGATTTTAACGCTACCAAAAGTTCATGCTTCGAGCCTGCATTTTAAAAATTGAATTAAAAGTTAAAAGCAGTGTCATGTGTGAATGTAACTGAAATATTCAATCATTTCCTTTGTCGCCACTCACATCTTCCTGATTGACACTCATATCTGTATCGTGAGTATAAACTCCCTCATCTGAACTGAGGTTGCCCTCGTCCAACCTCCTATAGACTTGGGTTGAAGGTGACACAAGTCCCACATCCGACGGATTCGGTGCCAGAAAGAGAAACATGGCAAATCCGATAAACCCCATTATGGCTCCGGGCACCATGAAACTCCGACCCCAATCAGTCTCCACATAATATGCTGCTATTAAACCGCCTAGAATGTTTCCTAACGACGTGTGCGAATTCCAGATTCCAAAAAGTAAACCTTTTTTTCCTTTCCCAAACCAGTTTCCTACTATTGTCACAACGCTGGGCCAACCGGATGTTTGAAAAATTCCCCCTAAAGCCTGAAGACAAGATTATCATTTTAATTGTTAAAACTTTATTATAAAGTTATTATAAAATTAGGGAAAAATGTTTTTACCTGAACAAATATAAAATACCAGAAATTATGAATGTTGTAAGAGGTGGCCAGACCAAAAAGGTAACACGAAATTCCAGATCCGAGCATTCCAAGTGCAAGGAAAAAACGCAAATTTACTCGTTCTGCTACCAAACCACTGAAACGAAAAAACATGTCTTTGACTAAGAATACCTTTAACTTGTTAAAATGTTATTGAAATAATATTACCTTATGAACATGGCAATGGCATACGTAAATAGAAAAGCAGAATCCAAGGTACCAAGTAAAGCTGGTGCGTCATCAGTGTCTGAAAGGAATAGAAAACCAAAAACTATTTTGATAATCTTATTTAATTAAAACGATTGAAAAAAAAAACAAACAAACAATAAAAACTTACCGAAAGGAGCCCAATCACACCACGTGTATTTGTTATGATCATCAATGATTACATCTGGAGTTGGTGTTACTCCAGTACAATTTCGGTTCAAAACATTTTTCACCACTGAGATAGGTTTTCTGGTCATGTGATAACAAGTGTAGGCCATATAAGTCAAAGCTAGTATTCCACCCTTGTGCCATGTCAGTCGGTTGACCCTGCATTGTGGGCAACATCTCTTCGCCAAAGTTGTGAGCCATTTTAATCCTATAGGTACGTCTCGAGTAGATCCTGCCATTGCCACTCTTTAAACACGACGATTTTCGTTTGTAATTTCAGATTGTTTAAAAAAATATCACAGAGATATATTCCTGCTATTCATGCAGCTTTTATTGCTTGCATTTGTAATACTTCGGTGATAACAGTTCGTAAAGGGGCCTGCAACAATTAAAATTTTTAGAAATTTTGTCATTTTTTTCCAATAACTTTCTTTTTTTATAATAATAGTTATTTTGTCATTATAGATTACTAGTAGTAATTATGAACAAATGTAGACACTTTTGTAACAAACTGTTTTTCAAGTTTATCGTTAAACAGATAACCTATTGAATAGCTTGCTAGGCAATATAGTTATAAATTTTAGGTAGTATAAAGAAGACTGTTTTGTCTACTATTGAAGAATAGTTCTTATCATATCTAATTAACATTGAATCATTCTTTCATACGACACTTTATCTATGCTGTTTGACAGCCCAAGTTAGAAATTAATTAGTGGCTCTTTCATTGTCTTTTAAAATTTTGTAATTGTATTGAAAATAGGCATATTAATTTTAAATAATGAATTAGTAATTATAGATTTCACTTTCTACAAAATAAAAGACCTCGATAAGACATTTTTAAAAAAGAAATTTTTGTCTGCGTATTTGAATTTTTAAACAAAGAAATTGCAAAGAAGTCATATTGAATCAATGATAGGGTAAAAAATTATATAAAATTATTCAACTCTTACCTGTTATATACAAATATTAATACAGAAGTCAAAGCGGTTGGATAAACAATTTGGACATCTCTAAAGTGGTCCTTCCGATGGAACCAAGGTTCCTTTGATGCTATTCTGAATCATGATCTGTAATAAAGACGTGCTTAGAGAGAGAGGTTAACACTGCTTCTGATTTCTGTGACCGAACAAAGCTAATTATTCAAAACTTAATGTTTTTTGATTGCCCAGAGTTTGTTATGTTACTGATAAAAAAGGTAAGCTTACTTTTGTTTGCCAGTGCTTGAACACCCCGCAATTTTAACAATGGCTGCAGACATTGTCGATGTTTATAATCCAACTGACAACTGACACAAACTGACATCAACAGCTAAAGGACAGAAACATCACATCACAGATGGAGAAATGCTGCGGTTCTCATTTTGTGACGCGGCGAATGACACTTGAAGAATTTCAACAGTGGTTACCAACTTGCTTATTACAGACGTATGGTGAAGTTGAGCATATTTTGATATCCATAAAGGACAAATAAAGGAGTATTATTATTAGTTCTTTATTTCAAAATGTGATCATTTATAAAATTGCGGTAAGATTATCATATCGACCCAATAAGAATATACAGGTTTAAAGTAAACACAAGTATATAGTGAATTGAGGTTAACGTTTTGTACACAAACATCTCTGAATCTAACTTTGACAGGTAAGTTATTCTTGTACATTTTAAAATGATTGCATGTTATGTATTATCAAACTTCAAAATATTGGTGAATTTTAATTCATTATTTTGATTTCAAGAAATGGATATTACGTGGGATGATCAGCTGTCTGCTCCACAACAAATAAGTCAAAAGAAACTGATAAATATTTTGGATTCGATCGGTGGAAAGAAAGATCTGATTATTGAATCGAAGTTGATCAAAATCTTGGACTCTTTTATTGGAGCTAAAACATTAAGGTACAATTCGAACTAATCAAAGTAATTCGTGCTTTGACATTCGCAAAAACTCATGACAATGTTTCAGACAATATGGAGTTGAGAAAATATTCAAGTTTGAGTCGAATCTACGGCCAGCTAATTCTCAAAGAGTTTTCATCACTTCGTATGACTTGATTTCTTGTAAACGAGTTCTTGATCAAATACAAACTGAATCGTCCCAATCTCCAGGATTGTTTCATCATTTAATAGTTGTGCCTTATATTTTACGTGCCTTGGAATTGCTCATAGAAGAAGAAGGTTATAAAAACAATTTGATTTCTCATGCAAATGTTAAGGACAATTTGAGTAACATTAGACATTTGAGTTAAACATTATTTTTAGGTCTTCATGGTTTAGTTAAATTGTACCCTCTGACATGGGAATTCGTGAGACTGGATGGCAACGTTTTATCCCTGGAACTTCCATTATTTAATGATCTCTACTATTATAAAGACTTTCAACTCTTGCCGGCGTTGGCTCGTAGTTTATGGACCATGACACTAATTTTAGGATCACCAAAGACTTTCATAGCAGTTGGCAAACGTAGCCAGCAGGTCGTGGATTTGGTACAGACTGGACAAGTTTATGCAAACAAATCAAGTCAACTTGGAGCGATGATAGTCATGGACAGAACTTGTGACTTGGTGTCCTTGTTACTCACCCCTGTTACTTACCTCGGGCTCATGGGAGAAGTGATTGACATCAAAGCAGGTGTTCCCATTTTGAATAAAAAACAGGAAGCTAAATTAGATCCAAAGGAGGATCGGATTTATGCTGAAGTTAGGGACAGTCATTTTACCGATGCTCTTTCTACTTTTAAAGCAAGAACAGTGGCTTTAAAATGTAAGGAATAAGAATAAGGATAATACAAAATGTTTCAGTTCAGATTGTGAAGAATGTGAATTCATTTTGTCAAATTTGTTACTTATTACAGCAGACGAAGCAGCATGTAAAGTAACAAATGTTAACGACTTGAAAGATATTGTGCGAGAAATGGTACCCGTTCACCTTGCTAGAAAAAAGCAATTGCAATTTCACATGTCAGTATATGAGACTGTGATTCATGCACTGAGTTCTGAGTTTGAAGCTCTAAACAGTGTCGAAAAGTCAGCCTTGGATAATACTGGGAAAAAAGAAAGTCTGGAGTACATAGAAAAAAATATTGGTAAATCGAGTGGCTATGTGATTGTTATTCAGAAATTGCATGGCATTGTTATTTTTAAAATGGTGTTTCTGTTGATAGATGATCATCCTTTGAGAAGTCTGCGACTGCTGTCTCTGTTGTCTTTAACTAATGATGGATTGACGAGCGAAGAAGTTCAAAACATCCAAAAAGCGTATCTTCACGCTCATGGGTTCAAAAACATACCACTGTTTTATAATTTAACAAATATTGGACTATTGAGTTACAAGACAGATAATGTTTTGCAAAAGCTTTCGAGGAGCAGTAAATGGTTGGCAGATGCTAAAAGACTAAAATTATTGCCAAAATCGACAGCTCCAGTAGATATGCAGGGTCCTAATTGTCCAAGTTATGTTTTTAATGGATCTTATATACCAACGATTGTAAGTTGACACTGAAAATTTTCATTAAGATTTTACTCAATTTTAATTGTAATAGTACACTACTAATAGATTGTAATTTTAGGCTCAACTGTTGAATATCGTGGTATCAGAAAGAAATAACTTGACGAAAAATCAAGACTTGCTTGGTATTCCAGACTGCACAATCAAAGGAGAAGGAACTCCTTTGAGTCCAAAAACAGTATTAATTTGTGTTGTCGGAGGTGTTTCATATGGTGAAATCTCAGCTTGCCGATTTATTGAAAAGTCAGCTGGTATAAGACTTGTAATAGCTTCTGACAACATTGTAACTGGCAACAAATTGATAGAAGAAATACAAAACATTTAATTTGTACCACGCTATCTTATCAAATAATTTTGATTGTAAATAAAATACTTTTTTATAAAAACAAACATAAGATTCTCAAACAGTTAGAATAAGTAATATAATAGGAATCAGTGATTTAAGGAAACCATTTGACGAAGTAACAAAATATATTATTTATTTATCTTATTAAATAGTACCAGTCAGTTCTTAGACAAAATGTACTAAGATTATGCAAGTTTCTTCTTCCACAAGTATTGATTCTTAACATTTTAACGCAAATCACTCATAATTTTAGAATAACAAGATGAAATATTCAAGCAGTTCAAGTTTATATTTTAAAAATTTGAGTAATAGTAACGTTTTGAAAAGGACGCAAGAATAAAATGTTTTCAACAAAATACATAGAATGACGAACGTAACCGATCAACCTCATAACATGAAAGCATTGACATTTGTTTGCTCAGTTTCTTTTAAGGTACGACGTTCCAATTGTGATTTGGACTGTTTTGTTGAATCGTGAGTTTTTTGATGAGACAATAAGTTGTAACGCTGAGCGAACCGTTTTAAACATACTGAGCAACTGTATGGTTTCTCTCCTGTGTGTACCCTCATGTGCCTCGTCAGGTGAGATGTTGATAATAATGACAAATTACACACCTAAATCAAAGGAACATAATGTTATTAACATGAGAATACAATTGTTTTGTTATTAATCATCAAAAACTTACACTGCACTTGTAAGCTTTCTCTCGAGTGTGTGAAAGAATGTGCATGTTATATGACGTATGGTGGACAAATCTTTTGCCGCAAATTTCGCACTGGTACCGCGTTTCTCCAGAATGTATCATCATGTGCCTGCTCAGAGTGCCTTTTTGTGTAAAACATTTTCCGCAATCGGAACATTGGAATGGGTTGACTCCGTTGTGCATCCCTATGTGGACCTCTAACGCCTGTCTATGTCTATACGAATGGCCGCATATTTCACACATAAATGGTTTTAACTCCGAATGCAACTTTACATGTAGACGCAGTTCCGATTTAGATTGACAGCTTTTCTTGCACGATGGACAGTCTAAACTTTGCGGTGCTTTCAGTTTCACTGGTTTCAAATTTTTGAAATCTACATCTAAGCTATCGTTTGAATCCTCTTCTTTGACAATAACTGCAAACAAAAGTTAATTCAACATTAAATTGTCTACGTTGTCCAAGAACTCAAAATGGAAATCATATTTTATGGAAGGATTTTCTAATTTACCTATTTTGTTTTTTTCAGTCTTTTGTTTGGCACCGTTCAATCTAACAGCTTTGTTCGCAGAAAGTGTTCTTTCTGCTTCAAATGATGTAGTTATGACATCATTTTCAGGAGTATCTGAAGTAACTATTTGATATGAATGATCATCATCAGTCAAATCCTTGGCAGCGCTTTCAAAGTAATTCTTCAACGTGTAAGCCTTGCCAATATCTGGTTTACGGGTTGGTTGAATCAGCGCAAACTTTTTAGAAAACTTGTCAGGTTGAATTTTTGGTTCTTCCTGGACGACAACGTTGATATCTCTTTTTTCTCTTTTGGCGATTACGTTTTTGACTTTTGATTGATGTATTTTCAAAATTTCCCTTTTTGTGTTTTGTACGGTCCATTGTGCTTGTTCATAAAGTTTGAAGAGGTTGTAGCATTTTGCCACAAACAGACGAGTTTGAACTGACAGGTGTCTCCGAACCCAAGACATTAGCAACAATGGTTGCTAATTTTTGGTCACTATACTTGACTGTTGTGTTGTTTACATTCACACTCGAAGCTATGTTGATATTTGCATCACAAACGAGACAGTTTTGTTCCATTTTTTATCTTAAATTTTCACTTTAGCTCGGTATTTACTTTTTTAGAAGTAAACATAAACACTTTTTTGAACGATCGAACAAAACCGGGCACGTTTTTAATGTTTCCATCTTTTCAAATAACATTGACAAATACTAATTTGACCTTGACAAAATTGTTTGCTTTTGTCAACAGCTTGTTTGTCGACAATTTAACAAGTAAAATCGAGTAAAATTAACCACGATATCAAAACATTGTTGACTCGAGTACCGCTGTCGGTAAAACAGATTTATTTTAGTTTTTCTATTGCGCGGCTGGCAGCACTATCGCTGTATACATGCAGTCTGCACACCAAACATCGCCGACACCTTTAAAAACAAGTGCCTTTGTGTTACCATTTTTCACGTGCATTTTTTTGAGTTTCGCAAATTTTTGCACAACTATTGTTTTGTTGTGGCTGCCAGTGATACGTTCCAAGGTATCTTTCAATATTAGTTCTTAACTTTTAAGACAGTCATGGCGTTGATAATCTTTTGCACTTGGGTTTTATTTTTTTTTACTTGGTAAAGGTTTTTTTTTCAACGTTTTCACTATAATTAATGGTAAAAAATAGTGTCTTCGTTGAAGGTTTGGATTTCATGGGTTAAAAATTTGAAATGCTTGTTTTTTCTGCGATAATTTGGCCGGGTTTTTCGCTTGGATCCACAAGTGGTTTTGTGCATGCCATCGTATCGCGTGTGCATGTGTGATAAGATGGGCTCAGGGGCAGGAATAAAAAACAACAACCTGAATGTTATTAATTCATCTACAACTTAATTTCTGTCGCAGAATCTGAAGATGAAAAATGTCAGATGGAATTTTAAAAATTATGTTCGAAATCACGGATAATTTGCATCCAATTAGAGAGTGTTTACATATATAAAAACAACATAAAAGTTTGTTTATATTGACAATCGTTCCGAGAAGTTTGGTTTGTTATTGATATCATTTGTTTTCTTTCAGTTTTTGAACTTCTTTATGTTTTCTTTTGGAATTGTGGTTTGTTATTGTTTTCATTTGTTTTCTTGCAGTGTTTTCACTTTTCTATGTTTTGTTTTGGAATTGTGGTTTCATATTGTTTTCATTTATTTTCTTTCAGTTTTTTTTCACTTTCTTATGTTTTGCTTTGAAATTGTGTTTTGATATTGATTTTATTTGTTTTTTTTTTAGTTTTTTCACTTATGTTTTGTTTTGGAATTGTGGTTTTTTATTGTTTTCATTCATTTTCTTTCAGTTTTTTTACTTTCTTATGTTTTGTTTTGGAATTTGGTTTTGGTATTGATTTTATTTGTTTTCTTTCAGTTTTTTCACTTATTTTTTTTTTTTGAAATTGTGTTTTGTTATTGTGTTCGTTTGTTTTCTTTCAGATTTTTTTACTATTCTACGATTTGTTTTTATCTTCCACTAATTGTGTTTTGTTATTGTCTTGTGTTTCAGAAAACAAACTCTATTCTTCGGAAAATGAATGTTGGGATATTATTATAATACATTTACATTACATCCTGTTTTTTGATACAGTACAAGGATATAATTCTGAGCCTATTTGCAGAAACAGTTTGATTGAATTTGTGAGGTGAGTTTTGTTTACAAACTTTCTTATTTTTAATTTTTCTGTTTACTCGATTCTGTTATCGATTTTGTTGTTTGTTATCGACTTTTAATTTGAAAGATACTTTATTTGATTATTAATGAACGAATCTAACGCTTATCTTAGAAGCAAAATTTTTTTGGCCAATTTATCGCAATGTTGCAAACTCGTTTTTCTGTTTTAAACACGTTTAACTAATAACTTAAGATAATGCTTAGATGTCAATAATAATTTGCGCGAGGGCTTGTTATACAATTTTTGTTCAAAATTCAAGAATTCTATTTGTGAAACCGAAGTAGACACCTTATAAATTGATTTGAAATGTGAGCTACTACTAATAAATTGTTAACCATAAATCTCTTTACGGTTGATTTCAAGTTTGAGTAATTAAAATTGTGAAATGATTCGTTTTAAAGATATTCGTTTGAAATTCATAATCGAATAATCAACTCAATCATGTGTCGGTGTTTCATAAATGAGAGTACAGACGGTACAGACGCACAGGTCTAGATGGCAGGAGCGGTTTCATATTCCGCTGGCTGGTTTGAATAAATAATGAAAAACCTTGATGAAATTGGAAAATGCAATTCAGGCTATTCCAAAACGTATTAATTTTGCAAATTTCATTTCAATGAAAACGAAATTCAAGTTGATATTTATTTGATACAAATATTTAATGAGTTAGAAGCTTTTTGAAAGACCGTAACGGCAAATTAAAATTGTCATTCAGTTTGTTTCGCGACAAATTGAACAAAACCTCGAAAGGGGTCTGGCATAAATTGAAAAGCCGACTCAATGAAATTGATGAAAATATATGTTTATGTTTATACTCGATAGACATGCAAAAGAATATTATACAATATGTTTTATCTGGAGCACACACACACATTCTGTTGTTTTTATTAGCATGCCCGGACGGATAATTGCAGTTAAAGTATATTATTAAGCAGTTAATTAAGTTTATTCATGTTGTTATATAATGTTCGTGAGTGCTTATTTGCAGTCATTTTGAATCAAGAATAAAAAATGATTAAATTCACAACTGCCTATAAAAATACACTTTGATGCTCTGAGTTTGTTTCAACATAAATAATGATCAATTGAGAGGAGGTACCGTCTTTAATTATCGCTTGCACAAAATTATGTGAATCAAGTATTATGGATGTTGGTTCCGTTCAACATTTTCCCAACTGTTTATAACTATTACGTTATACATTTTTGCGTATCTTGATATGTATTAATCTTGATGCAAGTTGTTGTTATGTATGCATTAGCATCATAAAAAATTACCGTTTTCTTATTTCTCCTGCGCGCTATATATTTTACATTTTTGCAAACACACGTATTTTGTTTCCTCTTTTTGTTGCATCCAACTGCTGGATGCTTTTCTCTTGGCGTTTTTTTTTTGTTTAATATGTAATCAATCAACAAAGTGCGCCTGTCCGTGTGTAAATACACGGTGCCCCGAGTTGATTAAAGAATAGTACATTAGCGCAAGATAAATGGGAAAATAAATCTTTCTATCAAAAGCGTATAAGATTATACGGCTCGCAAGCTGCACGCTCGAGCAACTTTGAATCTTAGATTTGTTTTTAATTTTGTATCAAACTAAAATAAAGATCCGGGCGCGCGGGAACAAAAGCAACCTGCGACTTCCTTTGTGCTCAGTCAGATAAATAATTAATCATACTTGAAATTGCGTATAAATTTTAATTTATTCGAACCTTTTGAAACGAACGTCAAAAAGAATTGGGAGTTATTTTTTATTTTTTCAATTTTGAACGTGTAATTTTGTGCGGATGAAAAAATGATGTCTTCCCTTTCTTCATCCCCTTTGAATTGCGTCTCGTTTATGAAAAATTGATCAGCCTCTATACATTCCGGCTGATTATATTATTTTGGATAAAAAGTATACAAAAAGAGGACCGGAAGAAGGTCACGGAAATTGCCATGACAAAAAACTAAAGAGAGGACAAAAATCGATAAGCTCTTGTGCGGTTTTGTTTTAACTGATGCTGGATCTTAAATTATTTGTGAGCTTTCATCGGTCGGTTTATTGAGTTAAACCGGCGTGTCCGAATCTGCAAACGCGTGGTTTATTCCGTTTGCCTTGATAAGGGAAAATTTATATTTATAGCCGTGCATAAGTATATTGACATCCGCGTTAAAGATAACCAACAATGCGCGTTACATATACACACCTGTATAAAATATACGCGCGCTATAAATTGATATGAAGCGCGTTTAATATTTCGTCTGGCAACACGCGCCTCTCCTATTCGAATTATTCGCGTATCAAAAAGACATTCGTTACTTTATGCATCTGCATGTACATTTTGAAATTAATGTTTTGATTAAATCGATTGCCCGACGAAGAAACTAAAAGTTCGCATTATCGATTTTGTTTTGTCCGCACACACAAACACACACACACACAATTGCCGCAGAAAAATTTGCAGCATGCAAAATGTCTGCGCGTCTGTGTGAATTGCATAAGCTCATTTGAATTGCATTCGCGAAAAATTATTTTTCCCTCCCTCCCTCCCGTTCCCTTCAGCTCCGCGCGCTCACAAGTTATTTATCATTTTGTTTTTCAATGAATTAATTCAAACTTGGAATCGTAAATCTTGCGCGATTTCGACGACACGCTGCGCGCCAAGTATTTTGATTTTGCATTATTTATGTTTTACAATCGATCGATCGCCTGTCACGCTTAAAATGTAATCCAAAACGATTATACGCAAAATTATTTATTAGTGCGTTAGTCGCGCGATTTAATTTTACTTTAATCATAAATTTCGCATTAGCATAACGATTTTTCCATCGTTATTTACATACCATTCGTAATCGCTCTTTTCGATAGATACGAAAGACTTAAAATTTAAATGTTTTCAAATTAAATTTTTTTTGTATCTAATGTTCTTCTGTCGTTTGAACGAATTTGCAAAATTGCTGGCACAAAATCGAAACATTTTCTTTAGATTAATGTGTAAAAAAGCAAGAGAGATTAAATCGACTTGATCTAACTTTATTAGACAGTGGAATTTGAATTTTAATATCTGTTTGACACTCTGCAATGATTAAAAGTGAGAAAAAAATTCAATTATAAATACATTTAAAAATTAACGACTGTTTAAACTCATTCCTTATTATCGTTTCACAAATTTCCATATAAATTTGTTATTAACTTTGATAAAAGCGCGAAACTTTTTTAATCCATTACAATATTTTGCTCCGCCAGTACAGACTCAGGCGTGTCGTATAATTAGATTAAAATTTGCAAAGTTTTAATATTTTTCTTGATTACATTTAGACTTGTATAATTTAACATAATTCAGTCCGCGGATGATAATTATCATTCTCATGATGTAATTCTGTTCCAGCTTTGTGAGTTCTTGATGAAGAAACGCCTTCGACCAGGGATGAGTTTTCGGCTGCTCTAAAAAATAAGGCAGATGAGGAAGAAAAAACACGGCACTCACTCGTCGGTGCAATCAGATATCTCAGACGACATTAACCAGTGTCAGGTAAGAACTAATTGATATACTTTTCCACTATTTTTTTGCAGATGATATACATACAAAATTGATGAGAAATAACAAAAAAGAAACAATCTAAGTAGCTGATGAATTTTGGAAAAGTTTTGTCGCGCGCGTAAAGTATATGTATCAAAATGCGCTTGCAATATAAATGAGCGCTCTCTTGGTCGCGCATCATTAATCGATCGCAAAAACTTGCGTATTTTCATAAGCAATTCATAGCCTGTGTCATGCCTTAGAATGAGTACATTATTCACCGGCATCGAAGAAAAGGGCGCCATTCATATTACGTATGCCATGAGTTATTATGCCCTTTTAATGTTTAATGTGTTTGCTTTCCTTCGCTGGTCGTCGTGGCTTTATACACAGTAAAAAATCGCGACCCAACTGAAATACAATTTGTGTTGTTTTGTGAGCTACACAAGTTATGTTTAATGATTCACACAAAAATTATGTAATTATGTAGACTCTGCGTTGCATCAAAATCAAGTTTTAATTTATAATTTAAACTATACTACTGAGTGGAAAAAGTGGTCTTGTAAATGATTATTATAAATTGAAAGTCAAAGTGAAAGAAGGATCAAGTAATAATTAAGCATTTATGCATACTGAGATACTCTTTAAGATGTTGAATCGATTTTCTACTTGGACATTATTTTTTATAATATTGCACGAAAATGTACATTTTATTATTAACTTACACAACATTTGTGATTGAAATTCAATGTATGTATTGTTTCATTCAAAATTGTGTAACTGAAAAGAACACAGACAGGATTCGAGGCACTTTGTGTTTTTGTATAAAATTTAATCGCAAATGGACAAAAGTCTTGTAAAGTTGGCTGGCAATTTTTTATTGTGTATGTTTTACTAAGTAAATTACTGTTTTTTTGTTCGTCCATGTTAATGTTGGCTCAATCGATTGATGGCAACGCTGCACTCTGCCGTTGACTTCTCATCGGCTCCGTTCCCCTCGCACTTTCTTCTTTATACGCGATACCTTCATCAATTTTCATTCTCTTATTATCGCAAAAACCCTTTCGTTACTTCGTTTTCAGCTTATTGAGCGTGAATAAACACTCAGCACCGGGTTTTATGTGTCCCTTATGTCTTCTCATCAATGTCCTCCACGATCTTTTTATAACACATTTTTATAAATAATCACATCTACAGCTCATAATCTTTCTGCAAACACACAACACCATAGATATCTCCCGATCTTATCAGCGTCGCCAAACTAATTCTCTCGTTTTTACTTGTTTGACTGAACAATTTCTTTTGTTTCCTTAACGTTGTTACATTGTCAAACACATTTTCAGTGTAAATCGCAAAAATGTTATATCAGTCGTCGACCAGGTTATAAAAAAGTAAGAGCAAAAAGAGGGAGAGAGAGGAGGGAGGGGGTAGAATAGCTTATGAAAGTCTGATTAATGATTTTTGCAGCGCGCACTTTTTGATTTAATTCTCAGCGTTTCAGATGAATAATGCACGCCTCAGTCTTGGCCGATCGCTATCATTGTCACTATATATGTTCTATAACAAAGCTTGAATCAAATGGTATTTTCACAGCGCCCCGCTGATATAATTTTACACTTTTCAAAGGAGTGGTCATTCGCTGTCTAGAAGGATTTGCAGCTCTACTAATTTTGTACTTCAATTCATTAATTCATACACGCAAGGCGTGTTTTAAGTGCCAGTTGTAAGCTAAATGGGCAGTCATGAAGGCCAAATGAATAGTTGTTGGATCGATTTTTCGGCAAATTGTATTAGAAATGTTGTGCGATAAAAGTTTAGTGGGTCGATTTTCTCGGAACCGTCGCGCATTTTGCCGGGCATTTTTATTTCGGTATTAAAATAACGTCAGCAGCGATTCTCAGAGTTGTTGTGTGAATGTTGTTCGTAAAGGTGAATTATTAGAAATGTAAACCAACGCTGTTTGTATAGTTGAGCTCATACAATGCTCGGCATTCTTGAGCCTTTTTCAACAAACGCGTCAAATAAATGTGCTCTCTGTTTTAAAATCATTGACGCCCGGAACGCAGCTTTGCAAGTAATTTCACGAAACTGTTTGTTAAACTTTCCAATCGCCAATCAACACGTTCAAGTTGCTCCCAGCTGTTAATTCCCATAAGACATCATGCAACTGGATTTATATTTTTGCAGTATTTTTAGTATAATGTTATTAAAAAAAGAAACGCGATGTTATTTTTTAACATCCTATGCGGTCAGTTCATTAAACAATTATCTTACTGCAATAGACTGAAAGTTGTATCATTGAAAAGTCTGTGAATGGTAGAATAAATTAACCATCCCTCGCACTAATTCAAACAGCGTTGTCATTGTAAATTCTATAAATATAGTTGCATTTGAATGTTCTTATTTAGCAGGCACACACCAACGCGACAGTCTATTTTAGTGTTTGATACAAAATATGCATGTGAGCTGCATGCATTGCTCTTTAATAAGCACAAAACTTTCATTCGCCGCGAGATGCATTGACACCAACAAAATGCACGCTATGACGGCGTCGCGATAGCCGCTGACAATGCGACCGGACTCTGTCGCAGTGGGGTAGGCTTCAGAGCATTCACAGCCGCCAGCGCCGAGCTTCAGCATCGCCATTAAATAAGCATGCTGATTTGTCGCCCGCGTATTGTCACCTCCGATAGCTTTCGTTCTACACTCTATATACATATCTGTTTTGCCCCAAAACGCCAAAACGTTTTTGCGCGTCCACTTTATACATTTGTATTAGACCACTGAACTCACCAATTGTCCACTTACATTTTCAATTCGAAATGCTTTTTACTCCCCATAGGCTTAACAAATTGATACAAAGTGGAAACAATTAAACTTTAATAATTAGTTCTAATAACTGAGAAGTTCAGATAGTCGATCTTTGCATTCCAAATCTTTTTATATTGATGAAAAAAAAACTTGTTTCTTCAATAAAAAAAGTTGAAGTTCACAAAAGTTGAAAACATATTTTCATAAAAAATAATATTTAAAACTTGAATTATTGGAAACTTTACAATACACCAAAACTATCTTCTTGTTAGTTCTCTTCAATATGCAAGGATTTGTAATCCTCCACTTTGAACCCTTATCAATTGCTGAACGATTGACAATAGTTTGGTTTATGCCAAGAGCCCAAAATTGTTAATTTACCAATTCATTTTTCTGGACGTGCGAAAACTTGAGTGTGTATACATCTGTGAGAGTATTACAACACACGTTGACGTCAGAGCAATAATTTGTCCGTTCACTGGAGCAACAATTATTATCCGTTCAGGAATTATTAGCGTCCGCTTAGCTATAATTATTGCTGCAAGGGCAATAAATCCTGCTAGGGCGAACTGTGTAGCGGCGCTTATTATTATTCTAGCAACTATCTCCACGGTTTGTACGTTGTCTCGCTGTCTTGTTTGATATGTTACGATCAAACTTGAAACGACCATTGACGAATATAATAACGTATTAACGCGGATGTTGCACTCGATTTGCAACGTTTTGTGTTCTATACAAACAAATGAAATTCTCATCCCATTCAGTTTCCAATCATCCGCCGAATCTAATCATATAATTTATTCAGCCGTATTTCCTATTCACAAATTGTTCATGCAAACTTTTTTGGTTTGCATTTTTTTGTATGTCGCTGAAGTAGGTCTAATCATGATTAAATCAAAGGGGCGATGATGAGATGGTTATCCAAAGTAAGATCGACACATCGATGCGATTCCAAGTGCGGTTTCGACTTGACGATCATCATCCCCTAAAAGAGCGATGTAATTTGAATTTTCCACATGTCGGTTCTTGGTTTCACGCCTGTCTGGGTTGCAATCACGAGGAAAGTCTAATCGTTCGTAAAGCAAAATCTTGCGACGTGAATTCATCGTTTCTGAATGAACCATTGGTGGTGAAATTTGCGTGATGTTTGCATTACTTGAGTGTCGCGCGGTTCAATCGATCGTGTCATTCTCGAGTTGGGATACAAGAAGGGAAAGAAGGTTGCTTGTCCAGGGCAATTAATCCGCGGCAATAGAACGATTAGAAGCAACTGTACAAGTCGGTGCAATTTGCTCACAAGAATCGAGTAACGAGCAACGATAGCTCGTTTGATTCGCTGACCTCTCTCACGGCTCTCGGGTTACGTGCCAATTATCATTTTGCTTTTGTTTTTGCCTGATCTTTTTTTCGCGAATGCAAGCGCGCTATTTCAAATCAGCAGCCTTATCAAATGAAGGATTACAGTTCTACGCGTAAAAGCATAATCAAAAGTTTGCCCTGCGTAACTTGTGAATTTAGACGATCCGTTCTCGACGGATCAAGAGGCGTGCCGAGAGAACTCCTAAAATCGACAGATGCTCAAGTGTACTTGAGCCGGAGTCTTAATTCACAGAGTATAACGCACGTTCTGGATTACGTATTCATAGATATGTAAATGTATTTGCTATTGGTTTATTAGATCAGGGATAGATATTGTAATCATGTTCGGTGAATTGTGCGCCGCCACCCCGGGACCCCTTAGCCCTTGAGTGGTCATCCTTGTTTGTACGCGCACCCATCACTGCTGCACGCTCGCGCGTTTCCTCTTCCTTTATTAGATCGGAGATAGATATTGTAATCACGTTCTTAATCGAGTAATCCTCGGGACCAGTCGTCCTGCGGGAGCACCACTACGACCTCCCAGCGCGCTCGCTTCACAAGCCGCCAGTGCCGAAAGTCACACGCTGCGTTTTTGTCACGACCGAGTCCGTTATTAGCATCGCCAAATCAAAATCGGCGCAACCTAATTGAAACGCAACAGGAACAATTTTGTCACTTGTCCTCCATCACAAAGCGCCCAACTTTTGCATCTGCTGCTGTACAAGCTAGGAATCGCGATCCTCGAAGCAAATTGTTTGTAATGCGAACGTATAATTGAGCCGACAGAGTGCTTCTTATTGGGCTTTTCTCGATTACACGCACGCCCCCTCGTAGCTGATAAACGTGCACGATGTTACACGCACACCCCCACCCTCGAGCAAGATTTCTCGCGAGCGCATGGGCCGAGTAATGTTTTGTGATCGTGGGCATCACCTTGCGCATCGGCGTTGACCGTGCCCGCTAAACAGCACCATCGGCGAAGATCTAACGGGCGATGATCCGATGATCGAACAAGTCGATCGTGACTCGCGGCTCTGTATACGGTAGCCCGGTCGGCGCACAATCACTTTGTGCGCCGCATACCCTTCAACTCTAAATCGGCTAAACGCCGATGCCCCTATAACCGCCGCTGCGATGATTGATATGTTAGCATCGGCATCGAGTTGTCGTGTGTTCAAGCAGCCAGTCCTCCGGGCCACGCCGAGCTTGCTATTCTTGCGATTCTCATTTTCAGATGCAAGGCCTCATCTCTAAGTTGGTTTATCTTCGCGAGTTGCCGAGGAATGTTGATTCTTGTTTCTAAAGTAATGGGAGCAACTGTATAATTTGCATTGGATTTCGTGTCTGTTTTCTAGTCTCGATTACGGTGGACGGCCAGTTTTCTTATTATGACTCCGCTATTCGATTGAGTACCACGCTGTGAAAAAAAAGTTTAATTGAACGGTTTCGGAAATGCTCTCTGTCTTTGTCTGTCTTGCGCTCTGTCTCTCTTATTGGTGTCGTCAGTGGAAGCGATATTTGCCATACTTATTTTGTGAATTTTGAATAGTTTCGTAAGCTGCGCGGATGTAAGTGGAACAGCGACTAGAGACTGTTTGTTATACCGTATGAGTTATTTTGTATAATCTGCTGTTATGCTAAAACATAAACGTTACGTTTACACTGACGCAACATCGTGAGACTGGCGCACTTATATAAATGTTGTATTAGGCTCTGCAATCCGATGTTAAAGTTTGCGAATGTAATTCAGATTGCATGAATGAAATCAACGTTCATCGGCGTGTCTCGTCGCTATAACAATTCCAGTACCTGCAACGCAACAATAATTTCGGCGTTCAAGTATAGAGGACAAAAAATAAATATAGGCAGTGTTTGTTTTATGCGGACACTTGATGATTTCAACTTTCATAGAAAGATAAGATTGGCGAAACGATCGTGATCTGGCTGGCGTGTAAAAGAGCACAATGCTATCGCTAATAAGAAACAAGTCAATTTCTGTTGACACGCTGGCTTAATCTGACGTTAGAAAAATAGCCCCGGTTCGGCAAAAACATTCGAAGCCGTGACGCGTGACGGGCCCATAAAACAAAAACAAAGAGACCAACTCGGGCAACAATTTTCGATAATTATTTCATTTAGATTGAGAGCGTCCGATACCTCATTGTTAAGAGAAATCGGATCGCATGTCTGGCTCAAATCTTTCCGCCATCTTGCGTGATTTTTTTAGAACTGAATGACGAGCGGCTAAAACCGAGTCTGCGATTACATTCCCTTATAAATATGCAAATATAGCGGCACCGCGGTGCCGGCCAGGGGAGGGGGTAGCAGGAAAAAGAAGAAGTTGGTAGTAGGGGGGGAGGAGGCGATTAAGAGGTGGAGACGGCACTCAGGGAAGGAGAGAATAAGGTGGCGGCGAAAAGATTCCCGCGAGGAGCCAGCAGGAGGGAGTCAAAACGCCAGCCGGCAGAGGCGAGGCTAAAATAAAAAGTATAATCATTTTATCGATTAGACATTCGCGGCCGCTAATCCGTCCAATTTCGCGATGACGGATTGATGAATTTTCTCGACGTAAAAGGGGTGGGATTTTTGCGAAGGAATACAAAAAGTGGAGTAACTAGGGATGTTAACTGTAAACAGGGAGACTCGAGTTGGGCTCGTTGGGCGCGCTGAGATTCGCGCCGCGAATCAAAGTAGATATAGATATTTGGTGCGCCTGCTTCCCCCCCCCCCCCCTCTGTCCCGGGTGCGTCGATAGAGACGTCTTGAAAATTTATCGCCAGCCTGCTCGTAAACGAACGAAATCTCCATTTTGCAACGACTGTTTTCTCTTATCATTCTCGTCTACCGAAATTATCGAGGAAGAGTGGAGGTATCGTTACATGCGCTAGAATACATTATGAATGCACCTACCACTATACACAGTTGTGATCTCTATTCATCGTATTCATTACAATTCCTCATTTTCTGACATACGGTATTAACATGCTATTGTATGACTAACAAAACTGGGCACCGCTACACATTTTCTTGTTAAGGTGTCGATTATTTCGGGGGTTATTAATTTGTCGTTTGTTTTTTCTTCGGGCAGTTGTGTTTGGCATAGCGTATAAAATATAGAAAAAGTGTATTCATTTGCATGCGAGTGTGTCATTTGAAACGAAAATAGCAAAAGAAGGATGTGAAATTGCACGACTCGTCAACAGGAAGTTGCGATTAATTTCGAAATAATGCACGGGTGTATGAAATTTGCAAAGAATCGTCAAGTGGAAAGAAATGGAATCCAAAATTGAGTTTAATAATTGAAGACTTGTAGAAACCTGTTTCGGCAGCGAACGATAAATAATGTATTTTATAATCACGCAATAGATGTATTTTTTATAATCGCTCGCCGAAACGTTGAAATAATGATACACACCGAATGCGTAATGCACACTCGAATTTGATGATAGTGCAAAAAAGGAAAGATAATAATTTGGCCGGGGTGAACTCCGGCGAGGAAGTATGTTATCGAAGTGACGGCATATCAAATTCACACTTTTTGTCTCAACAGCGTGGTGAGCTTTAGCGAGAAACATTGGCGGATAATGTGCTGTTTGCCCGCTCGTGAGTGAGTAAGCCGCCGGTAATTCCGGTAATTCTGGGTTTCCGAATATCCCGCCGCGCAACGACTTTGCCAGCTACCAGTCTTTATCGAACGCTCTTTATTATTCTTACCATACCACATATATAATGCTGCGCGTGTGTTTTGTGCTGAAATTTTGTGCTCGATTCGTGCACTATCATTCGACAGGCCTCATTATGCCTTTTTCTAACCATCGTCATCAGCTCTTTATCCCACCGTTTATATACATTCCCACTGCGCCGTATTCTTCTCTTTGCATCGCACAAATTACAAAAAAAAAAATTTTATACACACATACAGATAGTTGGTGCATACTTTTCCGTACCGTTTTATTAGTCGATACTTTTTCAAGTAGATACGTGCATTTTTGGAATTACAAAAAGAAACAAAGCAAAAAGCACGAAACTCGCCAAACCCGTGGACGTTCTTGTGAATTAAAAATTTCACATTCGAAGGCACTTATTGTTCGCAGCTGACGAAAAAGGGCGAGCCAACGTGTGTCATTTTAATCAGCCGTATTTGAAAACATAAAATTCGACACTTTCCTTCAAAAATTCACGACCATAAAAATTGCGAACGGCAAAAGCGAGAGAACGTTGTGGTATATTGACACTTGAAATAATATAGCCAATACAAAAGTTTCATTTCGTCGATTGTCCTCGACGCTTTTACCAATTATTTCTCTTCTTCTTTGGCGTGCGTTATACTTTGTATCAAATTTCATTCCCCTGTCTACCGTCATAGTTGCGTACCTGCTTCTCTTGTTCAATGGAGAAAATTGAAAACAATTTATATATCCACGCTTATATATATATATAATATATATTCCGATCCAATTGTTGTCAAGCGATTCTGAAATTCGCTTTAGTTTGCTGTTTTAATTAAAATCGCATTATTTTATATTTCGGTAAACAATAGTTCCCTCCTCTCTCGCTCTCGCTCTCACTCTCCTGGCTGTTACAATTTATACATGATTTTCTAGACAGACGTGTGTATTTATTTACATGGCATTATGAACCGTCATAAATCTTGAAAAGTGCAGGCAAAAGTATTGTTTACAACCAAAAGCTATAATTTTGAGAAATGTTTGAAAAAAGGCACAAACAATGAATTTATGCGTAAATGAAATGGATATTACGAGTCTCCTGTGGCAACAAAGTATTATTCGAATATAACATAAGTGAATTTGGAATGTCCATGATTTAATACCTGTGCGATAACTATATACAAGCATTATAATGTTTTTCAATAAAAAGTGAGATTTTTCATTGTGCATTATAGCCGCAAACGTTATGTCGTCATAAGGTTTCTTTGTACAAAATATATTAGCTTGTACACATTAAAACCTTATGGCTTATCTTATAAGCGTTTCAACGTTAGATAAAATAAATTGCTCGTCGCGTCATATAATAATAATAAGTAAAAAGTTTTTGACGGCGAGCACTAATGCGAGTCGGGAATGCGCGTTTCCAAGAGAACATAATCAAGACAAAACGTCGAATCTTCTTTCTCGGCTCGTCCTACGCAAAGATCCAGCTGTGTTTACATACGTATATTTTATTACTTCAGAGTCACATGCGAAACACAAACACAACGGTAAATCACTCGTATCACTGTCGCTTGTAAAATTTAATTTGCGTCCGTATATTTGTATATGACTTTATATTTTCCATTAGCGGGATAATAACTGACCTAATTCCCTTGTATAGCCAAGTTTGCACTATGAGAAACTTTGGTCCGATCCACCAGCCGTGCATCACTAACTCCCACAACTAATAGAATAATAGTTTCTATAATACGTGCAATCTAATTATGTGAAAATGCCCAAAAGTGTCATCAGTTTCTCAGTGTTGAGAGTTAACAACAAATTCAAAAGAAACATTCGATTCCGATACACACTTGATGGTAGTTTTTATCAGAGAATAATTTATCGCGATATTATTTATTTATTAATTATAAAATTACACGTATGATTATAACGATACGTTTGGTCGAATGAAAATGGAATTAAATTTTAATAATCGAATTTTAATCGAATTTAAAGATTTAAGAAATTCGCTTACGTGACAAAAAGAGACAATTATTTAGCAATAAGGTTTTCTTATGAACCTCTACAGAATGAGATTTCTTGCAATGGAATCTCGCGAAAGATTAGTATGGACACCCTCGGAAATAAATTAATAAGACATTATGTCCAATAAAAATCGCACTACAGTAAAAAGCCGAAGCGAAGCTAACTAAATATAAGCAATTAAAAGAAATGAATTTACAACAAATATGTCGCGTTAAATTGTAGGCTGGGTTGAGCGTAAGATTAAATGAAAAAATGTGTGCCCGTATGGGTCCTTTTTTTCAATTAAATTCACGAACGTATCTTAGAGAATCAAATTATGTAAATCGTGAAATTTACTGCAGTTTCATTTAAATTTGGATGCGCGACTGCATCTTGAAAAAAAGGTTTTTGATTGCTTTGACGGCGGTGATATTTCATAAATCATAAGTCCCCGCAGAACGTAACAAGAAACAGAGATTATAATTGTGATGCCGAAACGCAGCGGTGGACGGGAGAAGAGAAAAACAAAAAAATGGCGTTATCTGGAAAAACTCGCAAGTGTAGCGCGTGACGTAAAGTGGCAGGCAATTAGCTTACGGAGCGAGTAGCGTAAACCCGCTCTTTCACGATTAAAGGGTGCGCGCTGTATTATCCGCGTGTGCGTGTAAACGTGCCCTCTATCGATATGTTACGATATTAAATGCCGATATATAGGAGCGCGCTTGTTATTCCTAATAATACTTTCGACATTTTTGTAACCTTCTTATTTCGTGAGAAATTTCAAACTTATTATTAAGATGACGGCTTTCACGATAAGGATTTATGAAAATTGAGCGTTTTCTCGTTCGCTTGAGTTACGATTGTTTTTCAGCAGGATGGGATATACCATAACCGGATATTGTAAGCAAAACCGCAGTTGTACCGGTTAATATTATGACTCCGGCTTGAAATCAATAAGCCACTTTTTTTGCCCCGCGTTTCTTTTCTTTTTCTTCATTTTTTCGTTGTACCTCCATCTCGGACCATGACCGAATGTGTTATTAACTTTTTGAACGGATAATTTTTTTCAATCATATTCAATTGTGTGTGTAAATCATCGGTGTGCGCTAATATGTCCATTGTCACGTAATTGAATTTGTTCATAACAACGCGTAAGAAGCGATTGCTCAATTACAACGGCGACTGATAAAATTCACATCAGTTTTGGCGTAATTAAAAATTTAAAACGCGAAGATCGGACGGCGCGTGTTATTTCGAGAAAAATGGTCTGCAATTGAATACGAGCGCGACGGGCACAATTTTAATGGCCGTAACTCAATGTTTTGGCAACAACGCGACTCGTTGCAATGTGTGCTCGACAAAAGCCCGGAATTATAATTTTGAATTCATATTTTTTACTCCAATTCAACAGTCATCGTTCAATTTTAATTAGCTTTTTAATTCCAACTCGATGTTTTTAATTAACATACACGCGCGCGTTCGCAAATTTTATTTCCGCCTCGCCCTCTTGTTTTGGTTACATCTCTGATGTCGCTCGATCCTCTCAACTTCTTGTTTCATATGTCGTCTAAAAACAATGATTCGTGTTTCACTCACCGTTGCATCGACGTGATAATATTTTTGCCAATCAAGATGATTAGAAATCGACTGGATGTTTGCGAAGTAATGGATGCTCAGGTCTCGCGAATAATTAAGGCGAAATAATGAAATGAATGGCTCTTGATGAATGATACTTGAGCCGACGTAAAATGTTCGGCCGTTATTTGCATATTGGTGGCGTATCATCAATGCATTTGTTTAGTAGAAATATTGAATACCTTTTATCACAGATGTATATCGGCAAGTGACGGGTTGGGGTCGTCGAAGGCGGGGTTGCGAGCTATTTGCTCGAATACACGTTGAATTCTAATCAAGCATAGTACTTCTTGGAACATATCTGGATCTGCCTATAGCCATGTACACACCGGCATCATATACATTTTATCCTCGACTACCTGCACCGAGCATTCATCTGCAACTTCGATTTGTTAACTAAGTGAAAATAAATTGATGACATTGTTGCAACGCCCAGTCATCGTTCATTAAAACGCGACGTCGAAAAATAAGCGAAATAATTTTTGCAACAACCAATAACCGCGCGAAAGTTTGCAAAAATGCGTCCAACTTTGTTTTCATCTCTGAAAACACAAATTCCGTTTTTCATTTTGTCAATAACGCACAATTTCGGTCACGTTGAATTGTGTGCAAATGCAAACGCGATGTTTTTTTTTCTCTCTCGACGCAAAAATTCCATTCATTTTATTTCATTTTGTTTTGCAACCCCTCTCCTCCTCCCAAGCTGCTGTAATTATACAGAGTGGCTGGTCATTATTTATCCTCGTTGTCGTTCTTTGGCTTGCATTTATGATATTTACATAATGATTAAAACTTAGAGAATTGAAATGAAAGAAATAATTATGCGCAAACTTTTACCATGGCGAATAATGAACAAAAACGAGAGGATATATTCTTGGCGGCGGCGGCGGCGGCGAAGAATTCGCGCATTTTGAACAGAAGTGTGGTATAAAAGAGTTGACTCAAACAGTGTGAAACAAGAGAAAGAGAGAGAGACAGAGAAAGAAAGCGCCGGTGAATTGTTCATTCAACGCTGTTAACGACTTGCTTTTTGCTCGGACAAAATATATATTGATCTTATGATAAAGTCAAGGATGATTAAAAGACGTGAACAATTTTGATTGCAAGATTTGGGCTGTGTTGCGTTTGAAATTGCAGCTGCTGCTGAAGATGGTAGTCAATGATGATACATATAAGCAAGCAGCGAAATTGGACAGGAAATTATATATTTGTTATATATAAAATATAGAAAAGGATCATGTCTAGACGCACGTACAGATATGAGCCCTTAATAGTTGGAATCCCGTGACGTTCCCATGGCATAAACAAAGCACAACCGCTCATTTTGAAGATGAAATATTATAAGTAATAACATATATCTATACGGTGATTCTTCGTTCGTCCCGAGCGGGATAATAACACGGCACTAAACTATACGCTCGATACGTACCTATATATAATTGTATAATTATTATTAATGATATCTGAACTCTGATACGTTTAAACACGCTACAGGATGACTTTTTGATGATCGTCGTTCGTTCTTCGCTCTTTATCTATCACCGTTTTTTTTCATCTTCTCGCGCATCCAGCGGCTTTCCCTCGCGCGCTCTCTCGCTCGAATATATGCGAACGTCCGTAAATACCCGGGACATGTGCGCTTACATGTTCAACGCACTCGCGTTCACATCGTCGTATATTTTTCGAACACTTACCTATCCGCTCTCGCCAACTCAGATATTAAATGATCGCGTAGATATGCCCCGAAATAACTCAAGCTAACATGAGACAAGCGGTAAATTGACTGCGCGCCCTTTATATTTTCGCCATCAATATAAACGGCGTTTCTGTTACAACTGACCTACGCGTGTGAATCCGTTATTTATTTTCTTTTTGTTGCTTCCTTCGCGAAAACGAAACCCACGGTTAGTTCCAATGAAACATGACAATTGTTCGGCATAGGATGCAAATGTTACCACGCGACACCAGACTTCCCATTAAATTATTCAATCGAAGTACGCAAATTAATTCTATTGCGAAGCTTAGGCGCACAACTTGGAGATTTAGATATTTATGAATGAGCTTTGTTGCTGAGTTATCAACACCGATCTTGCAACCCTTGTTGCATTAAACGGTACACGCAAATGTACCGCGGCTCTCTCCACGCCGAGCCGTCTAGTAATTTCTGTCTTATTTATTGCTCGATCGGTAACGTTCGCGGGGTGGCAGTCTTACAGACCCAACGAACAAGCGCCCATATCCAATAATTCCGTGTGCGCCAACAAGAATAAGTCCGCGCGCATTTCATTGCTCGCAGATACCGCCGCGCGACTCTGTTTTTTATCCCCTCGCGCCATTCGATTAAATCTGTAGACGCAACGAAGATGTTCCGCGAAATTAAATGCTTGTGTTGTTCATATAAGTGCAAGCGACGAAAAATGCAAATGACAAATGACACTTTACGTATGTGAACTTGGGTTACATTTTTGCCTTCGCAATATCTCGTTTCATTTAAAACGAATTCACTTGAAATTGCAGAAAAAATTATAAATTATGCATTTTGTTGTTGGAATCACAACTTCCAGTTACACTTTGAATAAGTTGAACAATTCTTAAAACAATCTATTGTAGAAACTAACAAAAAAAGGTTGAGTGGAAACAATTGGCGATTCTCATAACGATATGGATAAATGACAATCGAAGTTTGTGCTGTTGTCGGATTATTCAGAAGATCGGAATGCCGGTATACAGTTAGCGTCGTCGCGAGTGAATTGTGTGTCGTCGCGTACACAATGCCGGAGGAGCAATGAGCCTATCCTGTCAATTGTGTTTTCCTTTCAGCTACTTACGGCTTCTTATTTTAACGTCTGACATATATATGTTTTTAACTGGTGTTACGCGACAACACTTGATCGTCGAGCTGCTACAGCTACTCACGTCGTTCGCAATCAATAACATCATCACGATCGCGAAGACACGTACGCCGGAGCTGTCCTCTTATGTTAATGAGCCTTTAATATTCCGCAGACTTGTCTCTATCCATCTGCCTTGCACTTGATCCTTTTTCTTTTCTTTCACCTCCTTTTTTTTTCTCAACTTCGTCACTTTTTGTTCCGCAATGAATCAAGATTCACAAACAATCCCGTCCCTTTATACACTTTAGGCGACATATCAAAACGACGATTTTTGGCATTCTCATTGGATCAAGCAGGGTGTTCGAACCTGATGCATACGTGTGTCGAGTGCGAATTAGAAGTAATGCGGCGCGGACAGTTATTCGGACTTACATTGTATTGAATTTGAGCGTCGTCTAAATAACGCGACACGCTCAAAGCTCGGCATCGAAATTGACTGCGCGTTCTTGGGAAGTTAATTTGCACGGTTGAAATTTTGTTTAACAGCAACTCAATAAACCGCGTGATTTGGCGTCAAATAGAAATTGCATTAGCATTAGATTCGCGCGAGTCATTACATTAAATTTGCCGGTTATTCGATTATTATCAGCCTACGCGTGCGATTTCGTGAGTGTGACATTTTCTTGTCCGATGAATGCACGTCGTGCATACATTAATCGTCGTTTAAATATGTATATGCATATAAGCGTGGAGCGAGCGCACATGCACACGAAGCGCACGTGTAACAGAGACACCAACGTCAAATGAAACGAGAGACGACGCGACTTCGTACGTCTTTTCGTCCGACATGAAAACTCTGCGATCATTCGCAATTACATGCTGAATCTTTAATGGAACGTTTCGAGCCTAGAATTAGTCGAATGCCATGGAAAGCCATTGCTCGGTAATGCAACTGTTGAGAGAGAATGCTCACAAATACCTATAAGGTATCCGCCGGGGAAGAATTGAGAGCTCGACATCTTTTGACCGAGCAGTTCACGTGAGTAGCCGAGGATTGGCTCATGCAAAAGGCCACGAGATTCGAGGTGGTCTCACAATCGTACACAAATCCACAACCAGAACACTCATTCCGGCTCTTTCACAAAAATTCACTTTACTCAGTTTCGTTTGCCAACGTTTTTGATATCTTTGAAATACAAAAAAAAAACTCTTATTCAAAATAATAGTTTTTCGAACTCGTCGTTCCAACTGTTTGTAATTGATTTCGCAAATTACAGATTCCTACTTGGAAACGGCAAAGTTTGGCGAAATTTGTTCGTAACGTTATGCGTTGGCTTGCTGGAGAAATGTTTATGTCAGTTATTTCAACAAAGTGAGTTTTATCGATGAATTGTGATTAAATGTAGCGGTTCGAAATAGCAACAAAAGTATTGTTCTGGATTCTGTAAACGATCGACGTACATTTTTACAATCATATCATTTTGTTTTTCATTATAATAACGTTAATTGGAAACATGTCAAATATTGGGACTTGACTGATAGTTAACTATTCGATAATTGGCCTTTGCTTGTTTCTCTCGGCAGAGTTGGCAAAGCAGAATTCAATTTAACTTTCATGTGCGAACATTTGTGCATTTGTGTTCGACCTGACCCTGTTGACATTACAATTCCTGTCAATATGTTTTGCTTAGAGATATATATTCCGATTCTTCTCCTGTACACATTCTGCGAGCAGCGTATACGATCACGTGTATTTCTGATATGTCGATTAAACGTTTTCGTTGAATTAAATTTCATATGGATAATGTTTGAAAATGAATCGTGAAGAAAAAAGGCTGGCGTATCATCAAAATGATAAAATGTAAAACATTAGTACTTGTTCTGAAAACTCAATATTGAAGAAAACCAGTAAATGTTTATGGATAATATTGATCATTCACTGGTTTCAAACCAGCTGGACAATGTGTCTTGGTAATTCATAACCTCGCTAATCGAACGTAAAAAGTCTGTTCTCGGATGTATAATTTTTTACGACTTGAACGTGCCATTAATATTTCATTTATGTTGTATTAATGTGGTATTATTTCAAACATAAGAGTCACTTTTTGTTACAGAGAGACTTTGTGAAATTTAAATCCAAACTTGTTGATTTTACATTTGCAATGAACATTTATTAGAAAATTGCAATTTCGCGCAAGATTTTGCAGGTTGTTGTGAAAAGTTTGTACAAAGCGGGATATTGAAGGTGACTTGTGTTTTACCATTTTGGTACTCGATAAAAGTTTTTTTATCGTCCGTCATATAGCTAGCAAGATAATTGAAATGAAACGACGCTTGACGACGCCGGAGGTCCAGAACCGTCTTTACCAACGTCGTACGGTTTGCCTAGCAAAAGAAGTTACCGGTTAGAATGGACCTTTTCGGTGCGCTGCATTCAACCAATCATCGCAGTCGCGTTGAATGCTTCCAAGCTCGCAAATTCGTCTCGTAAGTTCGTCCGTTTGATTTAATTTGCCGCGTTGTCTTTCATGTCGAAATAACATGGGAATTTGCGTTTCGGTCGAAAACTCAATTCGAGTGATTGAAAAATCGTCCGTCCTTTACATGGCCGCGCGAGTCAAATTTATGTTCTGATCCTTCCCCCTCCGCCCTTCTCATCCGATAACCGACGAGTCGAAAAATGTGATAGAAATTCTGAGCGATGCATTTACGACGCTCGATATTGATAGAAGAAAACACTAATAGCGTGGCAGTGCGTCTCGCGAGTAGAGCGGACAACATAATGATACGGTATTTCTAGCATTCGGATAATTTCTCGTGATAAATCATGTCTAAGTGGTTCTCGCGGGATGGCATAAACATATGTTCGAGGCGCATGCCTGTGCATTATGGCAAGAGCTCTTCCCAAAACGTCTTTAGCGCAACGAACAAGATTAATGATATTTTATATAAAACTCAACTTGACGTCACTCTAGTTAAAAGCCGAACGTTTTGCCGCTACCTCGGGCTTGTTCCAACTTTTGCTTGGAGAGAAAAAAAAACATTTTAGATCGATCGCTCGCTATACTCGCGCATGCTTATTTGTTCCAATTATGTTACACTTAATTATTATATATCGGCTTATATTTTCAAAGTACAGACTGCGAGAGGCACACAGTTTTTGAACCGATCGAAAATAATAATCATCTAAAAGTACGTCAAGTCGAGCGCGAAAGAAACAGAGCAACTGCTATAGAGCTGAACCAGTTTTGTTGAACAAAATGTTGACTTTTTGTTGTTCAGCTTGGTCCTCTGAAACTGTTAATTAGTGATCAGGTCGTGGGGTAATTTGTATAGATTGGATGGTATCCTTTTTGGTATCCAGTAGCAAGATTGTTCGCTCTTTGCCGGAGTGCAGGCTGGACTGCGCCCTCTGGGCACTCGCATTACACGTATCCCTCTGATCACTGTCATCGAACAGCGCGATCGATTTCATTGCAAGTTGATCCGACATTTTTTGCGTCTAGCCGGTAGTAAATGCAGGGTGTTGGCATGTTCCAAAAATCAAGCAGAATCATTTGCTTAATAGTGTGGGAGATGATGGAAACAGACTACCAAATTTCGCATTGTAAAGAGCAGCTAGAAGCAGTCATAAAATTGTACGCTCTTCATGCAAATCGATCATAATGTTTTCAACGTTTCATCCACCTCCCCTTCTCCCCGCTCTTAGAAGTCTTTATTTTGCTTAGCTAAATGACGGTTTGTGCCTGGGAAGCCAATCCTTCAACGTATAATTTCACATCTTTTTTTTCTCGCTTCTGACTCTCGAAATTTGAATAAATAAAAATTTTACTTTATGCAACCTATCGAACTTTGTTAAAAACAGAACGAACAATCAAATAAATTCTATGAGGAAATTTTTTGGCTCGTGTGACAAGGAATCTTATTTGTAAGAATTCTCCTCAAGAAATTTTTAACAGTAGTTATAGCAATAGTGGAACGTAGCAGAAGCAATTTTTTGACCATTTTTGTTATTAAATAGTGATCCTGGTAAAAATAACTTGTTTCAGGTATAAAATTGTTTTTTTTTTTCGCAAATATGTTAGATTGTAAATGACCATTTTCACACCTGTCAACTTGATGTATATTTTACTTTGCTAAAACCATAAACGTTTTATGTGTTGTGTCCATACAGTAAATTAAAAAAACATTAAGCACTAATTCTTTAAAGCTGTGGGAGTGAAAGGGTTAAAGGTTTTTGTTAAACAAAATGAATACTTTTTACATTTCGTTGTTCATCCACTGATTTTATGTTTTTCATTTTCAGAACGTGAAATGAAGCAGGGATCCGATCAGAGAGTGTGACTCAGAAGTGGAACATATCTTAGCACTTGTAAGTACATAATCGATATCTTTCAGTATCATTGAATGGAGAACGGTTGTTGGGCTTTGACAATGGAAGAGCGCGTTGGCTGTGTTTTGGGTCTAGTGAACAGTTTTGTGGAAAGCCGGGTAGTGAAAAAGACGAAGAAAGAGGGGGTGTAACGACTGTCGAGTCTCAGCGGTATTTAAGCACTTGTCGTCTCGGCTTGTCTCGAAAAGGATGGCTCTGTTGCGCCAGAAGAGGATGCACATGCGTTTCTATGCTGCTCTCCGTCTCGCTCGTTTGTTCGAGCTGCAGGCTAACGCAACAAGTGGCGGTTTTCACGGGTTTTCCCAGGGATGAAATCCGCCGTCGCGCTCAACTCAAACCACCGAGCAGCGTCGAGTTTCTCGTCAACTGTATACTTCCTTCCTTCCTTCCGTCCTTCCTTCCTTTCGCAGTCAGGAATTTAAGGCCAAACCTTATCCGCTCTTCCTTGCCATTGAGATAGGTCAAGGCTGTCGACCTCGAGACAGCGCAAGCAGATGTGACGTCACGAACACGGAAAAAGACTCCCTTGGCGACGACGCCTCGGTTTATACAGATCCTCCCTCTTTTTCACGCTATCGCATTTTACGTCGAGAGTCGTCTACTTTTCATTCATTTTTGCTCACTGCAAATCTAACGGATCTATAAGAAGATTCAACCTTTCTCAGCTCTCTTCATTCAATGCCAAATCTTTTTTACGTCCCCGCTTTATTTATATCTCGTCGTCTTTTCAACGGACGCAAATTCGAGATATCAATTGATTTCAAGTTTGTAATTTATTCGCAGGGGGAGGCAAATGACTCTTTCGTTTATGCAACACACTGGCTCTCTCGTTGTTTGCGCTCTGAGAAATTGTTTCAGAAGTTGGAGGAAAAGTTGATTGTATGAAATTTCGAGTTGAATCCGTTACAGGTGTAATTATTAATTTCGAAATATTTAATAGTAATGAATTAGAGAAAAATGAGCGGTGTTGAAGAAAGCTGCCGGTCGATCGGGGTGTATCGTAGGTTTCCAAGTTTAAGGATCGCTGGAAACCATTATTGAAATCGACGTACGCGATTGGCCAGTGAACGAGAACGGAGAGAGGTTCGCATGATTAAGATCATCCAATGATTCCTTCTCTATAATGATAGGTTATGGTTTGCTACTCCCGCGAGCTCCTCGGTGGGAAGGGTGCCAGACGCAGAGGGAAAAACTCGGCACGCCAAAGCCACGTAAATTCGCAAACTTCTCTCGAAATTTTTGTATTATTATTTAGACACACACACGCGTGCACGTACACACGTTCATGAGTAACGTTACTTTTTAACGTCTTTTAAACTTGGCTTCATGCATGATTTTATGGCGCTATTCATTTTTTAACTTCGCCGCGAAACTTTTCCTAACGTTCAGATAAATTTTCTAGAAAATCATACCTCAGGTTTATTATATTTTGTTTGATCACGAGCTTAACTATGATTTGCGTCGAGAGTAACCTGATTTGATGATTAATCAATGTTTATCGTTACAATTTTTCATTCTAAACGAATGCAAATATATTATTACGGTCAGATACAATTTGCTTTCCACGGATATTACCTTTTGCGGGCACATATTCTCGCTAACATCATTTTCCCTAAGATTTATATGTATAAGCAGAAAAATAAGCGAACGAAATAACTGAATTCAGGGCGATTGCACGATGCTTACGCTGAAATATGTCTCTATTATATGAGCGAGATCAAAATTGCAGCATCATGTGGATATTCTCGTGGTTTTTTAATATAACATTATCATTTTGTAATTGTTTATTATGATTTTATAGCTCTCAAACTGTCATTGAATTAAAATTCCGAGTAACGAAATTGGATTGGCTGACTATACACGCTCGATTGATTAGTTTAATTTTGTTGGGTAATTTGAGGCTCCTAGGGTCTTGTCAAATTCAATGTCCTTCAAAATGTTGAACGCATGAAACAAGAGGGGAGGTGGGTGAAATATTACCGGAGACTGCTGTGATGCTGATTATGCCTAGTAATTCATTTAGTAAAGTTACAGAATGCAAATTGCACGACTGATTTGTAATCAGTCTTACTCGGTTACAAATTGCTCGTATCATATTTGATATACAATATGATTCATAATTTTATTGCAAATATTTCGAAGCGTTTCGATTTAACAGAAATGTTTAATTAAGAATTGCGACAAGTTGAGAAATCAAATTAGTCACAAAAGCGCGTATATGGGAATGAATGATGATATACTTCGCAAGAGACATATTTTGTAAGAAAAGTGAAGAATCACGAAGGAGGATATTTGAAAAGAAAATTTGATTTTGCAAAATTAAACTGATACACGGCTGGACTAATTGGTTTGCGCGATTTTGATTGTATGGTACTGTTTTAATGAGCAGGCTTGGGCTTGGCATATCTTTTTATGTACAAAATGACGAAAATTACTTATTCCTAATATACATGCGTGGTTGCGGCCGAGCCGAGGGCCTCATCGCGCTACACTGCCTCGGATAAATTCCTTATTATTTTCATACACACGATCATAATGAAATATTAACGGCGGGGTACACGTTTCGTCGTCCGCGAAGAAGGGGGCACAAACGTCCGGGCAGATGGAACTGCGCACGGATTGAAAAAACCATTTAGCAACTGGCTATTATAATAATACGTGATTCGTTTATCTTGGTACAGTCGTCGTCTCCGACGCGATTCAATTCCGCGATGCTCTGTCTCTGTGTTTCCGACTGTCCGAGAACGAGTCAATTTAGACCCCAATTTCCTTTCGAATGATAATAAAACGAAATATACACATGCAATTATAATAATCAAAAATACGCCCATTACCTTTCCTTACAGATTGCTACTCTTATTCTCATATTGAACCCAGAACGAATACGCGATATTATCATAACCTTAATCGCGTCTACGCTCTTTTATCTTTATATTCCGATTGTTTCAACTTCACGTTATTCTGGAACTTTTGCAATCCCCCAGAAAGACATCACGATTTTATCGCAAAATCATTTCCGAAAATACACTCCAAGTAGTTGTACTTGCAAAATGATATTTAAGCTACCCTCTTTTATCGAGCGCACAAAAATGACAACATTAAAAACTGAACCGTAGAAATTTCAAGCGCTTTACGACAAAGCCGCCAGCGTATAAATGGTTAGTATTCGATTTCGCTAAATAATGTCATAACTGCCATTAACTTTTTTGTTCTCCTCTCTGAGACAAAAGAGACGCGACCGCGGGGTGCACGTCAGTTTTGTCCGCCGCGTGCACACGAATCTCTCGCGGAAGTATTTGCTGAACAGACTGTACGATAATGCTGCAGGAATATACCTCTGCATTACAATATGAACTTGGACTCGCTCGGTCACGTTCGCTCGATGTGTGTGTGGTCCAACTCAGCTCTATCTTTTCTCTCATTCTCATGCTCTCCTCCTTCCGCCGACGAGTTCCGTCCCGTTCCACTTTGGCCTGCGTCTCGCTCTCTCACTCGTATATCTCCGTATATCTTTGCGCAGACGGAAACTCATTACCTGTTCGGTGCTATTCGACGTACCAAGCCGAACCTCAAGCCTCGGACTTGCTTCTCAATTGACTCAGTGAAAAATAATAGGAAAAAAAAAACACCGCCACTTTTTCCGCGATCTGCGTCTTTTACTTATTCAAACGACCTTTTGAGGCTCGATAATTGTATATATCATCGTTCGCAGAATTTATAGATATTTGTTGACGCTCGTAGGCCGCAACGAACGGAAGCTGCAGGAAACATTTTATAACTGTAATTAAACTTCTTGCGGCAATTTAAGAAACTAGTTTTTATTCAAGTTTCTCTCGTCTATAGCTAGATGTTCTTAAAGTTTGTTCGGTCGGGTTGATTTGTTATTAGCAATGAAAAATTTTCGATGCAATTTTGATTCGTTTTTAATTTGAAATTGCTCGATTCTCGACCGATCAGTCAAAGGTCGAATTTGAAGCTGAAAATATAAGGTAATGCAATTGCGTCTATCAAATACGTATAAATGTGGATTGAAGTAAATTAAATCACAACAAGTTTGGGAATTGATAAGGCGACATTTTAAGCGCTCGCGCGGTGAAAAATACACAAACGCGAGACGAAAATGAATCGGCTTTCATCCATAAATATCTTGTGTCGTGTGAGCGATTGCATGATTGATATCTTTTTGGGTACAGGTATATATATACACAGTGTGCATGTAATTTGCTGATAAAGGAGATATGTTAACCGAGTTGGTAATAATGTTTTGATTAATTGAAACGGAAGAAGGAACAAGGCCTTGACCGGCAGCCGTAAATTTTTATCCGAGCATGTCGCGGAATTTACATAAGTTCCACTGCAACATCCCATATCACAGGCCTAATAACCAGTCGTTCAAGGATGTTTACCTTAATATTACAAAGCTGCATCACACACCACTGCATGTCAGATATATTTGCTTAAGACATTTTTGATATTATAATAGAGTATCAAGCATGATTTACGATGCGTGCTTGTGTGTACACAAACGCTAGAATTCACGGTTCGCGATTATGATCATGATATTAAACTTATAGCCAGTGTGTAACGCGGCAGATAAAAAAATGCTCTTTCTTCGACGAAGGTATTTCATTTATTCGCACAGTTTCATTTATATTATATTAAATCATCCGTCTACGCTCTTTCTCGAGTCGAGGATGACTTTTTCTTCCTCTTCTTTTGTGCTACTTGACACAATGTTATGAAAAACTTGATTTTTCATATGTATGAGAATATTTCATTAGAGATGTATTTTCTTCATTGTGAATGTTTTTTCTTTGCGACTCTGTCGTTCCATATAACGTGTTTAGTAGCGTTTTGTATTTTGGACAACTGTTTGTCGCGTTGTTGTTATCTTGATGATAAAATTTGTTAAGACATTTTCGTCTAAAAAAAGTAAAACTCCACTGTTAGAAGTTAAAGCTGGGTAAAATTGCAAAAAGAAAACATAAAATAACAATTGAACATTGAAGGGAAAAGAGTAAATGTCGCAGTGAACCTATGAGAAAGGTCAACGATTATTTAGAAAAGTTCCATTATAACAAAGTGCTGAGCAATATCCTTTTCTATTCATACTAGAATCGACGATTAACGATAGCGTATTTATTGTTACTTGCGTAAGCCGCGTCCATGACCCTGACATCAAGTTAGTACAGGAGCTTTGCAATTTCTAACATTTGGCTTGACTTTTCTTGATAAAGTTTCGTTGCATAGAAAGTAGTATATCAATCATGCATTCATACTGAATTGTGTATTAATGTTTAGTTGTATCAACGTTTGACTACAAAATTCAAATCGGCATTTTCATTACAAGCCAAAGATTCTCTTAGTTTCAACTTTAGTTTCTAAAGTTTCTTCAACTTTTCTAAGATTTCCTGAATTTAAATTCTTATTATTATTATGATTCATAATAGAATTTGTTTTCAATTTAAATTTGAAATAAAGAATTCAACATTCGAATGTAGGGCGATAGTAAGTTGAGTTATTCTGATTTATTTTCAAGTTCAAATTGATTGAATAAAGTATTTGAAGGAAAACAGATAAAGAAAGAATATTTGTCCAAGACAAAAAAGTTGATGGCTTCAACGTCAAAAGTCAGCGACAAGCAACGTTTTTGTAATTTTTCATTCAAAAAAACTTTGGTCTGGTTGAATGACAGGCTCTCGGGATTATTCAATCCGATTCAGTGACCCTAAATTATTTGACAAAATGCTATATAGCATATGAAAAATTGGCGTCATTTTTAGATCTGCTCATACACGAAATACGACGTACGTAAAAAGGTGCTTTTGACTGAAAATGAAGAGACTGATGAATGAGTAAAGGTATTTTACCGGATTCACATGGATACTTGGAGGCAGAACTCACCTGATTTAACGCTCGAGAATGAATACATTGCTAATGAGTCGTCTTTCGATAATCAACTAAACTCCGTTTCTGATATTTTTACTCGCGCCGTTGACATCAAACTTGTACGATCCGCCGCGAAATTATGATATCCTCACAATTACACGTCAAACTGTCAAAAATGATTTATTTTCTATTTGGCTGTGCGCACATGCATTAAATGCATCGCACGCTATAATGAGAGTCTTACATTTTCCATTCAGTTTTGACAAGCGATCATTCATTACGTATTTTTAGACGGATGGCGCGCGCGCGGCCAGATCGATTTTGTTGTGCTTTTTCGCCGATCAAAATAAACTCGCGGCATGCAGCTTTTACTCATTCAGCTGCGATTCGACAGTTTTTGAGCTCTCATCGTAAACAATGCATGACAATCGTTTGAAGGATGCATCAAGATTACAGAATAATGGCTTTCGCTTTACAACTTCCATAATTCAAATATTGTAACAATACCTCTTCCAATCATGCTCTCTGTGTGTGTTGATATTAAAGAAAACATCCAACAGATCGCATAGCATTGCACCACTTTTAAAACCAGTTTCCATTCAATGACCAAATCCAGCATCAGATAGTCTCATTTTTGTTGATGTAATTAATTTAAAACGAAATGATATTTATTGATCAAAAGATTAGGTGAATAATGGATTTGGCATTCGTTGTTCGACCAATGCATGCTTAGTGAATTAATTCTAATCCAAGCAAGTGAAATCATTATTATTATATACTCATGATTTCGGGTTGGTTGAATTTTAATCGCACTGGTAACCGTCTGATTTACAGTTTGATCATCGCAGGATCGAATTTAGTTGTCGTTGTTTAAACAGTATATACGACTGAATCAAACGATGTTCAAAATATATAGTAATTCTTGAAGTAGAATTTATTCTTAGAACAAGTGTGTTGCAATTGTTTTTCCAATTTTTGTTTCTGATTGGATACAAAATGAATGGGCAAAAACGAATGTTTTTTCGTTGACCGCTATAATGGCATGAAAGTACAAAGTTATGAAGTTGAATTTTCTATAGAAATTTATAAGAATAATTATACATTTTTGTAAGCGAAATGATTCATTCATTTCATTGTTTCAATGTTCAAGTTGTTGCACCAGACGAAAAGCACTGTTGTACATTTAGTACAGAAAAATTTGCATATAAATTATAAGAGCACATCCAATTTCGTCCGTCACGAAACTCATCCTTAAGAATATAAATTATAATAAATCAGCGGGCATTAACTCTCACAACTTTATCACACAAAAAGGCAACTGCTATAAAGAATCTTATTAATTTGCTCATTTGTTACTCGAATTACATACAAACTTTGATCTCGTATATTCAGCTAAAATACGCGGAACACTTTTTCACTTCTTCAATCGTAACTCGAACTCATAAAAGTTTAAATAAAAACCTCAACCGTCTGAGTGGTTTATTCGAATTTATTCATTATTATTTCGTTCAATTATGAGGGAAACTGAGATTGAGCATTAAAATAATAGTTTGCGATCTTTTTATTATTTCAACTTGATTGGCAATCACGGAATATTCATATGTAACGTTATTCAACGACATAGGCAAACATAGACAAATCAAATACATTTAAGGGTACATGCGAATATGCGTGACGCGTCATGCGGCCGAGTAGGCTACTAGTCTTTGCCAATATTAAATCGACCGATCTCCGTGGCGACCCGTGAACGAGGTTAAATGCAAGTTATGGATTCCCCTACCCTTACAAATAATGCTTTTCATAAATCGCAGCTCAACTAGAAATTATTATGCGCCCTATGCAAATTCACACGCTGGCTTCTAATTTTACAGAAATTTATCAACCCTTATTTTACGTCACGATAACAAATCGTTGCAACGCGTACACAACCCTTTGTTGTATTCTTTTTTTTGTTTTCATTCGAGCTGTTGCATTTTTTATGCAATTCGCAATTGTATTCTAATGCTTGTCAAAACAGAGGGTTGGACGCAACGCAATATGTGCTTCCGTTGTTTTTGAAATAGTTGGGGAACGAAAGAAAAGATATTAATTTAAAGAGATTGCCGTTTTTTTCACTCCGCTAAAATCGAATGACATTTTATTGTCGCGCTCGTGAAATGTATTCGCCTAGTATACTGTACTCATTTTACGACTGATTTTTATATTAAGGCATTATAAAATTTGAAAATAGCCTGGTCATAAACATTTATTTATCTACAAAATCATCAATCTTTTGGCTAATAAAAGACATTCATTTCGCATTGAGAACGCAATAACGTTAGTATAACGTCCGTATTATAAAATCCATTCTACTATATAACAACTCGAAACAAAATATTTTGGATCATCACAATGCGCTCCTTGCAATGTGTCGCGTTTCGTTCACCCTTTTCGCACGCCCATAAACAGTTGCGAATTACATTTCCTTTCATCGCATCGCTTTTTAACAAACTGAAAATGCTCTTTTGTTTAGTACCTGTTACTTTGTTTGATACAGTTTTTCTTAGGCTGAAAAACTAGTCTTTCTAAAAAAAATATAAAAAGTAAGGGTTGTTGACAGTCGTTGATATTAGGGTATTTTAGAAGAATCATTTAGAGAAAAAGTTAGAATAGACGCAGTGAAATAATTGAGTATGCGTGAATTTGGATAACGAATGCTATTGTGCAATTAGATAACGATATTAAACATGATTTACGAAAGCGAAATATGATCATAACAGTAATACAATTAATAAGGAATAAACGAAATTCGATTCAGGGTAAGTTGTTGAGTTTGATGATTCGGTAGATGTATTCGCTTCATATCTGCGTTTATTAAAATGTGCACATCGTGTGAATGAGATGCACACACAATCGCAGGTTTATGCATGCGAGTATATCAAAATTGATGAGACGTTTGGTAGCGCGATGGCCTATAATATTTCGCGTGAATCCTATCATTATGCCGAACAATTATAACAATTATTTGTCTTTTGCGTCGTAATAATGAATACAGCGTCACATCTATGACCGTGTGCTTGCGCGTCTATACTATAGTTTACACAGTGCGAGGATAATATCCCGAATCAGATTGCGCTAATCATTTAGCGTTATTATACATGCGCAAATGCCGCGGCATCATCGAGCTTGTTTGTTTAGATGGAATTTCAATATTATCCGCGGACATTGATTAACAATACCGATCCGCATACCATCAAAGCCCAGCTATTATTCTGAGTGCCACAAGAAATCCAAACGTCTCGATTTCTCGTCAAATTGCCTGTCCGACCATAACCGGCTCTCCATCCTACCCTCTTCGTGGCTTTGCACAATTCCATGCTTTCCTTGTTACATACCTCAGTTCTTCTTTAACTTTTACATTAACACTCTATAGAAATTACCAATTAAGTGCACTTTAAAAAAAAATATAACACTGGAAACAAAATTATTAAACAAATTATAAGTCTTTATATCGTGCTTGAATGGCGCGGATTTAAAATTTGCGCAGCAAAGATTTTCGTGTACTTTTAAATCATTTGCATTTCAATGGGAAAGTAGCATAAAATTCGAGAAGTATTTGAAATTCAAACTAGAGATGTCCAATGACAAAGAATGAAAATGAGTACGAGATGACGATTGGTGAAGAAAATCAAAGTTGTAACTAAATATGTGCATGATATATAGCATTGATCAAATTGTTATCGAGTAAATTTAGAAAATAATACAACAAAGGCTTAGGAAAAAGGCAAAGTAGGCCGTCAATAATTACATCCATAATGCGATGAAAAATTGCAAAGTTTATTATTGAACAATTCATTTTAATACTGGTGCTGTGTTGGAGTATGAAGAAGGTCGTGGAGAGGTGAGGAGAAGTAGGAAGGCGAGTGTAGCAAGTAGGGTCGGCTTGACGGTACGCACTGCGTTAGAGGGGGTGGCGCACTCGCGCCCAGGGGGCACCTATAAATTCGTAAAGTTAATAAATACATAATGGCCGGTGCTGCTTTGTAACTTGCTTCTGTGTGAGTTCTACTTTGCCGCTGAGACACAGCTTGTTCTCTCGTCATCTAACTCGTTTTTTTTATATTGTACATACACACCTTTTTCTACAATATTTCGTTTCTTCTACTGTTCAATACTTTTTGTGCACGAAACACACCCAGTTATCGAGCAATCGACACTGAATACTTAATTCGCTGAACCGATAAAACCATTTCGTCTTCGTTCGGCGATAAAACTCGCGGATGAAATAAAAAATTAATCAAATTTTTATTTCTCATGTATAAGAGAAATGTTTTTGCGACGAGGAATGTATACTCGACGTCACTTTTTTTCGTGACGGGTCCATCTATCATAATAAATTGCACGTATGTAGAGTGATCGAACTTGTTCAGAATAACTTTTCGTATAAGATCGTAATAAAAATTCACCCCGAAAGTTTATACAGAGTACCAAAATTCGTGCCATACATTTTGGTTAGCGCTTTATTCGAAGTGATTAAACCGTTCAATTTAACTTGGGTTTACGATTTTTACTATAATGAGAAAATATTTAACATTTCATATTTCATCATTTGCTCCACTCCGCGATTGCCTTTTTCTTTATTTTTAAGAATCTTAATTGTCTTTAATGTTGGAGTATGAATTATGTATCGCTGGTCAAATTGTGATTTATACATTCCACCGTTGTTCGCGCAATGAATGATAATGCCAGTTATATTAAAATATTAAAATATATGATGAATGCATTATATATTGCGTAATGCAATTTTTGGTCATTTCCTTCGATGGAATCGTCTTCTAAAATTATTATTACCGTTGAGTAAAACCATAAAAGATGCACAATGTTTTTGCGTGGGTATATGCAATGATAATACGTGAAACAATTAAAACTCAATTAAATCTCGCTTCATAATTCATAGTTTAATGATTACGGTTATTATAAATTTTTTTGCGCACCACCGTGCACAATAATTCGTTGGTGAAACTCTCCAGAACATTTTATGGAAATTTATTTTGAAAATAAAGTTGAAACTGGTAAAAAAACTGTGAAATTATTCAATATGCATATTGCGAAAACATCATTTAATGCAATTTTTTCCTATACTGTACGTTGTTATTTATGAGTCATAAAGAAATTAATAAATGAGTTGTTTTATAAATAAAACGGGAAATATGGAAATTTTTCTTCACAAAGTTTTAACTACACTGCTACAAAAGATCTGAATTTATGATCCATAATACAATAGAACTACGTTCTCACCCCCTACAGCTATTCGTTCTTATAAAATTCATATCACATCAAGTGAATAGAAATTGTTTGTCAGCGTCTAATAACGTGAAAAATATTACTTTAATATCAGATTTCTTAACGTTTCAAATTCGATTATGTATGCTGGTTACTGTTTGCACAAAAAACGTGATCGAAGTACTCTACATTTTAATTCTATATTTATTGTTGACGAAATTTATGGTATTTCGTTGTCGAAAGAAGCACACACAATCCGACACCCTGAAAGAGCAAGCTAGCGTGAATGAAAAAACGTCATCATTACCATATCAGCCTGGTATGGTCGAATTCCTGGGAAGAGTATACATGCCAGTTCGTTGGCTCGGACCGTATGAGTATTTGTGATTGCGTATATATGCATTTACGCACACGCCACCAACATCCATTGTTGCTTAGGGTAATATAAACAATTGGCCTTGTCCATCTCTTAGTTTCCGGCCGTCACTCAGAAGTCCCGACATTTTTATGGATCGTAGCACTCGGCTGCCAGCGCTCTATGGGCTTTTGCTTTTTAATTATTAATAACAAATCTAACGTAATAGAACAATGACCCACTAATCACCGCGAGTTTCAGACCTTCCGTCATCAAATGTCTAATCTGCGTGCTCATTGTTTAAACACATGTGATTTCAAAGTAATTTACATTTTTTGCGACTACTTAATCATTCATTTGCAAGGGAAAATATTGTATTGGAGACATTTAAATTCATTCTCATTACAACATCTCACAGTTTCCACGCCATTTTTGAAATTTTCTATATTCTCTTACTTTTTTTGTACAGTTGTATTTGAGAATGTTTGACAATTTGTTTCTCATAAAATTTGTCTTGTGAAATGAAAGTCATGACAACTGACGGATCGCGTCATCAACGTGATATATGACTCGTATAGATTAAATTTCTATAAAATTAATTCATTGCAAATTGAATTCATCAATTAGTAGTTGAAATTAACCTCGGTGCAATACGTGCAGGATGCATTCTAAACAAAAAGCTCTACAAATGTTGTATCGATGAATTATGTCACACGACCAAACGTAGTTATTTCACGCATTTCGTGCGCATTATTTATAGCAAATGTATCAGTTTACGTTTATCAAAAGATCATTATCAGTTTTCGACAGAATTTATAACATGAATCATGTTATTCACTCTGTTGTGACGTGATTTATTCAAATTATTCATCATTCCAAATGTCAACTAAATGAAACAAATTATTTAATTATAATTCCATCAAATCCCAATACAGTTTTACAATTTTTCAATCTTTTGCAGGGCCCAGGACCTTCGACGGTGGAAAGGAACGGCTTCGGAACAATTCGTAAGTTTATAATTTGCAATAAACTGTATTGTCTGTTAAGTTTCTAGATTTGATACTAATCAACCCACGTTTTTTCAGATCTCAGAAGGGTGGAAAAAAGGAATCGCTTCTGCAGTTCTACTATTCTGTAAGTACGCGATAAATGAAGTAATGTTTGTACTGGATCAACGATTGACACGAGCATATGGATGGAAAAAGTGGTTTTATTTGTGAAAGGGTATAACGAGGAGGATCGAACAATGAGGTCTGATTCCTGTTGGGTGACCAGATCACGCGAATCAAATTCGATTCTAGCAATGCAAGAGAACATTACGATTATTTGCTGGCAGATCGAACACAAGTCTTCTCGAAGCCGGTCTCTCGAGTCAATCATCGGTTATACGTGAACCTTGCTCATTGCCGTAGAGCGGGTTGCAGCATACATTAATCACTGATGCTAATGGTATCATAGCCAGGGCATAGCTATAGCCCCACTTGCAAGTCTAAAGTATGCGTGGCTGGGGTATATTCGTGTGTAAATATATCCAACACAAGCAAGCCGAACGGTGCACAAGTGCAGGCCAACTCCCACTCTCACTCTCTCTCTCTGTTTCTCTATAAAATGCATGCAAACTAACACACAGCCTTGCGAGCCGCACACCCACACCAATGTCAACATTAAACCGATTCTTGATTCAAACACACGCGCAACTCGCTCCACGTTTCGATGGCCGAGCAGTCTCAAATGCAATATACTCGTACGTCATGGCGCATCTCCGCTTTGTACTGCTGTTTTCATTAAGGCGTCCTCTTCACCCGCGAATTATCAGTATTTTTGCTTACTTCATTTGCCTTTTCAACCGACCTCCTCCTCACGCGCCCTCTCTCCCGTAAAATTAGCTGCTCTCGCCTCATCGCCCTTTTTGCATTCTCGCCGTTTCAGCTAAATAAAGATATTGCCACACCAATTGAACGGAAGACAATTTTCCGTCAATGTGTGCCCTATTGTTTTGAGTTTTGAGTGACGCTGAATTGATATTGGAAAATTGATGAGCATCCCATTTTTGTAGCAGTTCAGAGATTAAATTTTTTGCTCTGTCTAATGTATTCGCGATAACTAATGTAAGCCATCATCACGAATGATTCATGATCAATCGTTCACCGTTGTTAAATTGTTTTTCTCTGGTTTGCTTACGCGCCCCCATATCGACCAATTGTTGAATGCATAAATTATTCACTAAGGGATCAACTTCTATGGATCATTTATAATGATTAACCCATGGCGCAGTTTAACATGAGAATATTTAACAAGTTACAGTTGAATGCGCGTAATAATTCATTTGGTGCGCCATTGCGTTCAAACTTGTACACAGTTCAGACTAACAAGTGTCACAAAAAAGCACTTGGTTGGATTTAGAATTTGCTAGTTTCGAATTTTTCTTTGCTTAGTTGGTCAGGGTTGATCGGATTTCGGGGACAATGTGCCAACGCCTGAGGACGATGTTTCCTGTAGAAAAGGTCGAGATGGAAGAAAGGAAGGAAGGAAGGAAGGATGAATGGACAAGAGGAACTGGTCTCCCGGTGGGGCAGCAACATCCTATCAATCACAATATTATTATCGGGCTCGTGATTAGCAAGGCACGCTAACGATATCTCTGGCCGGCGGCACAGAACGATGCTAGTTCGATGGTCGCTGTACAAGTATGTTAACGTTGGCACACATGCACGCTCGCATTTTAGTGGATGTGTGCGCTCAAAGGGAAGTTTGGCGTGTGGTTTGCGGAGCGACTGAAGTGGCTGACACGAGTGGTAGTAGTCGGCTAGTACCAGAACGCGGGTACAAATGTGCCCGGTTATTGGTGATTTCAACGACGACGGTGCGCTGATTTAGATTCCGACCCTTAGTTCGCCTGGACAAGGGGTTGCGAGTGAGTGTGCGTGTGCGTGGGGCTACACACACATACACGCAGAGTCGCGCTGACCGATCGGAAGTAAACGGGATGTACGCTCCCTCTTCTTCGAAGACTTAACCGAGTGAAACGCCTGACAAACATTGTCTCACGTTTCCTACGGTCGAGGGGAGAGATTCATTTCTGATGCTAATAGGTTCTTGTTTTGCTCGCTTTCAGCCTTGATGCGCTCTTTCGCGAACCCTCCTTCGGTTGACGTTGTAGCCATTTGTTCGAGATCAACGGGATTCTACTTGTACGCTTCGAAGTGCTTCCATTCAGTTTTCCCCAGGTTGCAAAATCAAAAATGATAATTCAAATTGTTCATGTTAATACAATCAGATCAATGATTTATCACTAAGCATCGTTTGTTAAATCAGCGCTCGAATATAATTTCAAGCGTTAGTATATATTTCAAAATTATAGATAATTATGTGCTGGAACATTTCGCAAATGATTTGTACTTTGTTGCCGGTACGGCTAATTCAGTAGCGTGATTTTCATCGTGACTGCGGTCTATTCTGTGTTTTGGTTGTTTACTACGTGTTGACGTGCTTTTGCACGTTTGGTTAAATCGACTCACAATCTTGACCTAGCCGACGTAAAACATTATTATTACACATATACGTACGTGCCTCTTGGTGTTCCCTGGCACTATAACTAATTGGCCGCGACGTGCTGCAACGACATACAACAAATAAAACTCACAATTGTCGAACAACAACAGTTCTCCCGCTGATGTCATTTCTGAAATGTTCAACTTTTAGTACCGATCGAACGAAAGTTGAACAAAATTTGATACCTACTTGATTGTTACAAATAGAACCGGAGCTGTTGTTGCAAAAGAGGCCTGGCAATAGTAGTACATTCAGTTGCGGTAGAGTGCACAAGTCTGGGTGCTATCTAACACGTAGGGGTTGGTTTAAATTCTCTTCCGTCACCGCAAACATGCATAATGCAGCCGCGCGCTGTGTGTGTAAACGCGTAAGCGTCAGATATGTGACGGTACCAACCGCTAAATACAAAAATCCCCCAACCACCTGTGCGCGTCGCGCACAGGTCTGTTTTCAAGTTAATTACGGCATAATTGCGGTCGCTGTTTTGTTATTTCGTTGTAGGAGATTCCGTTGACTCCCCGATGCACGCATCGTCTGCATTGTCGACAAGCCGCATCGCCATCGATGGCTGATGTTTAAATGTTATTTTTATTTGCATATTAGCAATGAGTTTGTGCCACGGACCACTAGAAAAGCCGTAGAAAAAAGAAAGCAGAAACAAAAACAATGGACGGGTCATTGGAAGCGCGGGGTCTCATTGATAGCGAATGAGTTACTTTGGATGATTAGCTGATGAATGGCTACGCAGGAGCGTTCGATCCGACAGAATTCGCGAAAAGAACTCGTTTCTTTTCAGATGCTTGCATATGGAATCGCTAAATAGCCGAACGTATATGTATATATTGATACATAACGAACGCACCCTCGAAGCTCGACTCAACTGAACCCGGCCCAACCCATCGCGCGTCCCATCCCATTCCATTCCATGCCATAAATTCATGCCAACGTATACCTACCCACGTAGCCGCCACCCCGGCTACCGCGACGCGTCTGAATATTACGCACACAAACGCCGCGGGCACGTACACCAGCCCCTGCCCCCTCTCCTCATCCGCAGTTGAACGATATATAGAACACAATTAAGTAAATGAGCACGGGTTGCGCTCGCTATAGATATCCTCTGTTATATATGTGTATTGATCTTCAACGCGCACTCCAGTTACACGTAATACGTACTTTGTCGCATGTGCACTCGTGCTCCCTCATCAGCTTCTTGCCGCTCACTCGACCCTAAGACTTATCGTCACCGCGCTCAATCGCTCGGCTTCTCTGATGCCATCTTTTCACGCCGGCCTCTTCTCTCTCGCGCTTTCTACTCTGCTCGCGTTCGCACTTCACTTCGCACTTTCTTACAATCATTTTGTTTTTGCTCCGGACGTCCGCTGTCCATCAGGTGATTGCATTTTTTCTTTCGCTGACCGTCGGTTCAGTTGCACAATTGTGCAAGCTGAATTGTTTATCAAGTACTTGCATTTTCGCAATAAGAGATATATAATATGGAGATAAAACGATCGGTTTTGTGATGAATGGCCCTCGGCTGTAATTTCAATAATTAGATTACGTCACGTTTTGGAGGCTCGTTGGTCATTTTCGTACACGACGTTTGCATTTTTGTTCGTAACTGATCCTTACGTCATCGTAATTTGCAATAACATATTGTAAGTTGGCTTGGCGGTGTGCAATCTCACGAATGGGATGCAATTATTTAAATGCGAGAGTTTTCATTGGTTCGCGATCGTATATTAATACGGCCTCACCTTTGGATCCGAGCGTCTGTTATTATTATTGGAACTACTTTTATAATACCGAAACCGATATCGTTGCATTGCGGTGTCGAATTCGAGAGCGCCGATGTTATTATTCTTTCGTACGAAAGAAAACGCATTAACATGCGTTGAATTCAAACATGCATATTTATTTTTGCAAACGCAAATATCAATGCGCGATAAGAAAGAAGGAAAGCCAAGAACGAGGGATCGTTACATTCAATAACATTATGTCGTTTACAAAACACTTTATAGATTTCATGCTCAAAACAAATCGATGATTTATGAATCGTAAAGCGAACGGATATGACGCCGTGGAATTATTTCAAATATATGCTAATGAGATTTACGAACCTTGGTTTGTAATGTCGACATTAAAACAATGGTAACAATAACGATAAAGGTGCAGTGAAAAAACAACAACATTAAATTTTCGATAATTAATGTTGCCTGGATTATATTTAATGCGCGCATGCATGCTTTGCTGTACATAAGTTTTCGGCGCTCTAAATTGAATTGTATTTTGGAAAATAGAAATTCTTGCTTCGGCGCGCGATTACAATAGACGTCCACTTATATTACGTTGCATCGCATATATTAGCATTCGCGTTTCGCTGAATTAAAATTGATTTATGAAACTTGAATAACATATAAGTTGTGCATTTAGTCGAACAAAATCGTTTTAACAATGCCGTCACAACATTCTAAACAAACATTTGATAACAGCAATTTCAATTAACGCTATCAACTCGGCAATCTAGTTCCATTTTGTTGTTAAATACATTTTCGTCTTATCGACGTCGTTGAATCTAATTTTTGTTTTTGTATCTCAGAAGAATTTGCAAAATTCTACACTGTATAGGACAAAACAACTTTTTGTCGAAAGTGTTATCGATTCAACTTTGTAATCCGTCAACTAGCAACTGAATTAAAGAATGCGGAAGTTTTTAAACAATCGCGAATTATTAATTTCTAAACTTCGATTTAAAGTTCAAGTGACCTTTGATTAATCATCCATCATAATATTCATAATTCAATCCACTATGTTTCCACATAATGCATTAACATTATTCCAACTGACATTCAAAGAGGCCACTTTTGAACACAATTTTGACTTTTCAATCGACGTATTTGAATACGAAATGTATACCGACTTGAAAGCTGCAGATTGGACAAAACATCGAAAATAAGTGTAACGGGTGGTCGAGCATCTCAGCAAACCCCACAAACGAAATCAGCAAGCTTAATCTGCATACAATAAAAATTACCGTGGTATCGGTAAAGTAAGACGTTACACACCGGCCGTTTGTACTTTCAAGTCTGCCTAACGTCTGGCGTACAAAAAACATAATATTTTTTGTGATTATTAGTGTCGATTATCGGGAGAGGCACATGGGACAATTGTCGTTATAGCGATAAGTAGGTTGGTGTGGCATGGGACTGGAGCGCGTGTGTGTTTAGCTCATTGTCCACAGGAAACGGGAAGATACGTATCAAAGACGCTGCAACAAAGACGGAAAGGGAAAGTTTCGAGAAGGACGAATGAGAAACAACATTTCATTTATTTGTGTGCTTTTTGCAAGTGTAACATTATACAAGTCCGGATATGCATGTGCGACAGATAGTTGGGTCGCGATCGTTGATATTTTATTCATGCCTTGCGCAGTCGTTTGTTCGGATGTTTACACCGCGACCGATATCCCGCGACGATCATTTTCTTTCCTGACAAAATTACGTGTGTCCCGTTCGCGAACTTTTTTGTTCCTTTGTTTCCGACTTGTCTCTGAATTTGTGTGGGATGAGCACACGGGTTTCAATAATTTTCTGACAAATGATTACACGTTAAGTATGTAAAATGTCAAAATAATTGCGCCACATTCTCGAACGAATCGAGCTATTTCATGATTTCCATAAAATCATGTACTTGAGATTGCAATGTAATTGACTTGAAATTTAATTCAACCATTCGTTTTTCATATAATAGGTTTTAGTCTTCGCATTGATTGTTATTCTGTTCCGAATATATTTAGAGGGTTAAAATAAAATCTTGTGTACGAAATTGATTCACGGGACGATTTATTTTCGATTGAATTAGATCGCGAATACGGATATAGTTGAAATTATTTAACACAGGTATTCAGCTCGATATATAAGGTGTCAATTAAAGCCATTCGGAAATAATTCACGATTAGTTCCACTTCAATAAAAGTTTATTTTGTTTTCATCATTGTCGTTAAATAGACTGCGGATTGAATTTAATCAACCAAATAAAATTTGAAAATCAAGAATTGCATCACTCGAGTGGATTGATTTATTAGGTTCACACGAAATAATCAAATGAATGGATTTGATCGTTAAAAGACATTCCGGATCAAATTTATTTATTTATATATTCAGCAGGCTATCAAAAAATGCTCGGACAATTTAATTGGACGAAAAAAAGGGTGTATTGAAAACAATCATAATACTTTGGATTCGTTCGGTTGCATCTACCAACAATTATAAACATAAAAGTATCGAAAAAAGAGAGTTTTGCTTGAAACGGGGCGGAATAATTTCATCGAAAGAGTGTTCGAAAATATGCTTAATTGAACGTATAATTATAACTTGTAAAACGGGATGCAAATAGTTCAAGAAGAGCGATAAAAAAATGGACGCGTAATTGTTTTTCTCTTGTGAAACGATTCAGTTTTGCACACAATCGTTAAAATGTGCAGACGGCGTTTGAATCGACGAGGCAGATTCTAAAATTATTCTCTTCCGTCAATTTCTCACGAATAATAAAGTAACGATGCATTAATGATTTGAATATCCGGAAGCACCTTAATTTCGTACGAGGGAAAGAGACGCGAATCTAGTTTCAAATGCGTTTCGGCCCACTCCAAAAGCCACGTTGCTCGACACGTGAGAATGTATATACAAACACACCGTAACTCCTTCAGTAATATACTCCCTGGCTTCAACTTATCTTTACCAATGTTTAGATAATATCCTAAACTAAAGTACGCTTCGTTCGCTAACAATTCTCTTCATGTCACCTTATGTAACCTTTTCAATTGTTTATTTACCATCAATGCTATATTACTCTCTGTTCTGTACTTCTGCTTTAGATACTGTTAATGACTTCTTAAAAACTTGTAAAATTGAGTAAGTGAAATTGCAAAAATTGTCACTAATTCTTTTTATATTCAAGCCATATTTGTTATAATAAAGTTTGTTTATGTTCTCATGAATAACGGTTAAGGAAATATTTTCAAATGGATACTATACGAACGCTGATCAGCGTTTGAATGAAAAATGACCGGAGAGTAAACACGAGAACAGAAATAGAGAGCATCAATTAATTGAAAAACTATAGCAATAGGGGTCAGGATAGTGGACGGCTATGAATTCATGATAATTTGAAAAAAAAGTTGTGTTTGCTCGCAAGAGAGAACGCGACGAAGCGAGCAATCAAGTTTCCTTCCTTTTTTGCAGTACAGGTTTGTCGACGCGTCAGCCGGAAGCGCGTGTCCTCGTCTCTATCGCAACGTTATTTTTTGATTTCTCATTCATGCACTACCGTTTAGTTTAGATTTGCCGCTTCGTTACGAGACGAGATTTACACGTACAGATAGGATTGTTGCACACTCACATCTGCATTTGTGCCCTCACCCGATGCCTCTCCTTTTATATAACGTCTTTCGTCATTATATACCAGCGATTCCTCCGTATAATCATTTTTATTTTTTTTTTTCTGAAAGATAATGCTCGCTGATGCATTTACATTTCAAATATCTACCAGAGTCGCGCTCCGATCGATGGATCACGATCGCAAATTATGGACACGAACTATTCCTTGCTCTGCTTTTTGTTTATAAATTTATTACGCATACATTATCGTGTCAAATGCTTTCTGCTTCTTGTATACTTTTATTCCGCATGAGTGCTCGGCACAGAAGAAACTTTCACGAATTCTTTGAGAAATGTTTCGAGTATGAAGATTTAACGAGTAACTTTATCTCAAACAAATCGCACGATAACGATTTTTTTACATTTCATTAAGAGTTTTCGTAAACATATTAAAATAGACAAAAATGAACAAAAGTATGTTTAAGTTGCAGTTGTAAAGTGACATTTACTTAACAAGCCGGATGATTAGAGAATCATTTAATGTGTTAATAACGTCGATAAAAAGTTTTAAATTCATCTTCGAATGTTTGTTTTAGATATTTTAGTATTACTTTTAGTGTTTATGAAACTTAGACGTGGGCGTTAGCAGAGTCGATGTTCAAGTGTGGGATATTATTTCTACAAATGAATATTTTAATTGGTATGATGCGTGAATCATAAAATGCAGTTTTTTAAGTGCTCACAGAGCCGGTTATTTTAATGAATCATAAAAGATTCATGGTAATGGACGTTTTTAATATTATTATGTTTTTGGTGACACTCGCGGGATATGTCTATATACAACTTTTGTTTTAACATTAAATGCATCAGAGATGTTGCTGAAATTAATAAACTATGTTGCACGTGGGCTGGACATACTTGAGACGGGAAGGTTAAGGCAACTCTTGACAATCAAGATGCATATTTATCGTGCAAATTTACACAATAAAATAAGGAATTTGTTAATCCCACTGTCCGTCTGCAATAAATTAAACAACTTGTGGAGAAAATCATTTTATCAAGTTTAATAAAATGATGAATGTTAAAGATGAATATTAAGAATGAATCCTTGCAGAAAGTCGTTGTTTTCTCAATATGTTTTTTCATATTATTTTATAATGTTTTAAATTAACAAGGATAAACTTCTTTTCCCATAAAAATATCAAATTTCGTGTTATAATTTTCATGTAGAACGTACTCATCATGAACAATCGTATATTCTTGATCTGCTTTAATCACAGATCAAATAAAATAATTGGACAGTTGTGTTTGCAAATGAAATATGCCAGTGCTGATGAAATTTTAGTGATATATTTTTAATAGCGAGCAAAAAACTGGCGACTTAGAGTTCACGCGAAACATGATACATAACACAAAGAACAAATAATATAACAGAAGACCTTTTTTTTGCATCAATTCCGTGCTCACCTGATCGATGTCACGATTAATCTAGACAGCGTGGCGTATTGTTGAAAACAATTATCCTTGTTGCATCAAAAGGTATTATTATACATAGTTTCGGCTTGTCATCGTGTACTTTGTTTGATTAGCATTTGATGCATGCTGAAATTGCTTTTCTAGTATTAGTATGATTAGATAGATTCCGGTGAACGTATATTTTCACGTTCATACGCGCGACATTTCGTTTCTTGTATGTGTCGCGCGTCTATTCTCGGTACGTCAGCGTCATCATCTGAAGACGACAAATTATCCATTATTATTATCACTATTATTCTTATTATTAGTTATAATAAGATAGTAAATGAAGGTCTCGATTGCGTATTTCAATTCGCCATCGCCTTGAGCTCATTGATATAACCGAGTACTGAAGAAGCAGCGATTCATCTTGAAAATTTTAAGTTGTGAATTCGCTTTGAATTCCGACACCTCCGCTGCGAGCTCAAATCACTGTAAACTGCAAATCTGATGTGCGCTTTCGTCGCGTTATTTCCTCACTTTATTCAAGGGCACGGAGTTACGCTCATTCACACCGGCGTTTTTCTATCTAATTCAAGGTCTCCCCTTTATCAATGAACAGACAGGTTCTCACAATCATCAGAGTTCGCAAAAATTATATCTTTTCGGTTGTCTTTTTTTTCGTTCAAGATGAAAGAAATGTGAAATCTCATATTTCTTTTACCGAGCAGGAACTATGTAAATTGAGCATGATTTAGTATAAAAACAAAGAGGAAAAAAGCACACAGAGGAAAGTTGAAAAAAGTTAATTATCTTTTGAATTAAATTGAATGGAAAAAATTGAAGCAGTCTGGAAAGGAGTATAACCGGAGGAATGTAATAACGAAAAAGAGGTGACTGTTTCGAAAGAGGCCTGGATTCGCGGAGCGGAGTTCTCTCGTAACATCTTGGGGAGGGAGAAAGGGAGAGTATAGAAGCAAACGGATGAGTGCACAGTTCGGTACGAGTAATAAGTTAGTAATAATATTTTCACAATATCTCCCTTGGATTGGATGTTATTTCATTATATTTTATTGCTTGTCGCTATTACTTTGGCTCTCGCTTCCGCGGAACGCGGAGTCAGACTGCTGCTCTGTTTTATTATCCCCCGACCTTCGCCAAGGGAATTCACTTCGCGTACTCATTATTGAGAGGTTTATTCTACTTCTAACCGTCGGCGTATGACTGCACTTCGGTCATTGTCCATTTTACATTTTATACCACTTGTCGATTCCGCTTTTATTTTGATTCGCCTTCGATCTTTTTTTTTTTTTTCACTCTTCACGATTTCATAATGCCGCGCTCAATGAAGAATACACGCGCTCGCCATATTATTCGTTGCAAAATTACTTCCTAATTGATCTTTCAATTATGAATTTTTCGCTTTCACGCAACTCGTGTTTTTCTTATGATGTGTGCTTCGTGCGCTATAGTGAGCGACCAATTGTTTTGTTTCAAGAATGACAGCTGCGAGAACCAATCGCAGCTGAATCCATTTTTCATCTTACATAAACAATATTTATTGCTTAATTTATTATGCGCTAATCGTCAAGTTACTTGACAAACGATTTATTCAAATTGCATTGTCTACTGATGGAACTGGGAAAACGATTTGATTTTTAAGATATGATACACTGAGAAAAATTACGCAGTGTCGTCACTGTTGGTCGTTCCATTTTATAAATATAAATTACAATTAATAAAAGTTGATACAAATTGCTCTTTGCATACACATTTTTTAAAATGCAAATTGAAATGTACAAAGTGCATTTTGTGCAGATGTTTGTAATTGCATATTTAATTTTCAAGTACGATGTGTTGTAAAATAAAAGTTGGAGTAGCGAATAGAATTGTAATCGAGGAGGAGTAGAGGGGATCGCGCGACCTGTCAAATTCAATCGGAGAATAAACGGTCGTGAAACTAGCGGCAAAAGAAAACTAAAAATGCATACTCCACGTCCGTTTCCTCAGGAACTTTATTCTCAGCTGGAAAGATGTCACGACGGTCACACGACTACTGGATGGTCGATAAATCACTCTTATTTCCGCTATATATATGCGATTCGTGTTCTTTGCCAGCCGGTTAGTACATTTCGCGAGTTAATACTTGTTCGAATATCTCGCTTCCGTATCCTTGGCAAAGCGCTTGAAATGACTCATTCGCCTTAATTCTTTTTCTCCTACACTTTTCACAATATTTATGCAGAAAAAGAAACATTTTTTTTAATAATGAGACAAGAAAATAATTACTCCTTTTGTTTGAGTTACATATTTCATCTGACTGCTGAAAGAAAAAAACTTATACTCGCTGCTTTCAAAATAATAGCTATTGAATAAACTGAGATTTTTATTCTTAAAAATACACCGAGCAAAAGTGTTTATTTAAAATTTCTTCTATATGAAATATCAACATTAATCATTTTTCCCTCTTGCGAAGAAATATTTTTACGGCGAAACAATTTTGAATTGAAAAAGAATGTTGGTTTCTTTGTATATCATTGAGGCGGATTTTTTAACATTCGCTGTATGATCAGCGTTTCTGTTTCTTCTGAAGAAAGTTTTGGTGCAGACGAGATGACAGACGGTTAATTAATTTCCCTAATTACTGTTATTATTCCCTAGACGGTGCATACGTATTGTCTACAGGCACACGATACTGCTACTTCCACTGTCTTGAGATAGATGAAACCAAAAAGCAGGTCAATGCTGATGAAAATGTTTTGATAAATCAAAACTTTTCATGTCCAAAAACTTATGATTTAGTTGTTTATTTTCTCAGCTATTGAAATGCAAAAAAAATGTTCAATTCAGAATGTTATCAAGATGATAAATTTTCATATACAATTCGTTTATCAGTAGCAGTGGATAGCAAAGTTTGAGTGTAATTGTCTAATAAACCCCTCTGAATTGATGTCGCGATTATGCAACTTTGACGCCGAATCAATGCTCGCCCTATAGATGAATATATTTGAATGCGAGAAGTGCAAAGCAGATAATGAACAACTATGCACGGACTGATGTGTAGCAAAAAGTAAATCGAGTTGCGTCGTATGTAGATTGCGCTACTAGATGAAACTCAACATCATAATAATTTCCAATTGTAAAATCAGTTCGCTATGAATTTTCGTGATTAAAATTCGAACAATCGATTTGAAGACATGATCTGGTACTCTATTTGCGATTCGTAACAGGATTCACTCGTTGAAATGAATCATGACATTCAAACAAGTATAGTTGCATTATGAATCCGATAATTTATGTTGAGACGAAGAAATTTTCCATTGCATTATTAACAATTATAACATTTTTTCAGGGAGTCAACAGTGGGGCAGTGTGGCGACAACCAGGGACCTTAAATGACGAACAAAATGCACCATTGCAGTGGAGGATGATGAAATACGATCAACAGGTAAATACATCCTATTTTACTTGTATAAGAACCCTGATCTGTAGTTCATTTTTTTCAATTTTCAAAAGTACGAAGTATCAGGTTCAATAGCCTGAAAATCGCTATATTGGATAATTAAAGTTACACAGTAGTGTCCTCGGTTATTTTTTTATATTTGGGAGAAACACAATCGTGTTTTATGACTTGGAAAAGTATAGAAAAAATACGAGTTCATAGTTGCCAGCAAATGTCTATGTGTGTCTGTGAGAATCCGAAAGTTGTTAATGAACGATGCAAAACAAGGAAATAATGCAGTTATTCGGCCGCAGCAAGTTGTTGCGATGTTATATTAATATAAACTTGGCGTGACTAATACAACAATTTATCCAGCTGCAGAATTTAAATAGTCATGACCTACTCGTCGTCCGAGTTACGGAATGACTCTGTCACGCGTTAACTTGCGCGGATTAAATTCGCTGCACCGCTTTCGTAAATTAATATTACGCCGCCTACGTTTATGTTATCCACGTAACGTTGTCGATTATTTTTTTTTCTTTTATTTCCCTTGCGTTCATCCCAAATTACAAGCTGGATCAAGTTACATCTGATACACAGAGAGACTTTTCTAGTCCGTGTCGTAAAATGTAAGATTATCGTGCGGAACCTGGTGTTACGTTTCATATTCATATAACAATTAAATAATCGCGTTTAATTTATTCAATTCATGCACCATTAGATAAAATGACGTTAATTTGAATATTTCATTTCATATTGTTCATTCGGTGACGTCGATATGCGCGACGAATTTAACCGAGTTATTGTTTAATTTGTTGAATACATTGATCAATTGGATGCAATTTAATAATTCTTTTTTATTCCAACACTTTTTTGACCCTTGAATTGAAGCTATTTCGTGCAAAATTTGGCGACTCCAATTTGCAAGCTATTGTCGACTTAGTGATTTTTCACAAACTTCGTTGGGCTATTTCAAATTGACCTCATAATAATTCTGGCTCGCATTCATACCTAATAAGAGGACAAATTAATCCTGCCCACGATTCGCAAAAATTAGCAGCTGGATTTATTGCATTGATATGTAAAAGAAAGTGGAACGAAATGTTATGATTTTATATATGAATACAAATGTTATTGGGAAGGAACGCATACTCGAACCGGTAGAAAATTTGACACTGCAAAATCAGCTTCATTAACGTAAAAGCACAAGAAAATAAATAAACATGAGCTTCGTCCATCATGTTGGATTGAAGTAATGTTAATCATTTTTTGAAAAAACTACTCAAATAAACATAAATAAACACTCACTTCCATACGGTAAAAAATTTTTTAATCAAACGCAAATTTGTTTTGAATTTTTGTTCAATTATGTTGCGAGCTGTGCACACATTGTAAATAAACTCTTCCGAATGAACGAAAATTGAATTCGAAAAATGATTTGTGATCTCTTCTCATTTAACATGCAATTAACAATTGTTTGGCTGCTTTTTAATTAAAAATGACAAAATGATATGTTCGGTTCGGGGGCACGTAAAAATTACATCAAGTGAAAGGTTATATTTATTTCATCAAATGAAAAATGTATCTTCTCTCTGTATATCGCAGAGTTGGAAAAACAGTTAAATTGCATTTTCACGATCACAAAAATAGAATTTGATTCGAAAATAAACATTTATTGTGAAAATAAACAGAAATAATTAGCGTGTTTGAAAACTTTCTGTCCATTGAATCTGTTTATGATATTACCTTTTTTGATTTGAAATTATAGTTTATATCTCTAAACACTAAATTTTATTCAGGCTAGACTGTCCTTTAGAGATTTTCTGAATACATTTTTAATATCTAAATATGGCGTTGTTAGCAAGTGCAGAAGTGTTTATTTACAAAGTAATTCTCAGTGTCGCTTAATTGTTACATTTTCACCCTTGCAATTCGCGTAATAAGGCTGTCGTTTTTCGGACGAGTCGCGACGTGCACATCAGGGTTGGTCGAGGGTAAGAAAAAGAGAAGAAATTAACAAGCGAGCAGCTCGTCGACCCCTTTTGCATAGCGTAAATCGATACACGCCACGAAAATCCGTTTCTGCTGTTTCTCGCGTCAAGTTTGCTGCTGTCTTAATCGCCTCCAATTCACTTTCTTGTTCGCGACATTTTTTTTCTCGCTGACATTTGTGTCAATTCATCTATATAAACACGTGTCAACATTTCAACTGATACTTAATTTTGACATGACGATGAATCCTGTTTCATCTTCATGCCTACAAATGAAAAGTAAATAGATGAAACAGAATTTGAAATCATTGAAAAATAATTCATACAAAATAACAAAGATTTAAGGATACAATAATGATTGAACTGATAAAAAAATCTTGCGAGTGATAAAATGTCAGTTTTATAGTGGCATCGTAATATGTATCAATGGAACTAGGAAAAAAATGTACTCAAGTACTTTTGATTATATCTATGAATGAAACGATAGCTCTTAAAACAATGCAAGAATAATTCTCACACAAAGGTATATAAAAATTACTCCTCGCCTAACACGTAATTGCACTTTAATTATCACTTCCGCTTAGTATTGCACTTGACATTATTTTCTGACTTTTTGTGAGAATTTGTTATTTTTTGTAAAAGGATATGTTGTGTTACGAACGATCAAAATTATCCATTGCCTTCTGAGTTGATCGTATGGAAACGTTTGAACCAATCAATCCTTAATCAAGCTCAATTTAATATAAAATTGTGATGAAAATAATCTCCGCGCGTGGTAATTAAACGAAACACATGCAGATATTCGATAACAATATAGTGGCTTTCATCCGTTAGTATAATTTAATCGTGTGTAACGTTGGGCAATATTATTTTCAATCATTCATTATCGTAAATGTTTTATTTACTTTGTAAATAATGTAATGATCTGTTCGAATTGCCAGCTGAAAATAATCAGTCTAATTCGATGCAAAATATTTTCACCGGCATAAGTAAATAAAATGAATCATAAACGAATTCTATTTTCGAACTCAAAAATTGGAAAAACGTGATAAAATATGAAAAAAATGATTGAAAAAGTGCAAATATTTCATAAGGAACAGAAATACGATACATAAATTTGTGGCAGTAGAGATCGATCAATTATGCGAAACAGTCGGTGTATATGAGAGAAGCATTAATCAAGCCAGTAATGTGGAGTTGGGCGCGTACTTATTTCGAAGTGAAGATGCGAATTGCATGTAGTGGGGGGTGGCTTAAATTCGGAGGGTGCGGGACGCGCGCGATCACTTGGAGTTATAGGGTTTTAGAGCAGCAGACTGAACTAACTGTAATCAGAATTGGGCGTTGTAGCGTGTGTTTGTCGTGGATAGTTTCGCAAGCAGGCGAGCGATGTTGCGCTGTCCACGCACCACGAAAACGTGTAGAATTAGCCGGTGCACTTGGTCCTGCGCGTTCCTCCTGTTGTGCGAATGCTAATCCTCTTAAGTGGCGACGCACTACCTAAATATCAATCACGGCTTATAGCCTGATTCTACAAATCCGACGCAAATTTGCGCCTGCTCGGTGTCCCATCTGGACATTCCAAGCGCCACAACGTCGTGTTTTCAACTTGGCGCGTTCCTTTTTTTTTCTGTTAGCCAACTTCATATTTCACTCGGGCCACGAAGCTGTCGCGTGGCTTCGAGAAACAACAGCCCCGACTATACTCTATTTTTCGCGGCTCTTGTACCCGCGCCCAATTGCTTTTGAGCGAGATGTTTCTTTCTTGAAATATATGGCCATTTTAGGTATATAACCGCGCCGAAACTCCTGCGCTCATTCAATAATATATTGTAAACTCGGACGAAACTTGTTTGATCAACAAAAACATTCGTCATTCGATTACACACTTGTCCCGATGCGCTTTTTTAACAGTTTAGGCAACTTTTGGCTGTCAACAATTTTTTAACGCCGCTTCTTCTTTCTCTCTCTCTCATTTCTGTCATGGTGCTAAAGTTTTAAGCTCGATGAATAATCGTACAAATTCGACATACTCTTTTATAATTCAACATCGATTTATTTTCGCCAGACGAAATATAGCCCGTCGATGACGTTTTTAGCTCATCGTTTTTTTTTTCCAATAAACTTTTCGTCGAGCAGCGAACCAATTTGCATTATTAAAAAATTAGTTCTGACCATTGTCTCGTGTCTGTCTTGACCAGCCGACGTCTATGTTTTGATAAATCTGTTTATCATGCATTGACAGCTTCGACGGCCAAGTGCTCCAGCGACTGCTTTCACCGCTAATTAATTCAAACCGCTCTATTGTCTTGCAGTATTGGATGACCCGTGTAAAGCCATATTAAGGCTGGCCATCTATATTCATAGATTTGTGTGTATTACAGTCGTACGTTCCAAATTTTAACATGACCAATCATAGCCATGCACCAATTTATTTCAATGGATTGAATTGTCTCACGTTGCTTTGCAGTTGCTGCACTTATCTAGCATGAATTTGATCAATGAAGGAAAGCAAAACAAGAAGGACAAAGAAAAGATAGAAAGTTATCTGAAATTGCAGTCTATCCGGAAATTTATTGAATATTTAACTATCTATATTTATCAGTACCCTCTTCATACCTCCGAAGAATTTGGATTGTTTGAATTTTTCACTTCCATACCTCGAAGTAAAAAGAAACATCATTTTTCTGAGAAATGTAATGCACGAATTATATGGCGATGCGAAGAAGAGTTTGCTTGATTATATACAAAGCTATGCTCGCGAATACTTTTGAGATTGGTTAATGGCACGATTTTAAGTATGAATAAGCACACGTGTATTCTTATCAAGATGTTTCACCGATTTCGAATAAGTAGTTTGAAAGACCGGGAGGGTCAGGATTAAGGGTCAATTAAAATCTTGTACCTAAGGGATGGGTTGAAGAGAAATTTTGTTTGTATGTCGTTGAACTTGAGGTCGGATCGTGAGTTCATCGACACTTTTGGATCGCATGATGCGACAAGTCCCGAGCGGGGAAAGCTTCATAGGGGGTTGGTGCAAAGAGCTCAAGACGCAGCGCAACATTGTTTTGGAGGGATGACAAAGGCTAAATAATTGATCGGTGTCTGTATAAAGATATTCTTACGATTACGATTAACAACCCTTTCTACGGTGATTCACGAAGGAATTATTAATAATACATCCGGCGCTCGGGTATTTCCCTTGTTTCTGATTGTACATAACGGATGTTTAATACGCACCTGTGGGTTCAATGCACCCACAGGTGCCTTGCTAAATGAAACTTGTTTATTCATGCGCTTTATGCCGCGCGCGATTACTTTGTTTTGCTACACCCGCGCGACCTACACCTTGTTCTAAATCACTATTTGTTTATTACATTATTCGATGGAGACAAACAAAGTCCATCTCTCATACGGATTACAATATGTTTCTCGTTACAACGCCAAAAAGAGTTTGCGTTTTGTTGTGCGATATTAAAAAAATCGTACGTGATTGACGAATCTGTTTAGAAACAAACTATAGTGCGGGACGAAAAAGAGATCGGGGGAAAAAAGAGCGGGCGAATCCAATCGGTGTAATTGGCCGCGACGTTGAATTGTTCATTCATCGCGCAACTTGCTTTAATGACCGAGCAGATGCGCAAAAAGAGTTTCCTCCGCGTTCATAATTTATAGCATTTTTCGTCTAATGGCAATTTTGTTTGCGCGATATCAATGTTTTTAGCGACACCGAGGCGACTCACTTTAAGGGAATCTCCCTCCCGAGGTGCATTGATCCCGGAAAAAAGATGAATTATAAATGAACAAAATGTTGGAAACGAATTCGAAGAATCACGTCAGGTAATTAATTTTCAAACATTTTCTCACGAGGCTGTTGGAACCTGGTTCAATGCCCTTACGCACACCACCCCAATGTTTTAAATTTTTACAACCAAAAGTCCCCGGCTCATCGAGGGGATGCGTTCACGGCTCTGAGATATTAACGACTTGAAAAATGCATGCAAATGTGATCATTAGTATGGGATTAAATTGTTCCTTCGAACAAAAATTGTCAGGTATTATTAAACTTTTTTTCCATTCCTTTCTTTAATGAATTTCAAGTGTGCTTTCGTACGGCTACACGTATCCTGAAGCATCAGACGTAAAAGAACCACCCAGATGCAACCATTTTGTTAATGTGAAAAATTAAGTATCATTCTTCTTCATACTTTTACATCGGCTAGCACGTTGTTCATGAATAAAAATCAAAATTTCGGAAACCAATACAATTTTAGTTTTGCAAAAGTCGTAGAGGTATGCAGGTTAATATGATTGGTCGTGATTTCGAAAAGAAATCTCTGCGCTGGCATCGTTAGGTGTCTTTTTTAATTATTCAAGTGCAATTAACACGTCAATAGCTGCGCTGCACCTGACTGCCGGCTGTTTTCCGCCGAATATACATCATGTAACGTGTGGCCAGCTTCTGCAAACGGTCCCCTTCAAAACGCACTCGTACGCCACATCTATACTTCTCTCTTCATCACAATCATACTCTCTTTCTTCTCAAGTTTCCTTTTCTTCGTTTCTTCACTTACATTAGTTTCTTGTCGAGTATTTTTAATCTTCATTCAAAATTGCAGTGTCTGAGAACACTGAATGGATAGTGTGGATCAAGTTTTAAATCTTTTCATCGCTTGATTTTTTACGCCGATTTGGATGCAATAATCGGAGGAAGGTAAATTTGGATAATGAATTAAAGTTGACGCATCGGGCAAGGTTAAATGTATCGTTCGAAAACATGCGCAATCTGCTGGGGCGCGCGTGTGTTTCAGAGGTCACTTGACGCAGCAATTACAAGAGCTACATAAAAGGTCTGAGGGCTTTATTGCCTCAATTTAGCCGTCTGATGGTGTGCAATAGACACCTAAAATACCGCATTAATCTCGACTTCGTTTGATCGTAACGCTGTCGAAAAGACGGTCAGTAATTTACCTTTGACTTACGCAGATTAAAAAAAAAAGGCCAGCAAAAAAACATTTTGAAAGTCAAAGAGAGCAGTGCATCAATGTTCACAAATACATTGATGTGCGTTCATCTGTAAATGGTCTCTGAGGATGATAAGGTTGAAAAATTTTTTGTCCAAGTTTCATTGTATATTTTGATACGGTTATATATGCGCGGCGTAAAATTTATATTCCAAATGGGTGAGAGAGTAGATATTCAAATTTTTTCGAAGAACTTTCATGCACGGTCTAATACTTCGCGTCCCTTGTTATATATTTACAAATGTTAATGCGAATAAATGTTCGATGCATGAAAATAGGAAATTGAAATTCGTTGAATGTTGGGCGGTATAAAAAAAACAGCAATTGAACTTTGCATATATTGAACTGTGCTATATGCATCGGACAAAGTCTTTTTTCATGCAAAATAAAAACAGAGCATACAAAATTCAACGTCAATCCCTTAGTCTCCCTAGCTTTTTTTACCGTTTAATTCTGACAACTGATGCGAGAGACAGAATTGACAAATGATAGTCGCGGGGGTCACAGCGCAGTCTTTCCTCCCTTGAATATGATTTTACAGCGATAACGTGTGTTCTTTCTATACTCATCAAATATTACCTAAACACCTTTTCTATTCAAATAGGCTAGTATACAGGAGTTAATTACTGTGAAATTCTATTTAATTACTTTCTCTGAGCTCTTTCATTTTCATATTCGCTGCAAAATTGCATACAAATACGAGAGAAAGAAAAAGGAAAAAAAAAGTTGCAGTGCTAGAGAAAACAGTTGCATTGTACGTCTGAGACTGTTAAATTAAAAAAAATCCGCGAGCTGAATAGAGAGCGTGGAGTACAAAATGACGGGGAATAAATGCCTTGATCTTTTTGGAGGGATGCCGACGCATAGGCGGCGGCTCATCGAATATAGTGCAGGTCGGTGCAGCGGGGTCACTGTGCACAGAGGAACTGTGCAGATATACAGCGAGGTCGGCCGCCGCAAGTCGGTATTGTCGTCGGTTGCAAATCAAATACCCGATATCATTGTTCGGGCCTAGACCCCTCGCCTCCCTCGCCACTTACCACGTCCTCTTCTGTCTCCCGCCCCACGCCCCTGTTACAACGTTAACCCGTACAACCCCGACCAACATCCAACCTACGACTACAACTACGACTAATAACTATTGCCACGTATATATGCCTATACAAATGCACAATATATACCCAGCGGGGCTGAATATTCGCTTTAGGTGCTCGTTCCTCGTGTGCACACATCCATAGATGCATACCGACTAAATATTTTGCACACAAACAAACATAAACTTGCATACAATGTCATTTTTAGAAAGAATCCAGTTTATTTGCGAAACGCGAATTCGATGATTTTCAAAAATAAGTCAAACTGAAATAGTTTTTGGCAAAATTAAAAAATCTGTCGATATTTTTGTTTCATTATTTGTTTATCAAGCTGAAAAGAAGTTTTCTACTAAATTTATATAATTTTCAAATGATTCATTCGCCGTCCTTTACACGGACGACTCCGTGTCGCTTTACATGGGGTGATTTCATTCCAGTTTGATTTCATTGAGCAGAATTTAAAAAGCCGTGCTACCCATCGGATGATGTTTTATATATCCGATGTTGACTGCGTGAATGGTAAAAAGTTCGGCGTCACAATTACGCGCTCATCCTTTTTTTGTTGTGTATATAAATAAAAAAGGAAAGGACCCCGTTACACTGATGGCTCATTCAGCTGCCTTTATTTGTGAATAGTTTCGATATTGGCACTGCGGTTTATCGGTCTCGTCATTTCATAGCTAAGTGCGCCTCAAAAGCAAAAGAGCATAAACTCTGGCTTTGCTATTCTGTGCCAAAAGCTCAAGCAAAACTGCTGACATAAGAATTTAAGTGGCGATATTGAAAACATAGGATTAGGAACAAATGTGACTTTACGGATTACCCATAGTATTTTCTCTGTTGCGTCATGTCAACCAGACGATAAAAATGTTCAATTGAATTCTATTCAGAATAAAATAAAATGGAATAATTTCAAATGAATTAAGTTACAAAAGAATTTGAATTGTTTTAATTTAAGTTACATTTGATTATGAATTTGTAGTCAAATTTATAAATATTTCTTTCAAGTTCATCGATAAGTTATACGCGAACGAATTTTGAGGCAATCGGCGGTTCACTCGGTGGGTTTTCCGCGGTGGAGCAAGTGAGTCGTTTTCACCGCAATCGTTGTCTTCGTTGCCTCGACACGTGACGCCGAGGCTCACCGCGAGCTGGCTATATTGTACAAGAACAATGAGCAAAGAGAATTATTGATGAGGTTTGGCGGGGACCAAGCGCGTCGTGTATATATGCTTGCGGGAGAAGAACATACGAAGACGCGCGCACAGAGAAAGAAAGAGAGTGCCGGAGGCGTCGGACCTGCACCCTGTGCGACAAAGACCAACCAAAGGGTTGCGCACTTAATCATTCATCTTTGCGAAATTCCACGTCTGAATCATTCAGCAGACTCTGCTTGCCATCCTTGTTTATACGCCATACTTATGCGACCCGGGCCCTCGTCGATCGGCAGCCGCTTCGGGCAATCGTTTGTTTTGACTTTGAACTTTCGACTCGGTTCGTAATTCACAATTATGAAAAGAAAACGCCAACTTTTTGCTCGTCTCGTTTGTAATTACATTATTCGATAACAACCTAAGCTTTTTTTTTTCGTCAGATTTGTATTTCATGCAAGAGTTTTTATAGAATGTTTTCATTCGAACTTGCGAATCATTCAATTTTAATTACATTCGACTTTATCAAGAGGTACATCTCAAGTTCTATTCATGTTAAGTGTACGTGGTATTTCATTGCAAAAGCTCTTGTCGACTATTAAGGTGTCTCTTGAAACCAGCAGGACAGTTGACTCTCATTTTCGTCTTCTCTTTATGAGTTTACTGTAAAATTCTCTGGTGCAACAGTTGCGTGCTGCCCTTAAGCTACTGCTGAATATGTCCTTAATCCACGGTCTGACAATGTTGAATTGGAATTTAATACTTTTTGTCACGATCCATTTTCGGTTAGACGTTGCAAATGATTTTTAAAACGTGCGTCACAACTTTTTTATATTCTGATTCTCGTGATACAGTCCTTTCAAAATAATCTACTTAGATCAAGGGGTTCAATCAAAAATGGAATAATTATTTATAAATTATAGTTAGGATCCTGAAAAAGTTTTAAGTTTCTTAACAAATTCGTTTATAGAAATGTGCTTCAAGAATCTGTCTGACGTCATAGTGATTGATATTGTTTCATGTCAAAGAGGCACATACTTTACCATGTTGCATTGACATTATCAGAAATATATGTGGGAGTGAAATCAGTTGATAATATAATTTTTTGCTCGGCCTTCATTTATTTAATGTATTCAGGGGTTGTATGGTGATGAGCTAAGGCAGTGATGAATATTTTCTCAACCCTTCCGTACCTTCAACATTATGTAAAAATAATAAAAGAGAGTTGAGTATTCCATTACCACCAAGTATAGATTTTTCCTTCGTTCGTTCCTCCTCTCCCTCGCGCGTATTGGGGTTGTTTCAGGATAACACCAGGAAAAGTATACGCTTCATTACGTGATCCTTCCTTTTTTTTCTAACTCGTCTACATTCTCAACGTCATACAATATAAAACGTCAGAAACATGATGTACGAGCCGAACTTCGTATTATCAATTTCATCGATCAGGAAACTTGATATAGTTATTGAAACGAATTAAGCTGTGTGACTAATGTGCATTAAAATTCATTATTATTCCTATTATTGATTTCACAGGTTCTTGCTCGGTGCTCGATTCTTAGCGCGTTCATTATAAATCGCTTTATTCTCAGTCTGAGATGTTGTATTCTTAAACTGAAACGTTGTAATATTTTTGCGAAATTTCAAAAAGTGTTGTCAAAATGTGATATTGAAGCGATCTGACGCAAATGAAGACATTGGCGAAAATCACGCGGACTGTCAGAAGAGGATTAAAAATCAATTGCGTTTCGCGCTAATTCCAGTACATCAGATTGTTCAGTTATATTTTGATAGAGGACATATTTATAATTTGAAGATCAAGTGTCTCATGTCGTGAACTGGATTCGCTGTTTTCATATTAAACATGCTAAAAGCGTCTACGAATTTCATCGGAGCTGCAAACTCTTCTTCTCTTGGTGCTTTAAAACATGTAAAGCATATGAATTCAAGACGATACTTTTATTTATAACGATCATGATTCCTGTGAATTGACACAATTGCGCTGCTGAAGTTAGCATCTCCATGCAAGGCGGCATAAAACGCAAACTTCCATTCGAACGGTCTTAATTAGCCGACAAAAAGTATAATGAAAATCGCACGGAATGTACATTAAAGATGTATAATTTCTAATAATCTATAATTCACGGTTATTAAAAGATTATCATCGTTTCAGACTCGGCAAAGTTTCGACGTGGAAAAACATTCGGACAGAGTCTCTTTACTTTTGCTTTTTCCGTCAGTTCCATAATTTCATTGCGATAATTATAATTGCAAAATAATGCTACAAACTTGGTACAATTTTTTACTATCTGCATCACATCGAGATCTAATTAGGAATTCAAATCGGCCGTCAACGAACTTGAGCACTTTTGCTTTGTAAAATAAATATCATTTTGCAGTGCAAAATTTAGCATTTCTATAAAAGCCATCAGGCGTGCACGAAGTCAAAGAAAATTTTTTTCTCCATCAGCATTTTCGGGATGCGTTGTGCTTTTTCATTCGCGAAAAAAATTACTTCGTTATCGCTTTTGGCGAACGAAAAAAAAATCATTGCCTGAGCCCGATCGTCGAAACCTTTCCCTTGTTCGCTGTGGCACTGCTGTACTGTTTGCAGTTAAACAATATTACGCAGTGAAATTTATGAGTCGCCTCCTCCCCTACATTCGACGGCTGCATCCCTTCGTGGAGGGTGCGAAGCTAAAAAAGTATCAGTGAACGCGCGCGATATGAGAAATACGCATGTTATGACCAATGCTACCCCTGCAGCATTGACTTTTTCGGACCTGCAAGCCCAAACTCGCTGCAACCTACACACTTCGTCACCCTCGCTTACTATCCGAGGCGACGCTCCCGGACCTCATCTCCAATCTCCGATATCATCTTGATTACACTCGTTTATGCCATTGCTTTTTTTTCTTGCGCACAACATACTGCGTGTTCACACGTTTCAATATACGATGACAACAATTCCAAGTCGATTGTAAATCACTTCTCAAACAATATTGCAACATTTTTTTTACATTATTATATTCACTCATATTGAGGCTCAGGAGAAATACAGTCTCGTTCAGTATTGTGGGAGTCAAATATAAAACGTAACAATAAATAATCAAAGCATTTGCGTGTGTTATGTGATGTGTGTTTATGTAACATGTGTGGTTCATAAAAAGGAACGATAATCTTGCAGCATCGCCCTAGAGGCGTCGTTATTCGTACACTTCTATACACCGGGGCTCGTTTCTCGTTCGTCAACACCCGTCGACAAGCCGCCGGTTACGCTTTTACACTTCTAATATTGCGTTTAGCATCGCGAGAAATGTGAATTCCCCTACTCTGGAAATAACATTTGACGCATCGTCAGGTACAAAGCACCAAGTTGATGAACCGTTTCGGCACTCACCAATCCGGTCATCAAATCTTTTTATTTTCAAAATTGTAAAATTACCCCGTGGTCCTCATTCTTTTGTCGCACTTTCATTTGTTTTTTGATAGTCGTTCTCAATAGTTGTATGCGTAGGTAATTTAAAAGCAGAATTTAATTTACTTTTTTCCTTTGCAAGCGAGTAGCATAATATGCAACATAATCACACAAAAGAAAATTAAATCGGTTTTTGATGAAAAAAAAGACCATTTCCATTGAAAATTGCAGAATTTAGCTATTTCATAGGAGGGTCCCGTTCGACACATGGGCGATTGATTTAAAAGTGACACTTCGAAGAGTCTTGCAAAGACTTATAATTCAGTTCTAGTAAGAACCGTCGTAAAATAAAGGGACTTCATAGAAAAATGAATTCGATATAGAAAATCGTCAAAATTTATTGAGTAAAACGAGGAGCTCACAGAAAATGTGTGATTAGGGGAAATAACAGTCATTTTTCCAAAAACTAAACCATAAAACTAGATATCCCAGCCCGATACATAAGCTCGATAAATATTGATGCAAAGAAATACCATGGTCTCACAAAAGTATTAGGCCCTATCTTATACTAAAAATAAAATTTCAGATTCATTCTAATCTTTTATGAGAAACAGGTCCTGGTGAAATTTACCTGATGATGTCACTCAATCCTGTGACCTAATTTTTTCCGAATTATCATTTTTATTTAAAATATCTAAAATTTGACGTAATATATGAAAACACATAGGTACATAACAATTCCAATGTACAAATTTGAGTTTGCTTGAAACAATGTACGTGTGACAATGTAACCGATTGAAATTTCTGTACTGTGCATCTCTGGTGCAGGTGGTATGACGGTATTGGATACACCATAGTGTTATGAATTCCTCAAATGCAAACTTACATGCCGAGTCCGAAAATCGATGGCCATTAACGGTTGAAAAGTTAAGAAAAAGTTTGATGAATCTTGAAGAATGTCAAGTAATTTTTTGTACGAAAAAAGAAAAACCGTTCGAATAAATGTATATGCTTGCAAATTGTTGCCCAAGTTGTTCTCCGATATTGCATTACTCTTGATCGAAACTACATACGATGGAGTGTACTTGTTCTTTTATCCGCGGTGATTCTGTAACTTACGGTGAATCTTTGTCTATTCAAACGAGATCACTTTTGCGCCGGCAACCTCTCGTCAATACACTATGCCGAACCAATTGAAGGACATCGTCTCTTTGTAGCCTGTGAATTTAATTTTGGCGGCCATCTTAGTTTGCGTTCACGACATAAATTCGTTATCAAGTCACATACAGGGCTAAGTACTGTATAGTTCATGTTCAGCCGACCCTTCGTCGTCAAGTTTTTTTAACAAATTTTTGTACACTGCCATGACAAACGGAACCAACTGTCCTTCACATAAGAGTTTATTGATTAGTGAGTGATTAGTTTTTGAAAACAGTTTTTGGCAACGAGGAGGATTACACATGTAAAACGAAGATCTCACGTGATTTGAACGTCAGTAACGGACTTTTTTGACTGTGTATATGCCGCGAATCTTTGTATATACCAAGATTGTACTCATAAATCTGTACACATTTCCAAGTGTACACAAAGCCTCATCCTAACTGTACACGTTAATTTTGCACAGCGTTCACATCGTACATGTTGAATTTCAAGCAGTCTTAATTGTACTCGAAGCACTGTCCTATCTGCATATCACGATTGTGCACACTGACTAAAACATACATATTCTACGTTGATAAAAAATGTATCATTGGAATCAATCGTTCGCACAATGAAATAAAACTAATATAAGCATTTAGAACTGTATCACGGTTTGAAGGAATAATCTTACAAAAAAGTGAAATCGAAAAAGTGTATTCAAAATATTTTATAACGTTGAATGTAATGCCTTGATTTTTTCAAGTGATACTGAGAGAAAACTGTTTGAAGATTAAATTCAGACTTTCAGTTTAAAAAACAGTGTACAATTTTCAAACGGCTATGCAAGTTTAAAATAAGTGAAAAATTGAAAAGAAACGGGAGAATAGAATAATACAAAATGAATGAACTGAATATATACGAAATGTAACAAAAGGTTTCCTAGTTTTCGTTTCTATTAAAAAATTGAAAGCGAGTTCTGTAGCATATGTCCTTACGTAAATTATGAACGAATAAAAATGAAAAAAAAACTATTATTTCATTTTTTCTCGTTTTTCAGATTTTGTCTCCTTTTATTTAATTGCATAGACAGTTTTTTTTAGATTGATGACAAAGTATTATTTAAATAGTTTCCTCTCGTCATTAAAAAATCAGAAACAATCTTTGTGACCGAAGTACTTATTTAAATTTTTCAAAGTAGACTCTGTGTTTGGCGACATTTCCATGTATACATCAAAGATCAAATGATTTTATGTGTATACAATTAACATTGATAGAAACACTCGTGTATTGTGCAATAGTACGTTATGTTACGTGTACAATTGGTGTAAGACTTAGGGTGCATTTATGATTGCGCGCATATATGTATGTGCGTTATTTTGAACAGCATTATACAGCACATTCGCGATGCATAACTTAGAAACAAGTCAATCAAAATGCGAAATTGTTTTGAATTCGCAATAAAATCATACAAATGCACAAAAAATCACTAACAAAAACACATCAAAAGGAGTCATTCATGATATACCTTTTGATGCAAAATACAATCATCAACTTCTGTGATGAAAGATGATAAGTAATGCATTATTCTTCTGCAACCTAATGTGCTACTAAATTTACGTATGTACCATTGTTTTTTTTGGTCATTGCAAAAAACAAAATAAAATTTCCAAAACACGAAAAAAAGTTTTTGCATCAAACAATTTTTTTCTTATAAATCAAACAAAGATTTTGGAATATGCAAAAATGAAAAAAGGGAGCATGAATAAATGGTAATGAATGCAAGTGGAGGATATTATGTGGTGAAAGTTGATCTTGAGCAAAATGATTTTTGATTTTGGATCGCGATGCGTCGTCGACACCTGCTCGAGCGACATGTCCGAGAGGCGGTAGAAGGCGTCGTCGGGGGCGGGGTTTAAGAGCGCGATACGGAGTGGGTGCGAGGTCGGGGAGGTAAAAGAGAGCGAGAGAGAGAGAGAGGTCGGTAGGAGGACTGCTCTCGCGTGGGTATTTGGAGTGGGTAGTTAGCGCGGGTGGGGTGGCAAGTTGCGGAGAGGGGCGTGTGAGCGGTGGGGGCGCCGAGGGGGGCCACCCGCGCCGTGAACGATATCTCGTCTCGCGGATAACCGAACGCGCGCGGGGTCTCAGTCGCGACGCGCTCGTCACGCGGTGCCTATCGTGTCTCATACGTGACCGCGTAGCTGAGCAGTGCGCCGCAAAAACAAACCCACGAGACGGGTCTTGTCATGTGCTTGTCGCGCCGATGCTAACCGGTGGTGGTGTTGTCATTGACACAGCTGTCAACTTGACAGTTTGAGACAGTGAGACAGTGTGTTAGAAATAGTCATAAACGTCATAATAATCATACTAATAATAATCGTCCGGGTGTTATGAGGTTGTTAAATCTTTGAGTTGCCGGTGTTTTGCGATTCTAGCGACTGTTGGTGCAGTGGCAACTATGAACTCGAGCGAGACATAGTCGTGCGCGGTTGATAGACTGTCAGAAACTGTTTAGGATACGATATCATAATCGGCAAATGTGTTGTTACAGATGGCGAATGAACGGAAGTGACAAGTGAGCATCACCGGGGGTGGCTACAAGTGTCAGTGCAACAAAACACACAGAGTAAGAGAGAGAAAGAGAGAGAGAGATCCGAGGTTGCCAGTTGGCACGAGTGCCAAGAGGTCAGTTTCTCGCGCTAGAGGTCAACAAAGGCGAAATCACGGCGGACTCCGAGGCTAAAGTTTTCGACCTGACCGAAGAGCCGGGTGAAAACCGGGCCGCCAGCCCATCAAACATGGCCCAGCAAAGCGGCGCTGGCTCGCCCCAGCAGTTCTGCTTGCGTTGGAACAACTACCAGACGAACCTGACCAACGTGTTCGATCAACTGCTCCAAAGTGAGAGCTTCGTGGACGTGACCCTGGCCTGCGATGGCCACTCGGTAAAGGCGCACAAAATGGTGCTGTCCGCGTGCAGTCCCTACTTCCAAGCGCTCTTCTTCGAGAACCCATGTCAGCACCCGATCGTTATCATGAAGGACATCAAGTGGCCCGAACTCAAGGCCGCGGTCGAGTTCATGTACAAGGGCGAGATCAACGTCTCCCAGGAGCAGATCGGGCCGCTGCTCAAGGTCGCGGAGAGTCTCAAGATCCGCGGCCTCGCAGACGTCAACAACGAGCACGAGCTCATCTCAAGGACTAGCCTGGATGAGAATGCCCATCACAGGAAGAAACGTCGCCGTTCAGCAGACCGTTCCCCAAGTGTCAACAGCCCGGACAGAACCAACGACGATCACGAGCAACCAGGCAGCGTGTCCTCCGACACCCACGGCCTTGGCTCGTCCTCCACCCCCCGCTCCCTCGGTTCGCCCAACATGCCCAGTATCAGTGTCACGCCGCAGATCAACTTGCAAGAACTTCCGGTGTCTATGCCCCTGGCGCCCCCGCCTCCACCACCACCAGTCAACACAAGCTCGCACTCTATGGTCGGTCACCACGTGTCCACCCACGTGACTTCCGCTTCGCACGCGCCCGTCAATCACCTTGGCTCTCATGCCGTACAGCAACAGCTCGCCGCCCAGCAGCAGCAACAATTGCAGCAGCAACAGCAGCAACAGCAGCAGCATCAGCAGAATGTGGCCAACCAGGCTGGTCAGGGAACTGAGGACCTCGAGATCAAACCCGGAATTGCCGAGATGATTCGCGAGGAGGAAAGGGTGAGTCACACACTATACTAGTTTCCTCCTTTCCTTCACGCACAACTTTAGATGAATAATGTCTAATCGATAATTGGGTCACCAATGCCGGCATCTCGTGTTTTCACCTTGCACGTCACTTCCGCTCAGTTGTTTCTCTTTCGAGTTTCACAAATCCTCTCATCTCGATCTTAACTCTTTTCAAATTGTTTTGTGTTAGTTTTATTCATCAATAATTGAGTTAGAGATTTCTGTGTATTTCAAATCTTTACAACAATCTTTACAGCAATACACCAAAATTCAAATTTTGGTATTGTTGTAAAGAGTGGAAATCTGTGCAAATATAAAAAAAGAATTACTGTTGAACGTTTCAATCAAACTTTTCGATTCCATTGTATGATGGTTATTAGAATTGTAGAATTCCTGACGGATGGATTTTCAATCAATTTCACTTACGATGTACGTGTTACCTACGTCATCGGCAACATTATACTGATTACTGTTATTTGATCAAAACTTAAACATTCTGACGATTGAATTTCAGCAAAAAAATAATAAGAAATTAATGATAACCTTATTTAATATTATAATTTATAATATAAGAATCCCATTACAATAGAACTAACGGTACAAGTGTATATTTCGAAACGTACTATTTTTAATTAATTCTAATAATTAATTTGCTTTTATCATTATTGTTTCATTACTATAAAGTTAATTTCATTAAATATATATTTGTCACAAATTTCATATCAGCTTATATACATTTTTCGATAAATCGAATAGAACAGGAATATTTTAAAAAGTCCTTTTTCTGACTGCTTCAGCTGATGTAATGATTGAACTTATTTTTGCACTTGTTACTATACGTATATTGTTGAAAAAAGTATTTTGCTTGGGATACATTATAATTAACGTTTCTACAAACCTTCGCAAAAAATGAATCGGTGATAAGAGAATAGAAATATTACGATTATAACTAGACCGATGTAATCTAATTAAACAAACTTTATAATCGCTAAATAATTAGAGTACCACTTAATATCTCATTCTAAAAATTTCCCCAAAATTTGTATCAAAATTGAATGTTCATAGCTCATTAATTTCTTCAAAAACTATTTGGGTATTTTCGCGGAAAAATTTTCGAACAAAACTGTTTTTGTGACGATAAAATTGTCGCGAAATAAAGTCCATTCAAGGAAAATGCACCAATTACGGTTAACTTAAGATTGAATCTGTCATAAATTCCAAGTTATTTCAAAACTGAGATATTTTATTTATTCAAAATAAATCATAACTTGAAATTCCGATATTTTCTATTTCTTTTGAAAAAAAGGTCTTGTGGTCAAAACAGCCAAATGATCAAAATCGGTCAAAAACAAAGTTCAAAATACTTCTTGAAATATAATAAGATTTTAATGTTCAATGTTGAAAAGTTTGTCAAATTTGTCACATAATAGAGTTATTATCATAGTTATAGGTGTTTAAAACTAACTCAAATTAGAGCTTTAACACAAATAGGTGCGTTTACCTTATTTGAAATGTTATAATAGTCATGTCAAAACCGGACGCTCAAGATGTTTATTTTGACAGTTTGGAAAACTTGAGGCAAGTTCGCGTAGCTTGGAATGTTTTATGTATTGGCAGACTATAGGAAACGTTTAAAATGCGCTCTCATTGCAACTTGACGCTGATTCGCGTTAGAAGTCTCTCAATGTGCTGCTTTTCAAATCAATAAATTTATATCAAACGCGCTTCGGGATATCAGCGTGTAATAAATTTTCATGAAATCGCGCTTCATTACCATTTGTCTAATAACCAATTCCTTAACATTTTTGGTGACTAGGCATTTATTTTAATTCCGGTTTATCGCTGAAAACGAATACCGTGTTGCATTTATAATTTTCATTCCGATAAGAAAAATTATTTGAGTTGTCTTGTCATCGTATATATAAGATTATGTTTACAGTCCGCATGCAAAATTTTTATTTATCACTCAAGAAAATCTTGATCGTTGTATACGGAAACAATCGCGACAAGGAACTAAACTCGATTTGAAATCTATCGCACAAAGAAAGAAACGGAAAAAAATCAGTTTCAATTTCACAGCAATAGTATGCGATCACGTAGCAAAAACGTATCCGCTCGATTAACAAGTTTATTATTGCAGGCTCAATTTTAATATTTTATCGATACAGTTTAAGTATATGTTTAGGATCAAAAAAAGTCGCCATCAATTAGTTAGCGAATTGAATGAACGGGAACGAGTTCTATTATTTCTCATATTAACGGGGTCGGCTGATTACAAAATAAATATAAAACAATAAAAAAAAGGAAGCAAAAACGAGAGCTGCAATATATAATATATGTAGAGTCATTCTTCATTCCGCGAGTGGAATTTTCTACTAACCTTTGTTTCTTGACAAACCTTGCGTTTCTGCTAGTATAATATTTGTATTTTAAAATCATATCACACAGTCTGCTATGAATTGCTGTTATCAATATAATAATATTTTGTTATATACTCGGTGTTGTAAATTCAATAAGCTTTTTTTTATTCCTCTGGCGAACAAAGATAAAAACTTTAGTGGAAAAAAAAACAATTTTTTATTCGACCCGCTCTTCTGAATTTTTTGCTATAAATAACATATCACAAGCATATGTACAGTTGATCAACAGCGTTTATAATCGTTATATTCAAGCGGATTTATTTGCATGAAACTTCTTTAATGACCGCGCTAAAGTTCATCAATGAGTCAAGCTGAAATCGTTTCTTTTTTATTAATTTTGTAATACCGATAATTTGATCTTCATTCATTTGGAAGCTCTCTTCATTTTATTATTTTTTATTTTCAACCCGATCGATTATCTTTGTTTACTCTTGTTGACGATAACACACAACTTAATGACACCGAAAAGATAGCATCAACCTATGATGGTTATCTGCGCGACCATTTCGGAAGCGCGCACGCCGATAAAGTGCCGGTGCACACAAAAACGTGTCTACGAAAGGAACATGTGCATTGCGTTAGTTTTTTTTGCAACTGACGTAATTGCTACAAATACAAACCGATAACATTAAGCTCAGAGAACAGACGAGACCGTTGTCTCGTCTCTGCCCACAGTTATACGCTCGTTCGTTTTTTTTTTGTTCAACTTATTTGTTTAATTCGGATCGGCCCGAGAGTCAATATTTAGTATAACCGAGGCAAATGCATTTTTATTCGACTATTCATTTCAAGTCAACGAAAAAAGATTCGCCATGGAATTTTTTCCAACCATGTCTAACTATCTAGAAATAACGAAAATCGCTAGACTCGAACACCGGTCGTTAATTTGAAGTTCATTGACTACTGAGAATCTTACTTGATATTGTGTATCCAAGACTTGCGAGCTCGGTTTATTCAAATCGCGTCAACTTATTAGGTATCTATACAAATAACCTCCTATTGTATTTTGTGACATTAAATATTGAACAACTCGATGTAACGTTAAATGCTGAGCAAATTTGAAATCCTCTTTTTGTGCTCTCGAGGTCTGACACTCGAAATGGAGGGTAATCATTTTTCTTAATATTTCATTAACTCGTATATAAATTCCGTCGCGCTGAATTGAGACCAAAAATTCCGAACCGAGAATGTATTAAATTTTAAATTAATGTAAATGACCGAAATAAAATTTTGTTTCGGTGCAGAATAAACATTTGCTTCTCGATCGTAAATAAAATTCAAACGCGATTAAATATTTATTTGGGTACAGGGGCAACGTACGCAGAATTAACGTTTTTTAGTGGCGCACGAAAATAAATCAAACCGAGCTATAAAATGTACAATTAGCCGGCTGTGTCACTAAAAAAAAGGTCTGATTTTTTATTATCGCACTTTTAAAGTGGTTTCTTTTGCTTTCTGTGAGAAAAAGTATCAGGGGAATTCAAAATATTAGTCTTTCGAATTGTTTGATAATTTGGAAGTTTTGTTAGCATGAATTCTAATTACTCATTACGCTTTTTGGTTCATTGTCGTTCAACGGGACGCCGAGGATCAGCGTTATCAGTTGTGTTTGTTTGCGAATCGAAAAGCTGTCTGAAATAAGGCAAATATAATTTTCGTGCAGCATAAATTATTATTTATCATTCTGTTATTGATGATATAATCAAACACTGGCGATTAAGTAGGAGATATTAATGTGTGATATGATGTATAGAAATTCTCTGAGTGTCGCAACAATTTTTTGTGCGCTAATGAAATATCATCAAAATATGTATGTAACGTCAAATATTCTGTGGAAAATTTTTTGCAAGATCGTTGAAATGCATCTTTTTGTAAATAGTACACTCCTTTTTGTTAGCTTCTATCAACAATGCAAATGTTATTCAACGTTTTTGTCAACCAGCAGTCAATCAATAATAATAATTATATAATTGAATATGATTTCAATATGAAATATTTAACTGTTTACATCACGACGTTATTCAATTCAGTTTTTATCCATCAAGATACTGAGGCGTTTTTGCTAAACTTATTCCAGCTTTTTTGTTTTCTCAATCTTAATAGTTAGTATGATAGTCAGTCATTAGTATGATAAAAGTTAATAATTGTTCGTAATATGCAATCAATATTCTTCGACAACTTTTGTTTATCAGATCGTAAGAATTACTGAGTCCATTAATTTCTCGACAATATTTATATCATTAAGTACGACTATTTGCACGTTTTGACTGCTAAACAGTCCGCAATCAATAAAATTGACAATATTTGGAAAATTTTGAAGTCTCATCGTAATGATCGCCTGTTGACGTTTAATTTGCAAAACAACTGATTCTCTGCTTTAATCTTTAATTTGTTCTACTGTTTTCGTTGGTCTCGAACTAGAATAATTATTTTTCAAAAAACCTAATAAAAAATGTTAGCCCAAGAAGTGTGCTGTAGGGTACAAATAGACCTCAGTTCAATTTCTAACATTTACTTCTCTTTATATTCAACAGGAAAACATTCATAATCTAAATTAGACATTCCGAAACCCAGTGAGTTCATTGAAATGTGAGAACTATGTTAATTTTCGAACGATGAGAAATTTTGTGAAATTCTGATCCAATTTTGCAATTTTTGAAATCAAATATTTACAAAAAATGGATTGATTCATCCAAAAGTACTATTTCTCTTCGGTGAAAATCTTTTTTTGGATTATATGAATCGAGAAAAATAAGAGGAGTCATGATATTTCGAGAAATGTGTCTATTTTTCAACGGTTTCGAATTTGTTTTCATTCAATTTTATCGAACATAGAATATAAATATTTAACTTGACGTTATTTATATCATTTATCAAATGACGCTGGAGGTTTATAAAAAGAAAAGTTTTGACACGCAAACATATTTCCAATTACCGATTTACTTGCCGATCCACTATGCGCCTCAAAGCGAGAAAATAATCAATGAACGTTTAGGGCTAAGTTGGTATTTTTGAAGCGTGCCGTGTTGCGCGAAAGTAGCAGCGAACAGGGTCGGGTGGAGGCTAATTAACATCTCGTCGGTGTTTGTTCATTCGTCCAAAGGCTTGAGACGACATCAACGAATTGTCACTTTGTAACGTCAGATCGGCGACACTGACATTATTAGATTATCGATTGCACGTCAAATTCAGTGCTTATAAGTATATATGCTATAGATTGCCGGCTTGATTGTTGATGTCGACGCGTAACAAAACGTCAGTCGGGAATATATAACAGCGTAATTAAAGTGCGGCGAGTCTCTCGCAAGACAATCGAGCGCGAAAAAAGTATATCGCGCCGATAATAAAGAGCGGTTAACGATAAATGAAAGCCACGCGGCGCTGTGAAAGCTTTTTGATGTGCAGAAGTAAAAATCGCGGAGACGGAATGTCGTAAATATTGCGCCCATTTATTCTGATACAGAATGGACGCGGGTGCATATTTTCTGCGTTGCCTTTAAATTAGCGTTTTTTTGTGCCCATGACGGCCTTGATTGTGTTCCCGTGTTATTCATTCACGAACTACGGTAACGTCGTGGACTCTGGACACACAAACGGGGGATGAAAAACGGTACCAAGAGAGCAAGGGGTGATCGCGCTGCGATGCTCGCTTTATGAATCGCGCATGCATCGATTCCGCGTTGATCAGCGCGACGTAAGCGATATATCAGAAGCCATCGTTCGGCCGACACCGAAGGACACACAAAAAGACCGAAAGATCGTGCTGCCAAATTGAAAAGTTTGATGTATTAAAATGGCCCCGTAACGCGAGCATCGCTTTTTTCGCGCTCCTCGACCTTTTTTTTTTCAACGTTGACTTTGTTATCACCCGCGACACTCGTTTTGACTTTGCCCACACTCCTCGTCGATAACTCTTCCCTATATATCATCATCGAGATTTCGTTTCTGCTCGATTTTGTTTGTGCTTTTTGTTTTTGTTCCGTACACCGATCTGCATTCGAAAAATTTCAGACCCTGCGGTTCAAATTGTATGCATGTGTTTGAACTTGAATTATAACACTTGAAAATTGTTAAATTGTCAAATTATTCGTCGCTGCGGTATCGACGACTCTTTAAGTACTGCAAAACGGAACGATTAATTGGAATGCTTTTTTAATTGTTCTATTAATTTTAATTGCTCGGGACGGCTGGACTGAATTTATTAAAATATATTAAGTTTTTTTTCCCAACGGGAGAGTCTACTTCTCCTCGATAGCAATTTTGCGAGAAACGAGTTTTGAAAAAGTTGAAATGTATCATTCGATTTATTCGTATCTATCGATGGCAGGTTTTCGTTAATTAATGGTTAAAATAATTATTTCGTTTTAAATTGCATTTCGAACAGTACAAACTGTTTTTGCAGCAACAATTTGCATATAGATACGAAGCGAATTAACAAAAATTATGAATAGTTTTAACTTTTCGCGCATTAATTTTTAACTCAATAAAAAAACTGTGCGCTGGAGTGAATTTTTTGTACCTTCAGACGGGGTTATTTATCTAAGAATATATTTCGTTTAAAAACGTGCAGAGTTTGCATAATTATTCAGTCGAAGTATAAAATTTTTTGCATAACAAAGGGAAAAAAAGATCGTTTAAAAGCTTTATTCTTATTCGCGCAGGAGATATTAATTATATTATTATAATGCACAGTCATTTTATGTAGACGAAACTTTCTTGCTCAAGCGCGTTACATTTTTCTTTTCTCCGAGACAAAGAAAAATTGTATTTGCACTGTGCGCGATTAATTCAGTTTCATTTAAACAAGCATATAACTTTACTCGCCGTAAAATAAGAATTACTTAATTGCTTTCTTTTTTGCTTTGCGCCGTTGTGTATTATCCTTGTAAACAAATTAGTTCGCGAATAAACAAAGTTCTATACAGTCTGGATATACAAGTGTCAGAAATAGAACGAGGGATATAATTTTTTTCGCGTTAACTATACCGTATGACTATAAAAACTCGCAGGATCATGAAAGTTTATTGTGCAGTCAAAATTGTTAATTGGAGTAAAACATTTTTGGATTTATATATTTTCACGACGGCGCACACACGTAGCATTGCAGAATATATCTGTATTAGAAGGGAGTGTATGTATCTCGCGGATTTATGCAATTTATCGTACAAAATGAAAATTCGATTTGCTTTTGTTTTGCAACGTCATCGCATTTACGTCGGGTGATACACCGTTGTGTATATTATTAAGCAAAAAAGGAATAATTACTTCGCAATTCAATTAATTTGATTCATATCAGATGAAACTTATTATAGAAGGAAATAAGTTATTTAACCATCAGAGTGCAAGAATGAAATTCATATCTGAATAGCGCACTATTATATTTGATTAAAATTGTCTATTGAGTTGGAATGAAACTTTTGTAACCACGGCCTGATCAATTCACCGGGCTCGCGTGCAAATATTATTTGATTTGAAATTAATAAACTTTTTGTCCGCGATGTTTATATAACTCGCATTCGAAAGCGTGATCAAACAGTTTTGCGTATTTATTTAATTTGAAGGGAAAAATTTTCTATTGACGTGCAAATGAATACATTCGCATCAAACAATGACGCGCGTGATTTAGTCCCCCCCTGACCAGATATAAATAGCCCTTCGTTCATTGACAACATTTTATTGCAACTGTGGATCAATATTTTCATATAATCAAATGAGTCGATGTAATTTGATTAATAAATCTCAAATTTCGAGCGCACGTCCCCTTGTCTGAGACGTGACGGATAATTATTTCGAAAAATCGAGTCACTGAGCTATTTTATTCATTTTGAGGAATTGCGAATTTTGAAGCGAAAAGAGACAAGTCCGGATGATTAATTAACGGCGCATAATATTTAAAACGCTGTGATGAATTACATCTCACGAGAGAGGAGCCAATAAAATTCGAAATTCAATTACTGGAAGCGCGTAAATATGAGCCCGGTACGAGAACTGCCGTAATTTTTGACAACATTTGCGTATACCGTGAATTATGGAAAATAGTTTACGAAAATTAGGTGCAGGCTTCGGCGTGCAATTTCACACAAGGGCCAAAATTTGTTACTCAATAGGCTTTACTTTTTCGGTCGTTGCGAAATGAAAATATACGCGCAGTGCGAGCGTTATTCAACGATCGTTACTGTTTTGCGTTTCTGAACGTCGCGGCGCGTCTCGCGTTCTAGTCCCGGAGGTCATTTTAATAACGCCTGGCTTAGCCACGTAATAGTATGTATTTTAAATATTTCACAAATTGCCTTCCTAGGAAATTTCGTATAATGGCAATACTTGGAATGTAATCCTCGGCTAACCGCGAACCCAACCACACCAGAGCAGCCACTTAACTCGCAACCTATACCGCATCCCCGCGTTTATCCTTCGATCCCCAAATCGTCGCTATCGTTTTCATTCCCCGTTCACTTCTCTTTTCTTCATTCTTGTTCACCGCTGCCCAGTACTTTTGTCGCGTACGTTTTTTCTTCCCCCTCTCCGCCTCCTATTCTTATCGACCTTGATGACCGTCCCAACTTTTCGCTTTTGGCAATTTTGATAATCTCCGCTTGATGGGATATCCTTAAATTAAACCTACCTTACGAGAAGCTTTTCAAAAAACTAATCATTTTCTTACTTTTTATAATTTAAATCTAATTCTGAGAAAGCGCGAAATTCGACAACAATGTCGACTAGGCAAGTTGTAATAAAAATTTCAAGGAATATCTTTGATAGGGATGTTTTTGTATGTGTGCTTTTAATTGGATTCGTCAGAAGAACATTCGATAGATGGTAGTTAGGCAGATTTCTCGGGCATAAATCACCGGCAGAAACGCAACGCTGCAGTGTGGCACCTAAGCAACGAAATTTAAATAATAAAACGCTATTTCGGGGCGCGTCAATGTTTTACTACTCGATATTGTGGAAGAAGTAAATCTCGCGCGCGCGGATCCATTAGACTAACTGACCCTTTTGACAGGCGTCACGCTTGTCTCATCACGCAAACAGAACTATCAATAAGAAAAACTGTACAGCGCGCGTCAGCCAATTGCTTAGCGAAATGGATTGGGGCGTCGTAACGCGCACGGGTCCAGGCCATATTTTCCAATCGCACGTGTCTCGCGCTCGCGAAATATTGCGTTTTTTGTCGAACCTGAAACGAGCATTACCCAATCGCGCGCAACTTAAAAGCAACGCCGATGGAAAAGTGTCGTCGTTAAAGTCCGAAAATCGTGATGCGAAATTTTCCATTTTCGGATGAATCCCGCGATATCGAGTCGCGCTAAATCAAACATTATCTTTTGCTTATGTCTTCTGACGGCATCATCGCGATACACTCGTTTCGCATGTAAATGCTTTCAGGTGTCGCCGATCTAGCGCCACAGAATACCAATCGAAAAAACAAGCACACACACACACAGACATACAAATTTCATGTTTCATAAAAAGTCGCGTTACGCACTTTGACATAACGTGTAGAAGTGCGTGTAGTTATAAAGAAATACAAGAGCTGACTTGATCGACGGATGAGCGTTGCTGCATCCTGCAGATTGCTTCAGTTTGGAAGGAGATTTATATCCGCGTCGTTATCTGTCGTTTGGAGAGGCCCTCTCGCGTGCGCTCTGATCCGTGTAACTGTCTCTTTTCTGTATTTATAGACGAGTCCCCTCTCGATATTCGGACAGGCATTGTTGCAGGCGGGGAATATAGATCGTGTCGTGACGGAGAACACTCTGTGTCAGTCGCGAGGTGCGCGACAAAAAAAGTTTTCGACAGTGTGTTTGAAAGCGAGGTGCGCGTTAAGACATTATCGCGTGCAATCGATAAAGCGGTAGCGCGTACAGTCGGCCTGCTGATTGCGAAGCTGCGAATTAGCGGCGAAGCGTTTCTCGTATAATAAGATGATGTATATACGTATAGGCGCAGTTTTTTCTAGTTGAACAAAAAGTATTCGAGTTTAAATGGTAATCCATAGTTTCGTGTTACGGGGGTAACCAGACACCCCATGTCGACTGTACGGACGGCAGAAAATAAATTAGATTTAGCGACTGTCGCAAAAAGCGGACGATATGGAAGTCGAACGCACTGGACAGACTGATAGAAATTAAATTTTAGGATATTCGATTACTTGCCTCAAACCACCGACGTCATCCCCCTTGTTGCTCTGCTACAGTGTGCCGCCGCCCCATATAAAATCCCCATGACCCCGCGCGCTCTCTCGCGCCGACGAAAACAGACAGAAACAATGGTCACACGCGCACACCCGTCGAAGAATAGACGGATATTGACTTTAATCGTATTATTTTGATTTGCCAAAAATAACAGTAAAAAAATAGTCGCGCGCGCTAAATCCACATCGATAGCTCTCGTCGCTGTTGCATTCCAATTTCAATTACGATCTTATCCTAAAAAACAACTTTGCCACTTTCACGCTCGCGCCAATCAAATCATCATTTGTACTCTGCTTGAGGAAATGCAGTTTTCGGCAGCTACGCGCGCAATTCGATCACACTCAAATGTGATTTCCATCGCGCGGGCACCAGCCCGCCGAATGTTTTATATCGCACATTGCGTCTCCCATCGCCAACACGTTCTCCTTTCCAATGCGATTAACGCGAAACTCTCCCTCCAACCCATCGCTCCAAGGTGTCTTAAGATTAATACACTTTTCATACACTGCTCACCAGCTATTTTCAATATCCTTCTTTTATATTTTAATCCATTTTCCATCATTCCATCGAAACTCGTTATTTCGAAGTTTCGTTATAATAAATTGTTAGCTGCGAGTATATATAACGATGTGTATAAAAATTGGCTCGGTGTTTTCTTTGGACGATCGGACGTCACATAAATGGGCGATCATTAGCGCCGTAATTCGCGGCACAGCCCGTCGAACTCGGCGATTCGCGAACGATGAAAAAGAACATCGCATTATATCCGGCGTATCATTGGAGACGGGAGATGGCGGCCCATTGTCTGGTCTACAAATTAATCTGACGATCGATATACGGGCGATGTCTTGCTGTACGCGTGTGTGAATCTCGCGCGCAAAATAAATCGACGGAATGGGCGTGAGAGCGCGATACACATCGCGGCGCTCACCTCGATCGATAACTCTTTACCGACCAAAGTTTCTGCTCAAGTGCTCCGCCGCTGTGCACTTAAAAAGTTTGCCTCGACACATGTCGTTATCCACGGCGTATAAGTATATTAATAACGTCTGGCCGACGAGCCATCAACGAGACACAGCGTCCCGGTCCGAGCATAGTTTGATGCTCTTGCAACGACCTCGTATAAACGATGACGTATAACACACGACACGACAAATCGCGCCCGCTCCTCTATTACGCAACACTCCTAAAGACGTGCTCTACGCGTCGTACTTTTGCACTTCAAGTCCATCATCATATTGCATAATTAATACAACTTCTGTTCCGGGGTCAGCGACTGCCCAGCAGAACAAAATCGTCGGTTGTTTTTTGTTTGCTTTCCCGCGTCTATCTGTTTGATATAATTTTATTTGTCGTAATGGAATATCCATCTGGAGTTGAAGTATTTTGGATCAAATGGCGAGACGTCTGAGGGCTCGAGATTGAGGCGAATAGTTGCAATCTTTTTTGGATAATTTTATGCTTTATAATTATAAGGTTTGCGGGACGATTCGGTAGCCAAGCTGAACCGTCCGTCAGCTGCTAGCATGACGCAACAAAATATTCAAATATAAAGTAAAAGGGAGCCGCGACGGGGTGCGTCCCGGGACGGTGGGTTGAGGGATTGCATTAACCAAGATTGCTGACGATAAAATGAAAATAATGCAGAATGACGTGCAATCCTGTCGACAGGGCGGTGGGTGTTGAAGAAAGATACGGCTTGAAGTATAGACTCGTCGGCGAGAGAGGGAGCCCGAGCAGGTTGAGAGGAGCAAGGCGCCAGGAGTCGCCCTTAATTGCATTAAAAGTTCTTCCGCTCAAAAACACCCCCTTTTTAACCTGTTTTCACTCCACGTTCCGTGTCTTTTTTCCGCGACGAAAAATCGTGCGATAAGCCAGCGCAGGCTCGCCGTCATCTTGGCCGATTCAAAAAAGCCGCCCATTGTCATACAAATACTTAAGATTGGGCTTAATTAACCCTTTGTTTCGCACGTCCCAGCATTGTTTGTTATTTGTGCTTTGAATAAACGGTACATTTTTTAATTTCAGTCAGACGAGAATTTAACGTTATCCGCGCAGAATTTAAATTAACGCTAATGATAAATGGTTGGCGCGATCGGAGTGAACAATTTTTTTTTCGTCCCCTCTCGCACGTCAACTTGCTGAAGTAAATCTGGAGAAATATATTATATTATTAATCGCCTTATTGGACGAACCTTGGGGATATCTTTTTTAATACTCTTTACTTGCGAACAAACTATAATCTTTCTTTTTTGCTGATGAATAAGTTATTATGTTTATAATCTTGCAGAAAAAAAAAGTTAAACTTTTAAATATTTTATCGCTCTTCGATCGAATTTATTTGAAATGGTAATTAAAACTTATCTGTGCAAAATTTATGAACAAAATATTTATTGGCTTAGTGCAAAAAAGCAAAACAAAAAAGGATTAAAAGGCATTCGGAATTCCTGTGCCAAAATATCAAGTTGAAATGATTTCGTTGTCCACGTCGATCAATTAGTGAATAAAACTTGAAATTTGGAAAATTTTATCTGACTATTTTCAGGTTCATTTAAATTCTATATTAGAATTTCTTACCAAACTGAAAGATGACACGAAAATAAGATGTACGATAGTTAATAGAGACGTAGTGCGACATAATGAGTTATGCTTGCCGGACTGTTATATTGCATTCGTGCGTTATAATTCATGGGAGCTCATATTTTGATACATAAAAATTTGTTTATCGTCTGCTGGAACATTTTACGTGGCTCAAACGTTTTGCGTTTCTCTTTAATGAAAAGCAAAGAGAAAATATTTGCATACAGTAATTAATGCCATTCACGCTCATAGAAATTGACATTTAAAAATTAAACAAAATCAAGCACAAAATAAAGAATCCGATCAAATCGTTCGTTATCAAATTTGACTACATATTACCATCTATAGTGCTTAATTTATGCTATTAGTAAAACCATGATTTATCTTATGTGGTCAAAAATAAACTTACGAAAAATTGAAAAACAAACCAAACTGAGAGAGAAAGACATTTCAACATTGCATCAAATTGCATTTGGGATATTATATAAATTTTTCAATGTATAGTTAGGTCGTTCCCTGTTACAACATAGTACTGTTTGGTCAATAAAACTAGACATATAAAAGTTTATAAAAAAAGATTAAGAAACTGGTTCAAGTTCAAAGTGCACGCCAAATTCATTTGAACGAAATTGTAATTTCGAATGAAATGCTTGCCCACTTGATTTGTACGATTTTGACGAGGCTATAAAGACATTTTGGACGAGCAAAGTCATAACTAGGCCGCGATTGGACGCGTCAAATACAAAAGCGAGATATAACAGATGTGTATCGGAAGAGTTCTGGACGTAATGAGGCGGTGCGATTGGCCAGCTCGGAAAAAGCAACGAAAAACAGCAAATTCCGAATACGGGGTGGTTCCGCAATCCTGCGCTTTACGGTGTCGGGGTTGGCATAAATGCGCGCGTGCGTTACTTTTCGTTTTGCATATATCGAGTGCGTGAATTTCGATGTTTCCTCATCTCCCACCCCCTGCTGTTGTCCCCACGCGATCTTCTCTCTTGTCAACTGTCGCAGATGCACGTGCACCGTGACGTACACGCGACACGCTTTTGCCCACGAAATTTCGACCGACTTTCGTGGTTTGCCGCTGTTTTGCATGCGTATTGACATTAAAACGTTGATCATGTCTTCTTAAATAGTCATTCATTAGAGTTTCTGAATATCATTTTTTTATTTGCAATTTTCGATTAAAAATTGTTTTAATTGAAAAGTTATTGCAGAATTTGTATTACAAATTATTGTAGCAATTTCTTAGCGAGACAAAGTTTGTTGTTCAAAATCTATTTTTGATATAGTCGTTGAGCGAATGAAATTAAATTTGATTGCGTTTATAAGCGAGAAACTCAATTAACAAAAGAACATAAAAACGATAAGTCGGGAAGTGTAAGTTTGAAAAGCCAAGAATAAAACGCGAATATCGCAACAACTATTTCTGAATCCAACGCCATATCTTTACATTATTCTAAGCATATGTTATTTGAATATTAATGGTAACTATATTAGTGCATGTACAAGCGTCGACGATAAACGCGAGATTGTGATAAGCCTTTATATTACTTTAGTTTTAAGTCTATTACACAACGGAAAAGTTGAGCGTTCGGGTAATAAATAAGGACGATGCATTTTGTTACATTTATCTTTACTAATGTTGCAGCGATAAACATATATTAACGTCTGGTATTCATTTTCATGAAATGCTTCGAGTCAATGATTACGAACTTGTACGTCTTACGATGGCGTCCAACTTTACTCAACAACAATTTTCAACTAAAAGAAGAAGTAGTAGAAGAAGAAAAAGCAAAACAAGTCGGGAACGGGACGACAAAATAGAGAGAATTCGCGGCCGCGTACAAAATTGGGGCTTGTGCAAATGGGCCAATTTGTGTCGCGCGAATTGATGGAAAATTGGCTGCTGAAAAGTCTCGTTCGTACCATTATGTGTCGAGTCAATCAGAAGATTGGAGAAGAATTCGTAATTCTTGACACGAAGCGAGAGGTATATCTCGGCGGCATTAACGTTTCAGGATGCTCTTTCGTTAGCTTTGTGTACGTATGACACATATACGAGTGTATACACGCGGCGACATCGATCGTCGCGAAAGTTCGGTACTCCGCGACGGAAAGAAGAGCGCTAACTCTAAGACGGAGACAAAGTCCGAGATACGACGGACGAGGGGTGGATAAATAGGTGAGAAGGAGCGCGAAAGTAAAAGCACCGACGACAAAATCTAACAGAAATGTAAGATGAAGAAAGATGAGCAATGAGAGAAAGAGAGAAAAGGAGTCAGTTGACTTTGCATTATTTAAACGGCGTCCTAGCACCGGTACACGTGTTCTTTTGAAGTCTCGCCCCCTTCAAATATTCAGACTGACGTCACCACCGTCATATTCCACGCTAGCGGAAACCCTGAAAAGTAAAGCGTACACTAGTGTAGTGCGGCACTTGTGAGCACGCTCTTCTTTCTCTCTCTATCTTTATTTGCCTCTTTATTTCCTCGGTGTCGTTTTTTTTCTGGTCCCCATCGTATCGGTCTCTTTTTCACGGAGTTCCATGAGCGCGCGAAAGCCTAATCTCTCACTTCCCCTCTCTGTCTATTTATTTCTTTATCACTTTTAAGAGTGAGAGCACGAGCCGGCAAGAAAAGAAGGGCCATATTTATCCAGCTCTGACATGCTTTTGAAAGAGCTATGAAGATTATTTATTCAGAAAGGCTCGACTTGTAATAATACACCGTCAGTCATGAGATCGACAACAATTTTTAATTCATACTGGCGCATATGTGATAACTGTAATATTTCATCTCTTACATACATCATTTTTCGCGACACATTTCTTTTCCATCCTTTTTCGGCACGTTCAGGATTATCACTTCTTCAGACTTGATTTTGACCCTGCGAGACGTCAATAAATTTTGCAACATTTTTGCCCGGCGGAAATCTAATAATAGTTTTCGAACGTTGAGAAATGTAATTAGATTTGAATTTCGTGCATCGAGTTTGTCAAATTCCCATAATTCACTATTACTTGCACTCGTCATTTTCTCAAGCCGGAAATGAGATAAGATATCGAGCAATTTTATTTGGAATCAAATATAGAATTTCTCTAGAACTATTTCATTTTCGAAATACTCATTTTTCGATTATGCAAGAGATGGCAAAAACATATAATAGACACGTCAAAAACAGGTTTCAATTCAGATTTAATATATTGATCACAATGTTTTATTATTTTGAATGAATCCGTCAAAAACGATGCAATCTGTGTTGGGATTTTTTATTATTACATCAAAAATGCTATAAAATTAGTGACGTCTAGCTGATATTGTTAATTTATAGGTGTTTGATCGATGCATATAATCAAATGCACTTTTTTTTAGACAAATCGATTTTCTTTGGGTTTATTATTTTTCATTCTCAATTAAGATAAATGAAAAAAATACTCTCAGTTGATTATAAAATGTAAAAAGTCAATTATCGCTGACTGATAATTCAATTACAGTTGATTGTATCAGCTGATTTTCAATATGAACGAGGAACGAGTTGCTCAAATTCAAGTGAAATATTTAGTGGAATAATTTGCTTCATAATTATGTATACTCTCGCAAGGTAGAAGATTGACGATCAACAATTCTTCATTTTTGGAACGGAATAAAAACTTAAATAACTGAAAGTAAATCTCGCAGGTCAAAAGTTTCTCCACGTTCTTCGTACTGCAGATGAAATTTTGATAAATGAAAAATTACATTTCAGCTAATAATTCGATCAAGAGTACAGAAACAACATATAATTTAATCCAAAACAAAGATCATTACGCTGAACTTTTGAACGAGCTTGTTCATAATTTGAAGAATGAAATTAATTTATTCGCAAAAAAGTTGCACAGTGCAATAAAAATTGCAATTATTAGTTGGTGCGCCGGGCGTTTTATACAAGCAACGGCGCTGCGAATAGAAATACGACGTAAATGGAATTTAAACTTTCAGAAACAAATTTATTTTTTCGTTACGGTACGCGCGGGCGAATTTAGAGTTTACTCATAATCTAGTAGTTGTAGTAAAGTATAATTCATTACTTGCGTAAGTTTATTCCCGTTTTATTAAAGTATATGTATTTTGCAAAGCTCGTATATTTTCATATTCATAAATATTTGAGCTCAGCCAATACCCGAGCGCTGAACAACGCGCCGTGATTAAGGAGCGTATTTTCATTTACTCATTTATCATGCGCCGAGATATAATTTGATGTTAAAAATTGCGCAAAACATTCAACCTGATAACAACATCAAACATATACAAATTTATCACCCCGAGTGTATGCATTTGATGTAATTACACACATTCATGACAGTAATATTCAACACGTACATGTTATTTATTATTGACCTCTTCGTCTCAGACTTTGCCGCTTTTATTATCACCCATTTCTGTCGCACGTATTTTGACATCCTATTAACACTGCCTCTTATCCCAAGGAAAGAAGATCGCGTTAATTGCATCAAAATAAGTTGAGAAAATGAACTATCCCACATCTTTTTACCAATAAATTTTAAAACACAGTTTTTAGAACAAAGCACACCATTCAACGATTATTTACTGGACGTCGAAAGTTTCTGTGAATTAGTTTCATTTGCTCTCGGGTTTTGCATGAAACAAATCATGCCGTTGAGTCTGACACGTTCATTGTTATTCTGCGAGAGGTGAAATCGACACCTCAAATTCTGGTAGTCGTTCTGGCTCGTTTCCTTCGTTGAATCCGTCTCGTTCTTTTTCTTCTCGTCAGATTTTGTTTGGTTTATGTATTACACATTTATTAGACTGGTGTACATATGTGTTTCGAATATAGGCAAGAGTTGCGTCACGACTGGACTGAGAGAGCCTGCTTTTATTATTTAACACTTGAGAAGCTCGAATGAACGTTTGAATAGACCATTCAACGTGTTTCTAAGGGACCGTTAAGTTATTCTGTAGATATAATTGACGTTGAAAGTTGAAACCTCTCGTGGAACTTTGCTCGCGCGCAGTAATAAAGTGCGCGCGTTCCTTTTGTCCGATCGCAACGGGTACATCTTCGCAACACACAATCCGCAAACCCTTCGCTGTATCCAATATTTTCGATTGCCTTGCTCATGTTTTTCCAACAGCGGCAAAAATTAAACGCCTTTGTTCGAATATATTTTCACGCGTAATGTCGTTACGCCAAAAGTCTATTCAATTTTCGAGCTCAGCGCCGACTGAGAAAGGTCAATAGAGCGCGCTCTTCTAATCGACGTTTTCGCGCCAAAGTGCTGCTGGCGGTTGTACATATTCTATACCTCGTTTTTTTTTTCACCTCCGCACTTTTCATTTAAGATTAGCTGGTTCATTCTGGTGAGTGAACATTTCAGGAAATATGCGGAAATGAAGTTATCGAGATTGCGAATTTTCGTAATATTTGTTTTGTGTATGTATTGTTTTAAAAATGTTGTATTTAGCGTTACATAAATATTCATCGTTGGATCGATTCGAAAAGGGTATACATAAATGCATTGCATTATGCAAAAAAGTTCAAAATAAATGATTCAAATTGTGAAAATAAAGAGATTTGCAACAAATCGTGATTATTATTCTTTTCAATTGAAAATTATTTGTCCGGTAATGATATTACATAAATGTGATACATAAATAATGCAACTGAACCGAGTTGATATTTGTAAACAGTTGAATGAATATTGAAAAGCTTTTTATAAAAATAATTCCCGACGACAGGAAAAAGCCAATAAAAAAGCGGTGTCTTATATTTTCCATGAATTTTTAATAATAAAACAATTAAACGAGTGCAGGTGAACTATTGAAACGATCTATTTATCGATGATATCTGTCATTATCGAGGTACATATGTTGAGATATTAAATAATAGCGGATGATTTCATCAAAATATATCACCGTAAAAATGCGAGATCTGAACTTATTATAAGATAGCGTTTGGTGTATTTATTATATTATGAGTGTAGTGCGCTTCAACGAGTTCTTTGAAATTCGGTCATTAACCTTACAAACATACAATAGATTGTAATTAAAGATTCTGATAGATTGCACTGACAGTACGATAAAAAATGGCAATGCGAGTGCGATTGATCTCAACCAGATTCACATATCAAAAAATAACTTGTAATTTTCATACACGCTCATTGTTTTTATTTTCCTCTCTCAGAACAAACTGTTGGCAGCTTTCAAACAAAACTTTATTCAAAGAGTTTTGGAAATAAAACAGCCTCACTCTTGCACAAACATATATCTCCCTCTTAAACAAATCCTTAAGAACTTGATTTCAAAGCATTTTTTTCTATAGCTCAAGTCTGTTTTGAAATTTATTATAAGAATGAAAAACATTAACGGCAGAACATTCTTTGAAAAAAAAAAAACGGAAAGAAATAATAATAAACAGCAAAACTAAAACTATCAGAGAATTATAAAACGCTTTTACCAAAAACTTATAGTGCACCGTTTTTTAAACGATAAAAAATGTGTGTTGTGCAATTTTGTTAATTGTAAAATGTTTTGTCCCCTAAAAAACCTTTATTTTACGACCGTGTAGTAATTTTTAATACGTTTAGAATGTTTTATTAAACTAGAAGATTAACTTTCTTTGCTAAATAATGGACAAGGGTGTTAATTCAGTGCCGTGATATATCTAGCAGTTGAGCGGAAAGCTCAAAATTCGCGGCCGCACGCGCTGCACGCGAGAACACGTTCGGACAAACGCGCGAGTTTATAAACAAGCACGAGATAGGTACAGGCGTACCGATACATTCGTAAATACTTAATTACGCGTGTGGGTTGTTGTCCGTGTGTGGTCTGTCACGCACCAGTAAACACGCACGCGCGCGTACCACACTCTGCTTCTGGACGCGCTTTACTGATTTATCATGGGGCCGGTGTCGCTCGCGACTGATCGCTGCGTGTTTGTCACCCTGTATAACCGAAGCGAGATTATATCATCCGACGGCGAAATAACTTGGAATAATTGAGTAATCGGTAGAGTTCAATTAAAATGGTTTTGTACAATTCAAATGGCAATCGCTATTTCTAGATTATTATTGCATAATCTACGCGAATGCGTTATTTAGTCTATGTGATGGTGCGCCAGCCACGATTCATATTTTCAATTTGACTCTTTCATTTCCTTTTTTTTATTACAGCTTTTCATTTGCTGAAATTGCTGTGCAATTCAAAGTTTTTAAAGAACTGAAACTTGCCTGATACTAATGACAGGAAATGTCAAAAAATCACCCTCTTTATAATGAAATTCTGCAAAAAATATATTGACAGGCTAGTTAGCCTTTCAAATGTCATGTGCGTATTTAAATTTTTTTTTTTCATTTTTAATTCGCTAATTTTTTCGATTATTTGCCTTCATTAGACTTGTCATTACTTCCTCAAATATTATCAGTCGCGATTTTACTTGTCACGTTGAAATAATTATATTTAAATTCTAAACGGGCTTGTCAATTGCATTATTTATCGGACAAATTTATTCACTTTAGATATAAACGCGAGGTGTGTTCAGCTAAGCTAAATTGGGAGCAGATAATTAAACTTCGTATCGCTTTAATGGAATTTTGAGTTGTAATTTTAACGATTACTTTAAATATTGCAATGTTATCGTTTTATTTTGAGACTATATCAAAATTAACTACTGAATTTACCAAATAAATACGCTCAGGCATGAAAAATTGACTCGTACGCAAACAAATATTACCTTCTGTTGGAACGTATTGTTGATTTACGGTCTAATCTTACTCAAAATAACTTTACAATAAGTCAATACTTATTTATTGGAATATTAATATAATTTTCAAAATTCATTCTAATCTTCTGTTATCTTTCTGTTTTAGGTAAGTGAAATTTTCTAACCAGACAACCTCAGATGATAATGGATGACGGTAAAATTATTGCACTCATTGTACTAACATTGAAATAATCTTCGTACGTAAGTAAAAAACGAAAATTAATTGGTTGCTGATGGATGGAATTTGATTGTCTTACGTGACACAAAAAAACACTGCGAAATTGCGAGATCACGAAACTATAGAAAGATTCGATATTGCTTTTTAATTGAAATGACTTAAGTAAGAAATAAATACGACAGAATCGCGCGTGCTCCGCTCTATTTGAAAGATAATAAGCTCGAGAACACAGCGGAACACGTTTCCATAACGCGCGCAGCAGTATGATTTAGGACTCGCGATTCCGGCGGCGTTATTAAAGGAAGAAAATATGCATCGGACGTTATGATAGATTAGTGGAATAAGCAGATTTTTTAATACGCGGTACGTCAGCCGCACAATTTATTAGGAGAAAACAAATGAATGACAGAAGAAACAGTGCGCCGGCGCGTAGTGTACGTGTGCACATACACACGCACGCTCACCCGCGAGTATATTTTATGATTGCGTTAATCACACAAAGCATTTAGCCTCATCAACAGCTTGACTTAAAACGCTTCTCGCATTCCTCTGCTGTCGTTTTTATATTTTTACAGAATGTTACTAATATTGTTTTATTTGTCAAACGCGCGGCCCGGCTGGAGAAAAGCCATAACTCGGACGCGTCGTGTCCTCATTATATTGCGTCATAAATTAACATATTTTACACATCTCTGAACATGTGAAATATTTTAACTTTTTGTTTGCTGCTCAATAATTTGAACGAAAATACAGTCGCGCCGATTTTTTTTTTCATATTTAATAATATTTTAATTGAATCGTAAATTATACGCACGAAATATTTTTTACGATCATTCGTATGACTCGCAATATTTTATCAGAAAGAAATGGTATTCCAATGTAACGAAAATATTTCATCGTCGGCGACGCCCGTCTTACATTATTCGTCTGTGACGTATAAAAACATATTGTACATTCCATTTTGGCATTTCATCGATTCTTGCATAATTATTTGTGTGCGCAATCCGGCCAACTAACGCACGATTTGTTTCTCATCAGGAACACTGAAACAAAACATATTATATCTTCAGCAGATACATTGCTCGTTCCAGAATGTCAAACATGAGTTCAATTGTAAACAAATTTAGCAGTCCATTTTTTGTTCTTAAAAATCAAAAAGTTTATTGTTATAATTTGATTCGGTTTTTACAACCGTCGAAGTCAGTAAAGACCATAATACTTTTGTATACAATTTTTTCTTCCTCACGAACAAAAAAATCAAGAAAATACATATTTTTTCTTCATAGTGTAGACTTTTATGATAGAACTTTATGGCTCCCTCGTCAGATAAAAATAAATGTAATACTCCATTCGTAATTTTAGAAATAACGTGGCTTGTTGGCTTTTAAAAATAATTGCACAGATTCGTTCAACCAACGCCCTTCATTGAACAACAAATAATCTTTTGTAAATCTTGAATGATTTCTCGAGATCTAAAGAAAAACGTGCGCGAGACGAATATTGCTCGACTTGATCATTTTTAATTGGATTGTGCAAGGCGATCAATTTTTGCATAACCGTGAAATTAATGTAATGCATTGCGAGAAAACCATTAGAGGTAGTCGAATTAATCAATTTTCGTGAGTGGTAAAAGTACGTTTTGTTTGGTCGGTGCGCGGGGCGATTTTTGTTGACGATTGAAACGGCTTCGTTTGGCGTGTATCGCGGCTCTCGCGGTACAAGTTGTGCGATGTTGTATGAGCACGATGACAAGCGTCGATAAATCATAGAGCGCTGATTCGTAATGCATAATGTTGAACTCTTGATTGCTCGGCTAAATCTTTTGAAAGCAATTGCACCGCGATCCAAACTCTAGAAATCGAATTATGAGTTATAACTTACGCGGTTGCTTACACGCTATATAAAAGCGGCGCGCATCCGGCCAAGCGCGACGACAAGAGGGAGATACTTTTCGAGAAAAGCCGGGGCCATATTTTACCTGCGATTAACATACAATATTCATTTGTCGAGAGAGATAGCGTAAAACAATTTTTTTTTTGGTTGTCTCTGCCGGTGTGCAGTACGACAACTGAAAAAGGCCTTTTAGACCCACCGATCATGGCGCAGCGATAAAAACGCCTCGATGTTTTAAACACTGATCTTACAAGCACTGTAACTCAGCATCGTAATAACGCGCGACGTTATCTTTATACAGGAATTCTAATACAGCGTAATTGTGCAGCGATACTCATCGCTAATTGTGTAGTTCTTTATGTGCGTATTACTGAGTCGCAATTTACTTTGTAACAAGGAAATTGTGCATTAGTGAAAACTGCATTAACTCCACGACCGCCGATGACAAAAAAAGAATAGCAGGGTCCCGCTGACTCGCGTCCGTTTTATTTTATTTGGCTCGCCCGCTTTTCTTTTTCGGTTCTTTTTTTTTCATCAACTGTTGTTTCTGGTCCGTTCTTTTGTTTTCATCTTCGTCGCACGCCGCTCTGTGTGTGCATCTCGGCGGAAAAAATGCGAATGAAAAATTGAGGATCGTCGAGTTGAAGCAGCATCCCGCTTCGCCCTGTACGATATCCTTAAATATTAATGACTTAATTATCCGCTACTCATTAATAATCCAACGGTTGTAGTGAGGCGTCATGCATGTGTATGCGGCACAACACATGCGCGCTCACAATCCCCCTGCATACATTACTAAATATATATACATTCGTACATGCAGCTCTGTTGATGCGCGCCAACTTCATATGCATCCACGTGCTCCCTTTGTACGCTCGCCTTGCACCTCGTAGATCAACTTTACTGAAAAAATGCATTTCGCAAATCATACACTACGTGCATGCTTTCTCTTTCTCGCTCTTTCACTCTCTTTCGCTGTGTGTCCGTCGTGAAAAAAGGATTAGCGAGTCCAAACGAAAAGAGGCGACGCGAGATATATGTTCCTCTGACACGCGTTTCTTCACCGCTCACTTTTCTGATGAAAATGTATTTTTCAGTCGTCCACCTCCGTCTGATTGTTATTTATTACAAAAACACCGGCACGTCAAAGCGCAAAACTACAAAATATTAATAATGACGTCGTATTGTTTGTAAAAAGCTTTTTATTGTCAAAATGATTTCGAGTTTATTTTTTCGCTTCGTCTTATAAATATCGTTCTCGCTGAAAATCATTCGCTGAACTCATTTTGCACCAAGTACGTTACGAATCAACTAAAATTAGAGCAACAGATTATTTATATATTTATAATTCAATGTATCGCTTTCTTTTATAACTTCCTGTTCAGCTGCTCAAAGAAAGTTCACGTGGCAGAGTTCTTTCAACTCGCCGTAACATTTGGTTGTCTAATTTTTTTCAATGTTTTTGATATTTGGGTGACGCAAACAAAAGGGTTTCTTCGTATACATCCCTTAACGTGTGATTTTAGTTTTTGAGTCTTTTACCAGTTGTTTCACAATTCTGAAGTGATCGATTCGTACGAAATTCGGGGTAGAACGATTTTTGAAGGGGATATTAAAAACTTTTAATTCATTGAAACCAAAACATTTTTGTTTCATCATATTTTCATTTATTTCAGACAAAATTATCTCCCCGGTATGATAAACAAGAGCGTGAAGTTATATTCGGCAAATAATTTTAGTCAAAAGTGTGGAATTATATTGTTTTGCAATGAAAAAAATTGCTGAAATAAAATGTAGTTAGGCAACTTCTCCTCAGATTGCAAATTGTGATTGAAATTTGAGAAAGTTTTTAATTTGCCTAAAGTTATATATTTTTCAATGAACTCTTCTGCATTTTCAACGATTCATTCCTTTTTTCATCATAATCAATCATATCAATTATAAATCACCAAAATTATGCAACAAGAAGGATTTAGGTTTATTTTTAATTTAAAAACGTTGTTTTGTAAACGATTAGTGAAAATTTCAAAATCCTCCTGTTGAATTACCAATTTTCAGAAATATTGATTTGCATATGAGATTGTTGAAGCAGTTGAATTATCAATTATCGCTTCGATTGTTTATATAATGAATGTTCAATCTAAAAATACACAATGGAAAATCTTTCATGTCGCTACTTTGTTTTTATAACTTGTTAGCATTAACATTTTAAAATCATCGGTATCAGTATTTTTTAGCGTTTCTGGTTGAAAGTACGTGTAAATGTTATATCGAATATGATTATAGACGACAGGTAATTAGAATCCGATTTTCAATGAGACAGTTAAAACATAATTATTCACCAGACGACGTCTGTTTTAACGATTTAAATATGTCTTTGCTAGAACAGTAGCTGACATATAAATTTTTATCTAGTCAATCAAATTATTTCACAAGATATACAATTATCATCTCAAAAAAAATCACGAAGAAAATCACAAGTACCCGATTGACTTTTAATCAACTTCCAGTGAAGTTCAAGCGTGTTTACTTGTTGGATGGACATAGCGAAACGATCGCGAACTAATTTTCGGGATTAGTCGGTGTGTTGGGATAGAATTGACGAGCAGTAAACTGCAGGTGCGCGCAAGACGGACGCTCAGTAGGTGCGTTCGCAGCAGCTGCTGGCGATGCAACCACTGCGAGATTGCGGCTTATTAAATAGGTTAAAGTTGCAAACGCGATAACGATAGTAATTAGAGTGCATCTGCGGCTGTCGAGTTCTGGCCGTTCTCTCGGGACTCTCGAGTTATTTAGCGATAGACAAAAGCTGCGACTAGCGAACGCGCGTGCGTGATAATGAAATCCATTAAACGTCGCCGTTGACAGCATGATTATAATTATCGCCGTCTTGCTTCGCCACTAAACGCATAAATCTCGCACCTCGAGAGCGTCAAATCGCCTTTTTATCGCGCTATCGCTATTAATTTTCTTACGGGACATTTTTGTATGTGCAGTGCTGGCATCGTGTGCCGTCCACTTCTTAATCAGTTTACGACTTTATCTGCAAATGTGGCAACGTCACGTCCAATATCAGCGCCGACACAAAACAATTAGACCAGATTTACATTTGCAACCGTACCGTTCAATCGCGCCTTTGTATCATTTACGGATACGGTCTTTGATCCAAGCAAAACCGATTACACTATCGGCCAACTTTCGCTCCGCTAGCTCGTCAATAAGCTTTATTCTAATCATGTTTGACTCGATAAAAATGGCACTATATACTTTATATCGTATATATTTTTATAGTAATATCGCGCTGGAATTTATGACCGTTGTGAAACACTTTTTATACCTTTTATGTACAAAAAATATTCCATGGATGCTTCTCTTTGATTGACATGCTTATCAGATATCGTAGAAAAGTTGCTAGCTATCCGTTATAATAGCGAATCTATTTGGATGAACCGTGGTTAAATTTTGGATAGGAATGTACGCGGATAATGAAAATGTTTTATTCTGCGAGGCTGAATTGCAGCGTATAATGTTTTCCCATCGCAAAAGTACACGTCTTTTATATGAATTCACCTTTATATTTTCACTCGGGCGCCTTCTATTTATTTTCACGTGTTCACTCCGTCTTGTAACAACACAGGCGCAATAAAATCGAGATGAAATCAAGCACGGATAGTTGGGGTTCGTTTGTTTTTTAATCTGCACCTACTTTGAGTTATGTATCCGGTGAACGAACGGGTACGCGTTCAAATAACGTTATCTCGCGCGTTATATACCTAACCTTAAAATATAAATACCGGATAGTAAGTGCGGCGCGCGGTGTGTTTGCCAAAAGGAAACATGCCATCAACTTTGTTCACAAAGTGTGCGACGAAATTCAGTGGAACTGCGCCACGTCTTATTGCAAGGAGAGACGCACCCATTCAGCCTTGCGCCTTGTTTGATTTCGCTTAAACGTTAGCTATTTTTTTCTTATTATTATTTTTTCACCTTTTATCGTCGTTCATAAAAATGTGTCCTTCTGTCGTCCTCTTTTCCTCTTTCTTTCCGTCGCACGAGTTAAAGTTGAAAGTCGAGATAATTTCACGACTCGTTTAATCAATGTTTCACGACGAAATATTTCGACTGGATTTTAATCGCTGATATTCACACCGTTCTACCGTTGTGCGACTAATTTTTCTCTGTTTGCAGTTCCGCGATGCAAATTATTGCACCATAATGCTGCTGTGGCGTGTAAAATTTTAATGAAAGCCAAATGCTCCACTCTCGCAACATGTAGAAATATCCACTTTCTGAAAATTTGCGCACGACTACATTCAGTCCGATAAGTTGTCAAAAGCTTCGTCATCATTTTCGCGTTACATCCATCAGCATGTCCTTGGGAGATTTTGGCGCACTTTTGTTTCGTTTCGTCCAACAATCGAACTAACTCAAGGCAAAAAGAATGTCCCTTTGAAATACTCTCACCACTTTCGTTTCATTTTTGGACAAGCCATAGAAAGTGCAATTTTGGAAAATTGCAAAACGGAATTTCGAGTTTAGTGGTTACCTGAGCGTGAAAACAAGTGGAGTGCAAAAGAGATGCGCGATTAAGGTTGGCCTCTTTTATTCTCGCAGCTGAATAATAAACGCGCAGAATATGACGTTATGTAATTCATAATTCAAGCCGCGATGTAATTTATTAATGGCCGTTCTATAATCTATACTCTATACTCGCGTCGATCAACACGTCATTGCCAAATAAATATTTCATAGAGCAGCCATTAACTGAACAGGGACTAACAATTGTATTGCTCTGGCCGCGCGAGAGCCGAGGACAGACTGTCCGCAACAAAGAGTCGAGAGTCGGGCATGTATTATCGAGAATCGCAAATGTGTACACAGACAAACAGGCCCCATTGTCGGCACAAAGCTCGCAACTTTGAGGGACTCGACATCAGTTGAGCATAGAATAGCTATCGCAAAAGCGCCGAGTGATTCGCACGATTGCGTATGTATAACCTCTCGTACACATATCACGTGCAGATTCATAACTAAACTTCTCTCTTGCAATGCGAATTCCTGCCTATTATCAAACATTGTTATTTGTTATTTGTTTGCCTGATCCGTCAAACGTGAACTAAACATCAATGCTCTCTATATTCTTATCAACACCTACCTCACATTTTATTCCCTATTAATCTCATTATTTATGTATTTTTCTTCAAACATCAGACTAAAGGATTTGTCAAATGACCAATTGGTCTTGGAGCAATTTATTTTCCGGATAATTGTATTTCATTGATGAGGTTCGGATGGACTTATTTCAAATATACCGATAGTATGCGAGCTCGTTGGAGGTAAATAATCGACAATATTTAATATACACGATATTGTTTTATCTGAAATCCGCACTTCTTCAAGTTGATCGCTTGAATTTATGAATTCATTTAACATTTATTTCATTATATCATTGTGATTGCGTGCAAGTTAATTATCGAATTATTGGAAAGATAAACCCATCGAAAATGTGTGATTTTAACAATATGCTGTGCGTCAAGTGAGCTACTTGGAAAAATTTAAAATTAGTCTTAAGTTTTTGAGATGTCTGATATAGAAAAATCCAAAATCGCTCTTGCTCATTAGTCGTAATTGCTGCAACCATGATGTAATTGCCAGTTTTATAACAAAATACAAACAACATTTATTAGTTTGACACGCACATCATGTCGCAACAAATATCCACGTAGTGAAAGCATTAGTATATATATAAATTTATCTTCCATTGATTACAGCGAGATCAATCACTATGAAACTTATAAGCTAATGATTGTTGCTGTTCTCGTTATTGACAAGTCCCATTTTATATCAAATCACAACGATTAAATTGTGTTTACAATTTTTAAGTTTATTTAAAACAGTTTTGCAATGTTTAAAACACCCCGGCGCGGTTATCAGTCAACTTTATTTCTCTCACAACATGATAAGTCGAAGGTTGTGCAACATTTTTTATCCGGCCGTCCGTGATTTTATATAAAATATGAAATAATTGTATGAAATCATGCTAACTCTGATTAATGATGTCATAATTGACCTGAATTCGGTGATAGCGATCGTTTGAAAACATTCTGGGAAAAATACGCGACAGTCGCTGATGGCGATGAAGAAATATGCGTCTGATGCCGGACTAGCCATATTGTATTTTGGGCTGTCGCTCGATCTTTCGCTGTTATTCAAACTTTTGTCAACAAATTTATCCCGACGACAAATGATATCGGGTGTAAATTCATTACTTCACATGCTAGAGAGCTCGATGTCACATTATTATAAATTCAGCGCAGTCACGTCGAGTGCTTTACACTATATATTTTGTAAACGCGCGCTTATAATCGCGATAATGTGGCGTGTGCTATCTTTGTCGCGTCATCCCGCGCTAGACAGATCCAGGCGTGCCTCGCACAGAGCTTTGTGAAAGAAGACGCTCGTCGCTTGTCATTACGAAGCGCCGCGCGCTTACAAACGCCGCGTGTTCATGTTTACGTGTACTGACCTTTGAGACCGACAAACACGCGTACATCGCAATGCGAAAATATCAATTTGCGCTATCCGAGATAAACGCGAGACAAACAATGAAAAATAATTGGCCAGCTGTTTGTAACGTTCATACGCCGGAATAATTTTGCCAAGCGTCCATCGCAAATTATTTAGATGCTATGAAATCGGATGAAAAAAGTACCAATAATATGCACTTGGTGTCGTTATCAATGACATGATTAATGGACATTCAAAATCCATGATTTCAACGAGATAATACCCGTCGACTCAGAAAAGTTCGGATGATTGGAAAAAAATGTGTACATGCAGAGTGTAAAACGATGGTTACTGGGGCATCAATTCGTCAAAAGAATGCGAAGCAATCAGGTGGCGGCTCGTTAAAATTTGACGCGATCAACCAAATGGACATTTCGAAAAAACACGAAAAAGATAATGCGGCTTTGAAAGCGTAAGAAGATAACAAATAAAAAGCGTAATTATTGTAATAAAATTGCGATTGTTACACGCAGCTTGGATCGCGTAATCAACCAAAGTGACGTTTTGTGTGTATGTTTTTTTTTCTTTCATTTGATTTATTGTGCAAGCCGTCCGGGCATTGTAGTATTGAAATTGCATCGGCCGTTTAATCATTTGCAATATTTCAGTAAGGCAATAATTCGTGCTTTTTTAATCGCCCTAAAGCCTTTTAATTTATGAACTAATTAACCGAGGTAAATGTGTGCAATTCATGTTTTAATTCCACGCTTAGTGGACCCCACCTTTTCTTGGTGCTTTTCGTCGATCGGCCGAGACTTGTAATTCCAACGCATCAATCTCTGTACATTCAAGTGTCACGCACACAAACTATATATAAGATTCATATGTCTCAAGATTATATTCATTCTGAATTCTCGTCAAATTTGCGAACATTAATCATGAGAAGTTAATTTCATAAAACATTTATTTGTACGAAGACACGTTCAAAATGAAACGGATACAAGATATTGCGATAAATAATGCATGCAGGTTCGGCGCTAAAGCCGACCACGCCGTTGCGATTCGCTGTTTTGCATTAAAAAATAGTCACAAAAGTTATTTGAAACGAAAACGCGCGCGATACGTTTTTGATGAATGGCACTTGTGATTGTGCTCGGAGCTGGAGGTCGAAAGCATCGAAACAAAATCGCGGAAGAATGAGATCCATTTCGTACATGTGCAGACATTTGGTTGCGCGGCGATGGATTAGCGTAATAAAAGTGGCACGCATCCAGCGGCTGCAGGGATGCTACGTATATAGTAATATGTTCAGGATGACCCTATCAGGGCAAGTTATGATTCTCTAATTGAACCGGTCCATTCAGTCGTTGCATACAGAATAGAGCCCACATCCTAGATCGCGCTGTCTGCTATTCTAATGGCAAATTGCATCAATATTATATGCAGATTTCATGCTCCGTTGTATGTGCGCTTAAGTATGCGTGTACCATGCTAACATACACGCACGTGTCTTTTAATACATGCATGCGCGTTCGTACTAATATATGCGCAATGCGTATAAATATATATGCGCTCGCCACGACCGCGACCGGCCATTCTGTCATCAGAAATAACCTGCATTTTAATATCTTATTACAATTCATTATGACCATTAATATTACTCATTTCGCTTCTCTCGGGTTTAGATATACTTGTCTCTTGAAACATTCAAATGGCTGGCCGAGCGTGCTTAGACGATCACGTTCGTTTGCAAATTTTGCACTATGTTATATTCGATGTGTATGGCGCAGCAATCGACAGCCACTGCCGAATTTCACCACGGCTTTTCATTTTTGTTTTAGTTTGTGCCAAATTGCGTGATAAAGTTAATTCCTCTGCTTTCAAAAAAAGGAAACTGAAGTGACGTGAAAAATCAATTGAACAAGCGACAAAAAAGACGGCGCACAAACGCGCGCGAAATCTGTTGACAAATGCCGGCAAATGAGTTTTCGCGAGCGACAAAGTTTTTCGGCGAAACGAAGCCATTGTCCCTAATTGCAGTTTATAAGTAAATTTTAATCCGCGCGCAAAGTTTATTTAAATTTGATTACAAGCCCGAGCGCTCTCGCGAACAACTTTTTCAGATTCTACAAAAGCGGAGAATTGTTAATCGTCGCGCAAATCGGTTACAATCGTAATAACAAATGCATCATTCGTGATTATATTTTTTTCTCCGTCTTCTTCAAGCCTCTGGTGCATGAATATTTACTTATTTCGAGATTTATAACTTATTATATTTTGCATATCCGGCGCTGTTTGCCGAGTAAAATTACTTGGAATTTTCTGGCCCATATTCAGCGAGATGAAAACAACATTTCCATATAAACTGACTTTAGTCAGGTACTTTTCCTTAGAACCGGTTACATATATTTTCAAACCCTGTGTTATACTGTTGAAAAAAATTCATTACTCACGGAATAACAAAACATAATGTCGTACGCCTCTATTATTCATTAAACTTTATTCCGGCTCGCAAATTCTCCGTCTTACAATTTACAAGCCATTATTTTTAAATTTACCGCTTTTAATTTCGAATATTATCTTAATTTAAATTTATTTCCTGCTTTAAGTAGCGGACAAAGATACTGCCGCGCATTTTGGTCTTTCTGTGGTTCCAACTTATTATGCAAAACTTTTGTTTACTTCGTTCATCTTACAAAAGTTTTATATATATTAACCTTGACCATCCGTGTGTCAAACAATTTATTCATAACACATGTTTTGGGATGTGCAAACATTTTTTTGACAAATAAATAAGATCCGACAAGTAATTTATTCAAGGAATGTGCTTCGCACCGTTAATTAATACGAGGCAATTACAGATCGACCAGAAATGAAATGAAGAACAATGTTGCGAATATTTTGGCTGCTCAAATAAGCGCATTTCTATTCTTCGCAGTTTAGTAAATAACATGAACCTGCGATAGTGTTTAATTTTCTTGCTCGACATTCTTGTACAAGACTCGATGTATAGCTATAATTCTCACAACATTTTGAAAAATAATCAAAGAAGTCTGATTCACTGCTACTTGCGTAAGACGTTGCGACCAAATGTTGTGAAAAACAGTAACGCATTCAGAGTAAGCGTTAAGTAGCTCTAAGTGGGTCGAATTTACTTCGGTACTTATAATTTCCACTTTATATTCCGCTTCGTTTGTGTGTACAAGAATCGCGAGCTAGGATGAAGCTCATTGATGTAGATCTGGGTTATATTATATTCATGCTTAAAGCACCTCTGTCACGAATCTGTATAAGATAGCGCGACACTCTTTTCTCTCGTTTCTTTGGATCCAACTGAGTCGAGTGTCGCGGACGTTTAACCTATTTTTTAATATTTTAAATCAAAATCAATCTGCAATGACACTTCTAGTTCATTTCATCATGCAATTTTCATGCACTGAAACTACCAAGGGGACAAATTTTCTATTCAAAATGTTCATCAAAGATTCGTATTTCAACAAATTCGTTCCTCCAAATTTTCTTTAATAATTCAGAAGAATTTTACAAGTGACATTTTCAGAATTGAACAGAACGAAACAAAAAATGACTGAAAATCGAAAAATTCGATTTTAAAAATGTGGAAAAGTTGAGGAGGCGGTAGAATTGGTTCGAATAAACATTCTGGGCTCTGAAGTCGCAGATACAATATTCATAATGACAAAAATCGGTGGGCTGATGTGACTCCTTTGACTCACGCAACTAAAATTCTTTGCAATCGTTTGATTGTGGAAGTCATTTCTGCAGTGAAATATGAATCTTTTATTGTAATGAAAGAAAATATGGGATAATTTATCTCCACGGTTTGCTAGAATAGAATTCATACTCGAAGGTGATGTATGCATCAATTGATTGATAATTGCCCAAGGAAATGAAAATTGAATCGTTAATTATTCACAATCACAATTATTCGGCAGAGTGAATGCAAACCCGTGACCCAAATGCCGTAAAAATAACGACGGACAGTTTTTTAATCGGTATCGCAAAAATAATATTTCTGATTAATTGGAAGGCAATTAATTAATCGTCGCTTCTGGACCGTCAGTGTAAAAATCGTAAGCAAATAGATGTTAGGCTCGTTCTACTGTGAATAATTAACGTCAAAAAGTGCTTCATTTATTTGCATCATTTTTAGGGTACTGTGTTTAGGGATCTTCTTTTACGAGAAATTACGATACGTAATTTCTCAAATTTGCCAATTTTTTAGATTCATTGATTGGAAATGACTATATTATCGAATGTGATACAATGGTTTTGAGCGTAACGCCAAAAAATTTACGGTCGAGAAAGCGATTACCGCGCCGGTGTATCTGCATCGTTAACGAATGAATAATTCTGCTGAGAAAGCGCTATCAAGGGTGATGAAAACCCTTGAACTTGCATCGCTCCCTTGTATAACAAGCCACAGAAATTAAGCGAGCCAATTCAAAGGTTTTCATTTATTTTTTGCCTCTATATCCAATAATTGTTCCGAGTGCAAATTCAAATCGTAATATTGAACCCGGCAATGATATTATTATTAGAAATCTAGGTCTTCTGGGCTTTGTGACATTTTTGTAGTCGCTCGATTTTCGCGAGTTTCTGTGGACAAAGTGTTTTATATTTCGCGACAGAAGTGAGAGAAAGAGAGAGAAAACAAAATATGCTATTGTTATACACAAACGTGTTACTTAGAATTACTGGAAACTGTCAGTCCAATTGTAGTTAAGAGTTGAGTTTTTTTTAATTTTCTTGTTCCACTTGTTCTCAATTCGAGAATATTTTTGTTATATTTTTCTCAAAGTTCAGCTTTTATTTTTAAACGAACCGTTTTCGAAAAGGTCATGATTTTTCTAAAATGTAAATAAAATTTTATCGATTAGATATTTTAGAGGTCCGTTAAAGTTGCATGCTGATGGAGTGAAGAACATTAGGACAAGCAGTATTCGATCGAACAAATTACGAGTATTTTTGTACGCAAAAGCAAAAATATTAGATCAAAATACTAATCGGTTAAAATAGTGACGAGAAATGAGTTATAATTCACGAAAATGAGGTTTGCACTATTAATTGAGGTCACCGGGATTTAAGAAGAATGTCAAATTTTGACCTACATAAATGAGACTTCAAACAGAATATAATAGCCTATTGAACAATCGCACTATACGACTCCTTGTACCGACATCTCTTGTTTTCAATGCCCAATAAATAAACAATTTTCACAATCGATCCAATAAATAACTTTCAGTCAACAACTTTCTACTTATTTTTATGTTTTATTTTTTATTTATTTATTTCTATGATTACTTCGAGTCTTTTTGTTTTTGCTTTTCACGTCGTGCTAGATTTGCAATTCGTGTTTGTACATTTACATTGTCACCATTATTACACGAACTAATTTATTTTAACCTAATTACATTAAAAATTCAAATTGCATCAGGGCGTTTTTCAATCATCGGAATAATGGCTATTAAATCTAGTAAAATCTGGATACAACCTATAAAATAAGTTATAGGTAATATAGTCGATGGAAACAATCGCCAAACTTAATTTAATCTGGAATGCCACTAACATGAGTTATAATTAATTCAATTACTTTCGGTATGCTATTGTCCACGACCATTTTATCAGATTTAAAGTAAAATCCACGTTATAAATACATGCACTGAGCCCAATATTGTTCTTTTTTCTTTGCACAAAACATAATTTACGTTTAATAACGCTGAATTATATTTCTTTATAATTATTATTAAACATAATCATCGGGCGATGTTTTTGCAGACGCAATTACACGCAGTGCTTTTTTTCAATTTTCACCTTGGCGTTTGATCATTTTATTCTCCTTTTTTTATGAGTACAATCTTAACTCGGGTTATACCGCAGTTAATTACGACGTCTTTCCTTTGGATTGCGAAGCAATAAAGACGTCATTATCATCGTTATTACTATCATTATGTTATTATAATAATTAAAATTTACACACAAGAATACAGCGCATGTGCAAACTTCGCGTATGTCCCTCTTTGCTGCTTATTCAGAACCTTCTCTGAACTATATTTTTCCCGGGCGGACATTCATCGTGGAGTGATTGTATACCAGAATGGCACACAAGACTTTTGTCGTTCCCTCACTCCCCCCCTCTGCCTTCTCATCCCCCACCCAGCGTATTCTCGTTTTATTCTCTTTCATTTTAATAAACTTATTCGTCATTAAAACATCCATTAGAATTTAAATTACTTTTCGTGAAACAATTTTCGTCAACGTAAGAGTAATGAAAAAAAAAGGTAAATTATATGTAGGCGAACTAAAAAATGCCATTAATATAAACTTTTTTGTGCTTGAAATAACGTGATCTTCTTTGAAAGCAATTTTTGGAGATAAACATCTTAACCGAAGAGGAGAAAGAAAGATAGCAAAATCTGACTCCGTCATATAATATTTCTTAGCCGTAATTACGTCTGAGAGTATAGGGATGAATTTTTTTCTCAATAATTGTTGATTATTTATCCTGCGTTAAGTTATAATTTATAATATTGAGCACGGTGCGCCCGGCAGCTTTACATCGTCATTTCGTTCGTTCGCGTTTTATTCTGACGACGTTTGCGTTTCGATTAAAGAAAGACGTTTAATACGATGTCGAACAGTTGATATAATGCATCAAATTTAAAAGTAATTATATCATTTTAATAATTTCTTAAGTTGATGCAAGATTGGAATCTGCGCCCCGGCCGTCGCTGTAACCAAAGCTAATGTAATTAGAAGAAACGCAGTTAGCGTAATTGAAAAATTTTAATTCCTATAATTAAACATTTTTTAATTGTCCTTCTTTAACTATGACTCTCGCACGATCGTCGGGCGTATAATTAAAATTTGCAAAACAAAACGATTGCGTCGAGTAGCGCCGCCGAAAAAGGAGCAAACATTGCAATAACAAATAAAAATGAGAAAAAAAAGCTTCATGCATCGATTGCGCCCGCTCGTCATCCCTGATTGTTTCTGTCGCGCGGCAATAAATACTTTCAGCCGATTGATTCGTTCCTCGCAAGTGGCAATAAACCGTGACGATGCACATAAGTGTATGATCCGCGTGTTGATTTCGAATTTTCATTTATCGCGAACAAATAGGAAATCAGTCGCAAAAAAGCACAGTCGATCAATTTATCCAAACTCAGTCTAAGGACTCGCCAATCGCTATCGGCAATCTCGCGTTTTTGTTCTGATGCTACGTCAACTTTTTCGTTTTGATTGAGTATTATTAATAATATCAATAACAAAGGTTCATCGATACAGCTTGCAAGGTAATTTCTCTTGGTTGTAACGCTTCAGTCGGTTCGTAATTCATCTTAATTGGTTTTTCATGTTTTCATTATACTTGGCGAAGAACGCACTGCTATAATTTGTGCGGAGTGCAAGTAATAATTAAGTAAAACCAATAGCGTATGAAGGAGGAGAGTCTGGCAGACGTACGGAGCTGATGGGTATAGGTATACATGATGACAGAAAGGACAGAGGCAAGAGAGAAGCGACAGCGAGCCCGCGCTCTCTGTTACTCATTGTATCGTAGAGGCTACGCCAAACTATTGTACTGAGTTTAGTGTGCGCTACCCTACTCGCACACGGACCTTGTCGAAGTCGAGTATACGAGCGCCATTGTGTGTGCCTTTAACATGTAACTAATTATAATTACAACGCCAACCAAGGGTACTTTACTTTACACACAGATACTTCTCAAGTTTGTTTAAACCGCCTATTTCCCGCGCACACACGTTTCAACGCCGGTTCCGCAGTTCAAACTGTAACTTATTGCATCATTACTCGCTCATTTAAATGATAATATTCGACAAAAGAAGGTCTCTTCCTGCCATCATGCAGACTTCAACTATACACAAACGTCGCTTTGCTATCCATCAAGCATCACTTACTGAAACATCGTTGATGAAATACCATCTTACAACAATCATTAACACCTCTCATTTCTGAAAAAACATGTATCTGATTGTATTCTACAAATATTCGATTATTATTTCACGTTATTTAAGAACGAACGATTTATTGTTTTTATTCATATGAAACTAATTTGATGTTTTTTTGTTTGCAGGTAAGCTTGGCTTGTTCAGTTGTTACGTACTTTTGCCGATTGAATGTCGTCGTTAAGGTACAGTAACGTGCATTAATAATAACAAACATCCTTTTCATGTTTACGTCAGTTTTACGCGGGGGAAAACGCGAAGACGAAAGAAAGTCTTCTCGAGCGTTGCGGATCGCGAAGCGGGGCGTTTTCGGTGTACGCTTTTTATGCGCGCACGATTGTTTGCATACGTATATTCAACCGTGAACGTTTCCGCCTACTTTTTCTGCCATTCCATATTTCTTAAACATGCCACTGTTAAAACAATGGCAATTTATACATCGCAGATATCCGCCCGCGTACCTTAATATTAATTATTTCGCAACTTTAAATTAATATGCACTGTTCAAATGTGTACAGTAGCAATCGTAAAATATATGTGCAGACTTTGGACAATAAAATTTTTTTCTTTAAATAAGAATCATAATGTGAAAGAAAAACATAAGAATTTTTTAATGTTCCACAAAATTGCTTCAGGATATTAAAGTGCGAGTTTAATCAAATGCAATATTAAAATAGGTCTCGAATCTTGCTGGAGAAAAAATAAGATTATGAGTTGAGCTTTGTATTAATTAAAAAATTCATCAAACGCTAGATTAAACATTATTCGAATAGTCTGAGAGACGTGAAAGAGTACGATGAAAAAGCAAATTTCCTTTTCTGCGAAAATGTATGCCGCAAATAGATGTTCAAAAGCACTGTACAATTTAACATCTATTTGTTAGCATCGATTTCTGCGTGATTCTTGTTCCTTGAAATGTAACGTTTCTTTTATTAGGGCGACTCGTACATTTGCTTTCGGTGTTATGAATTTTATGAATAACTCGATTTCACCGCGTCTCTCTCGCTCGTTCTCCCAGCTCAAGATTATTCCAATCTTAAACGCAAAGTCGGCGTCGTATCTTTGAATTATGGAAATGGAGTTTATAATTTCAATTAAAAATATCCTTTTTACGACGCCCAAGCGTCGTAACTGGTATTAATGAAGAAATTACTTTTGCCGATCGATCGCTGCCAAACAAAAAGCCTGAAATACACTAATGCTCAGCGTGTCTCGTTCTTTTTTCGTTTTTGTTTCTTTGCATCGGACAAAAAGCAAAAAGCGTCCTTGCGCCGCTATACTATACTTGTTGAATTATGGATTTAAAAACAACATTTTTGCCGGTACTTTGTGCTCATAATATACGAAATGTTTTTCTGCTTAATTGGTAATCTGTTTAGAGCGCACTTTTCCGTGTAATTATTGTTTCTAAATTTACTGGCTCGTTCGAGTCGACCGGTCGCGAATCCTTTGGCCTGGCGATCGGTGCGACGACCTCGCATCGTGCAGGTGCGAGCGGAAGCAAAGACAAAGACCCGCGAATCTAGAAAGACCCCGGGCGCGTTCATTATGATTTGTGTATTTATATAAGGTCTAAAAATATACCTACGCAGACGCGCTTCGCCCGGTGTATTTCATCTTGGCATAATATTTTAATGTACACGCACACACCAACGCCCTCTCTACCTCTTTTTCAATCTCTTTTCGCGCTTTTTTTTTTAATGCTCGCCCTCTCTGCTTGGATAGACTTCGTCGCGTGCAAGCTTTTCCCTTGATGTTAAACAATAAGCCACGTGACCATTCTTCATTTTCAAAAATTTGCTTTAGACCACTCTTCTCGTCTTTCGCTGAGTATGCACGATTTAATTAAAACAAGAATAATCATTTATTTTTGAAGGAAAAAAAATGTTTTTGTTAGGATAATAGAACATACAAAAGAATCTAGCAATTTCTATATTGATGAGACCAGTATTGAAGAATGCGTTTGGAAAATTGATAAAAGCGACTACAATAATAATGAGGGACATTCTGCAGGGAGATAAATATAGCTGATTGTTTATAGCCGCGAACAAACTATTGCATTTTATGTTGGCACCATATAATACTCGTACTTATCTGTAAAGAGAGAAAAGTGCCATTCGTTTCTATAATTAGTGTGTAGAATTCAGTACATGCAGAGTGAAAGAAGTAATTATAAAACGATGCAACGTGACTGGGATGGCATTTTTGCGCTGGTCTTTTGTGCTCGGCCAAAAACACGGAACTGAATTTCATTAGTCGCGGAACATTGACGAATTGTGCGCGTAAACGAAAAATGTTAATTACGCCCAATAATAAGTAAACAACATTCTACCGATACGCACGATAATTTTAATTCTATTATTGACGATCGATAGCCTTGTCAATTTCATTCGAACGCGAAGTTTTATAATACACTGTATTGGCATTGCATTATTTCCAACGTAAATAATAATTTTGAATGTACACCCAATTAGCATTAAATTTAATTGTATGCCAATAATTATATTAATTCCAAACAAAACTGATACGGCCGCGCTTTTGTTATATGCATAAAACTATTGGATCAAAAATTATCCGTATTTTGTAAATTGACAACACGTTGTGTTTATACCAGCACATCTCTGGTTAATTATTAATGCGATTTGCAGAAATTTGCAGAAGTTGACTAACTGAAATTTGTAAAAAAAAGAAAACAAAACGAAATTTGTAAATGAAGTGACAGGACTTTGAATAAGTTGAAGTGAACCAAATGAAGTTTGAAAAATAACATAGGAATTGAGTAATTTAGCGAACGGGAACGAGAAAGTATTTTCATTTTACTTAGACATGATAATTCAAATGAACTTTTGAGATATTTTTCGAGTCATGGGAGTCAACTTCGTTCATACGCCTTTAAATAAACTTTTATTTATATGTCTGCTCACAAAGATAAATGTACATAGACGACCCCGTTTATAAACGTACAGAAGAACGAGCTCTGGTGGTGACAATTATTGGGCGAATCGTTTTCCCGATTTCAAGTGTATTAATCGTTGGTTCACAATAGCCAATTAACGTCATCCCGTCGACACGCCACTTTTAGACGAATTTCATGTTCGATGTGAACTTGACTTTCGCAATGACCAGATGGCCTCCCTTTAAATTATCAAAGTTTCGTTTGTTACCAAATCATAGTTTATTACACAAATGAAGAAAAATAGTTTTGACCAACTTTTCATATCAATTTTCTTTCAGTCTTTTTCTAATTTCAATTTTTATTTTTAAGCGCACCAGGTTTATTAGTAAAATTTGACAATTGTTTTCAAGAATTTTGCTGTTTCTTTGCATCTAAGAATAGAAAATATACGGAAAAAATTGAACAGAGATAAATGTTCTGAAAATATCGAATTCGATTCCAAACACAATGAATGACATTATCTTTTTCATTATTGCAAGTCATCAAATATTCAAAATTATTCATTCTTATTTTTATAAAGTTTACGCTCTTATAATAAGCATTTTTATGTGATTAATGCGGAAACAATAAATTTTCGATCGAAATTAGCATAATTGATGAGGCGCAGGTTATTATTAAAACGTTAATAAAAATTCCAAATGTATTACGTCGACAAATTTTATCATCCATTTTTTCACCGAGTGATTTTTCTAACGTTTCCTATTCGTCTTCATCATTTTTGCGCACTATAACGACACACTCTACAAGAGTTCAAATCGGTTAGATCTATAATTTACAATTTGTCGAATTTCCGTCGAACTATGACATCTAATTGGAAATAGCGCGCTCATAACAAGGCTTAATATGTATTGATAATTATTGCATACTATTAAGACAGAATCTGTCGTTCGTACTATCGAAAATTAGCACAACTTTTCCACGTTTAAATGGTTCGCTAATACCTGCGGTGCTACACGTTGATTGATTATCGCACACAAATTAAATAAACGAGATGATGCTAGTTTAATATGAAAAAAGTTTACAGAACACCTTTCCGAAAAGACATTAATAAAAAAAAATGTTTTCTATATTTTACATGAAAAATTCAATTACTAGTTTTCCAATCACTTTGCGACATTTGACTTGCTTAATAGTACCCCCGCCAATGAATCAAATTTCAAGGAATAATATTTGTATCTGATTTGATAATGTTTATTCTCCAGAGAAGATTAAAAGTACACAAGAAATTGCGTTCTCCGTCGAAGGAGAATCGCAAACTAAAATAACATAAGTGATGAAGCAAGAAAAATATGACTCCAAAATGAAAATGTAAGGTGCAACGAAATTCGTTTTCGCGGTTGCCAGCGCTACGCCAATATTAGCATGTTCGATGCCATTGTTAACAGTTTCGTTTAATGCTTCGTTGGAGTTGTTAAACAACGCGAGAAAGTTGTTGGCCTTTTATTCGCGCGAAGATGTAAAATTTGTACAAGCGCGAGTATGTTCGCAGCAAAAATTGGCCGTCCAAATGTTCAAGACCTCTGGCATAATATTTGTATTGCGCGAAAGATTAAAGGCACACAATGCGCCGCCGCGTCTCGCGAGTGTCTGCGATTAAAATTGCGTGAGATGAAAAAAAGTGCCTCGAATCTCGTAACACCAAGACCATTGGTGAAAAAAATATGCATGACGTCGTAAAAGCTATAATGAAAGTGCGAAATGAATAAAGACAAAAATTTAATGACTCTGCAACAGTGAAAATATCATCATACGACGAAAAAACACATTTTGGTCATTTTTCGTTGCTTTTCTTTCTTTTGTACAATTTGAAATAATGCAAAACACTATGACGTTCGAAAACTAATGTTCTGTAAGCAAAATAAGAGAAAAGTCTAGAAATAATCGACATCAAATGTTACAAATTAGAAACATACTTATAAGACTTTATTTTGCATAATACATTAAATGATAGTCGTATTACGTACGTTTCGTCTGGGATATGAATATTCTAATAGCTGGAAGGATCATTATTTATTCTAAAATGGATATCCGGGATGTATTACAATTGAAACACATGCACAAACCTGAGTATAGAATTCGATCCACTGACAACCTGGCGTGGACTTGATGTTTTGACTGAAATAAAATATCTTTTATCACGAGGGCGGAAGGTAAGAAAAAGAGCCGGCGAGTGCGAAAGAGAGGATAAACGGTGATCGTTGAACTGCGCAATTGTCAGTGTTATAGCCGGTGTGTAAAGGTGGAGAAAGTGAGCGACAAAGGTGTCGTGAAATTGACGCGGCAAACACGAGAGAGTGAAGAGTAAAAAGGTCGCGGGACTCCCGAGAGAGACGCCTCGCGGGCCCGCGTCGCGACGCCATTATCAACAGTGCAGAATAAATATAAACGCTTGTAGTGGGCTCTCTTTCTCTGGTAGGAATGCCGCGGGAGATACGCGAGCAGAAGTAGGCCAGCATTACAATATTTTATTGCGCTGCACAAACGTACAATCTAACGTGTACTCACATATGCATTCGTAATGAACGTATATGAATCGTGTACTTCGAATGCGCTCCTCCTTCCTGGTGTGCTCGTCTAGCCCCCGCGTCCGCATCCACTTTCGAGTCATCTTGTCTCTGTCTTTGTCACAAAGCTCTCTGCATGCGATCCACACCCTTATGCGCGTCCTACGACTTTCATTTCATTGATATTTATGCTCTATAGTCACTCTCGCATTTTACACCAAGTTGCGTATTCAAACTGTTGCCAATCCCTTGACCACAAAAAACACGGTATCGATGACTCGATCTCGATACCTTTTTTTAGTCATTCCACGTTTACCGGTCTTTGATAGTCTAATGATTTTCGAACTCTGATTTTCGCGAGTCAAAAATATAGAAAATTGTCAAATCACGTTTACAGATTAGCTGTTAATCATGAAACAAATCGAAGAGGGTAATCGCAATTATAAGACTGGATTGGTCGATACTACATGTCGATTAAAAGTTCGGCCAGTTAATCTCGGTAGCGAAATTCGCATTCGATAAAAGCTAATCAAAGGAAGTCGGAAAAGTGAAATGTGAAGAGCAAATTGTTCGCATGACGATCTAGATTCGTCAGAACGGATTGCTCATTTTCCAATTAAGGTGACGTATGTCAAAATCTAAATTGTTCCCTATTACATTTCAAATTGCTTATGTTATGGTCTCAATTGTGATGCCACGATTTGGGTTAGCGACTGCTCTTGCTTGACGTTGAGTCATTGACGCGGATGATTGATAACTTTTGAAACAAGAATGGCGCTCGCGGTGTCGACGTAAATTTTTTTTTCTCTCGAAGAATATACTCGTTCTCAGTACCGCATTGACAAAATCGCTTGGTTGTTCTATTAAAATAACTTGTGATTGTGAGATTTGCTTTTTTTCAAACAAGAATAGTGTCATTGATGAGTTTTTTATTTGAGATTAACCGAAGATTAACATTCATTTCCAACAATTTATTTAGGCAAGTGCTCATTGGCGTGTGAAAAATTAATATTGATAGTTAAGTTTTTTGTAGAGAAACTTTTTTTAATAAAAAATGAAAATAACGATTATCAGAAAAAAGAACGAGCTTCGTCAGCGGGCTAAACGGCGACCTAATAAAAACAATGACGCGCTTGAAATATCAGGCCGGCAATTATACGGTAGCCAAAATCCATAAAACCATTGAGAAATGTTGCACCAATGTGTGCATTGCTCTTTGTGTGTGAGCCACCACTGGTACGAGTATTAATAATATTAATATGCGTAATGTAAATTGCACAAAGCGTGTACAAAAAAGTTTCTCGCCACCTGCAAATAATAAGCGCAAAAATTCATCCCAACCGTGAAATATTGCTTTCAATTTTTAACTGGTAATATATGAAAGCTGCGCGATTTGTTTTAATGATCGTGTATGGAATAAATCGCAAATTAGACTCGTGGACGGAAAAAAAGATAACTCTTGAATCAAAATGTACAAAGTGAGACGCAAACTTTTGCTAGGCACCCGGTATAGCAGCGCTGGCGCAATGGGAGAGATTTTATTTGTATATCATTAAACGCACCCCCTGCAGCTAGGTATTTATTTTATTTCATTATTTCACCCCTTTTGGATGATGCCGACTGCGTCCACTGCTTAACCCTCCCGAGAATAAAGCTTGCCATACGTTGTGCACGCCACAACTCTTTTTATACATACAGAGCGGCCGGCGATTTTTCACCGTTCGGTTTTTCTAATGCCTTTCGTCGTCCCTCGCGACAGTCTGCTTTTTCAATTTTATGAAGAATAGATGGTTCATTTTATTCTTTGACAAGAAACAAAAAATAAATATCAGCGGCGAGCGTGCAACAACTTTGCTGCAACGACAGAGTCTCTAAGCGCGCACTTTTTCTTGCGCCAAACTAAAACGGATGAATAATTAAACAAAAAAAGGTTGAATATTTGTTTATTTTTGCGCTGAGCGTTTTCGTGCTCGCGTGTCACTTTTCTTTTATGTCCGCGCGCACACACGGACTCGGGTCCTCCGCATGATTAATAATAATTATCAGCTCTGTTTTCGAACCGCTGCTCGCGCGTCCACCTACGCTCATTATTTATTTATGAAATTCGCATTCCGTTCGCGTTTTTTCTTGCAATCGCTCGTGTCATGGAAAATATGCAAATACGAAGATTGCCGAGTCAATACGAATTTGCGATTAAATCGACGGGGCAAGGAGCCGCGAACAAACGACATCGCTAATGAAATCAACTTTTCATGAATCTATCGTGCGAGAAAAAAAAGAAACGAAAAAAAATACACACAGCCAACACGAGAGCGACGCGATATTAAACATTATAACGTGTGTGCGTGCGTGGTCGAAATAAAGTTAGCGCACTTTTTAACGAAATTATGTTTGCCTCGAATTATACGTCATTTTTACGTAATAAAATTTATCTTTGCGCGAAACTTTGCTTGCAACTTTTTTAATGCAGAATATAATTTGATTTTATCTTTTATATTTCTTTTTAGCGGTAATTGCGTTAGACGATGTAACTTTGATCAATAAAAACGTTCAAATCAATATAGAGCCCAGTCAATTTGCGAGACATGGGAAAATACACGCAACAACGCCCTTCTTCGTGAATTTGTTTTGATAAATTGCGTTTGCACGTTGAACAATTTTTTCTTTCAACTTTCAATTTGAGTGATTGCAGTCTAGTGACTTCTCGCAGTTCAAGTCTTCTGCATAATATATTTTATTCAGTAAAAAATACACAGTCATTATGACGGAGGGGGCACAGAGGGAACGGACTTTGAAACTCCACCTCTTTCTGACACTAGTCTCCCCGCTGCAGAAAAAAAAACACATTGATTATGGTGAGAGCGAGATTTTGAATATTACAATACACGAGTCACGGGAGTTTATTGCAATCGGAAGTATATATACGTATACATGCGAGAGCGTGCAACAAGAACGATTTCTCACGCGGTTTTCAGAATGAAACAATAAAGTCGAACGTGTAATTCGACGTTCCGTTTATACAGTTCCGGAACTCATTTCGACTAGCGTATTTAAAATTTAACCGACGCTCTGTGCAGTGTACAGCTCGCGCTGAAAGCAAACGTCTATCATTAGATTCAAAATGTATATTTATATTAGATTTCGTGAATTTACATTAATGCTCGTGTATATTTACATTGAATTTCCCCATATTCACACGTAGCGCGTTTAATACACATGTGCAGCAACATTAAATCTTTCTATAACTTTGCGCGATGAGTGTGTGCATAATACACACCATTTCGTAGGTTTAACAGTTGACGTTTAATTTTCGCACTTTTCTGGTCTTTAGATTCTCGATTTCAGTAAGTGTCTGTTTTTAGTTTACACTATGTCGAGGGTAATAGCAACAACGAAAAATACAGACTGTTTTTATGTCAACTTTTCATCTGTGTCGCGACGTCATTGATTTCTTATTGAATCAATAAAAAAAGATGTTATCAATTATGAAAGATTAAAAGGCGAAGAGATGAGGCGCACTCTTTCCCATCGAGCTTTTCAGGTAGCTGGTAAATGGTCGTGACACGTCAAAGGTTGTTGAATGAGAAAAGCGAAGAAGGACAAGACAATAATCGAGGCAGAAAAGTGGTATCGAAGATGAGTCAAGTTATTTGTGGTGGTGCTTGTATACGTATGAGCTTGAACGTCGGGAACGATGCATTGCAAGTGCGAGTCATTTGGTGTTATGGGCGTTTGTGTGCGTCGTCAGGAGGCCGAAGTATTTGTGAGGCCAATGCACCCTGGAATGTACGGCGCAGGCAGTCGCAATACGATGTAATATTATATTTTATCGCTTTATTTATTCTAACCTCTCCGTCTCTCTCTGGTTCGCGTTCTGTCTTGCTCGGCGCACCGCCCACGTCGTTATGCCACAGTCGGCTTCGATCGTCCACGATCTCAATTCTTTTCGTTTGTCGCGCGCTCGTATTCCCCCCCCCCCATCGTCGATTATACTCACTCTTACGTTGTTTTAGCGTTATGTCTTTTGTGCACGCTTGCCTCGTTTTTGAACAATTAATGGCTCACGCGTTCAACATCTGGGCATACGCGATTCCTTGTTCTACCCGTCACTTGCGCCTTACACGTGTGCTTGCATTGATAAACAAAATTTCAATAAAATTCAAGCACAGAACAATCGTTCGAGGTAAAAGCCTAAACGAAAAACTTGCTCGCATTTTGATTGACGATCAAAATTAATTTTTGCAAATTTTATAAAAATTTGTTTTTTGAAACATGGAATCAAGAGTATGATACTTTTATTTTTACAACGCAATTAATTCAAGTTTTTTTTTGCATCTTCCAATGTCATAAAAATTTATGCAGGCTCGGTTTAAACGAAAGTTATAATTTGAAGACCTATAGACATATAATAAAAGCCGTGCGAAGATATAATAAACGCTCTTACGATTATAATAAGTTATATTTATTCTCGGAAAGTCATAATTTCTTTGTCTGTTAACGATTATGAGGGAAAAAATTGTTCGGTATTTGATACGCGTCCTTTCATTCGCACTTGAGAATATTCTTCGGAATCGACGCGTCAAGCCAATATCTTTCACGCAAATGACACTTTATGAATAATCCCGTTTCTTCCACTTATTTTAATTCCTTCCTTTCGTGTATCGCACTCCGGCTTATACCACGTCGGTCGTGCAATAAAAAGTTTTTATCTTGTCCAGAGTTTAACTTTTTTCATCCTCTTAAACATATATATTATACTCAAATCCGAAAGATGATAAATATGATGGAAACGAGAAGAAACACCGAAATGAAAATAAACGACTACTCAGAGCGATAACGAACGCGAAAATAATGGATTTAAATAATTGGCAACGAAATGTGATGCGAGCAATATTAAAGCTAGCAAAGTCAATTAGAAATTTCATTGAATTAACTAATAAACGTCAAACAATGACACTCGAGTGAAAAAAAAAAACAAAAAAATTTGATTTGAATAATGCAATAGAAAATGTCGTAAAAATTAATTACAATCTACGTCATTAACGCAGCAGTGAATGATTAGAGCGAAACAATTGTGCTCAATTTTTGCACGTCTAATAAAATTATTGTAGACTTTGATTGATTGTAATATTATCCTTTTCAAAGTAAAATTTGATTCAATAAACAAACTTATGTAATTCTTAATCATGAATTTTCTGCAAATTCTCAAAATTTGTCGTTTCTTCGAAGGTTGCGATATTTTTTCATTCCGTCGTATTTTGTTAACTAATCGCATTACTTGTAGTGACTTGTATCTGCGACCATAAAAGTAATTCGAATCATTTTTAAATTCGCATCAATTTGATTACGATTGCAGAAATCATAATACATTTTTACACATTTATTCTTACACGTGTTACGTGCACGTTTGCATTATACCATTCTCGGCAAAACTAATTAAATTGACCTTGCCTTATCGCGTTGTGTACATTTATGAACGATGATCAATGCTTTTTAATAAAAATTAATCTCGTGTCGATGTCGTACGACAGCAATGCTCGCGCACGAATTATAATAACACGACATAAATTCCTCTCACGTGTCAACATTCGTTCGATTTGTTTGTGTAAATAAAAAAATTCTTATCCGTCGTTTACAGACAATGTTTTTTTCCTTTTTTCAACATATATAATACGATTACGCATACCGTTTATACGATTTCAGAGTCATTTTGTAGACTATAAGGTTATGATATATTATAAGTACAGCTTTATGAGTTTGGATAATAATTTTTGTCGCAAAACTGTAACTTTTTTTATGGTTTTTGTAGGTGTCGTTCCATAGGTATTTACCAGCGGTGTTCAGTTTTTATTTGAAGCGCGAAATTGAATCATAAAAAGCGCGATAATTGCATCGGGGGTGAAAACAGGAATACAAAGTTGTAACGTGAAACGGAGATAGCGTGAGACACAAGATTTACTTAATAAGTGCAACGGTTATTTTTGCGACGTCGCCCGTAGCCGGAACGGCGAACGAAATGATTGTTTTAATAAAACAAACTTGTAAGATGTCAGTGTCACTATTGTATCGTCTCAAAACAGTAAAAACGAAGTTTTGAAATGAAACGTATAAATTGCTATGTTTCTCCAAGAATAAAATAACGAAGTATAATTCCAAGTATAACGCTGCACACTATTGTGAGTACAATGAAGATATTGAAAATACGAACAATAGACGTAAATAGTCGCTGATTGATCAATGAAATGAATAATCGTGATGCAAATTGATTGTTTCGATTTAAATGGACATTCTTTACAATTGCGCACACACTCAAAATATGGTGGTGTTATTTATATACAACATTTTAACATACTCGCTGAATATTCGGACCGTTTATTGTTCCACTTGAAAGTTTCCATTATCAAAAAAATGTTATCTCCGTACTTATTTGTTTTTGCACAGTAATTTCACGCCGGATGCTGCAAACTGTATCGTACACATATGTCCAATCTTTTGAAAGCCTTATTTCTAGACTTTTATCGTCAAAGAAGCAATTGTTGATGAGTCTGAATGAGTATGAGTACACGTAATTATTCGTTCTAGTTATAATTTTAAGAACAATCAACAGTTTATTCAGAACATTTTTTCACCGATTAACATATTAATCAACTGACGAACATCAACATCAACCAAAAACGTCCTTGACAAAATAATGTGTCATGTAGACATTTTTGTGTGCAAAAATTGTCTTTTTGTCCGACATTTTTTCATCATTGACGCGTATAAGTTTGAACGCAACAACGATCAGAGCCAATACCAAAAAGCCTGGCTTGAATAAATAAACAGTTTTTAATTGCGACCCGCTGTTGTACGGTAAAAACAATAATTATTGAAACGACATACCTTGTGTGTGTTACGTGAGGCGACAAGCCTGAAACCGACGTTTTTATAGCCGAATATAATCGAAAAAAATATGTTTTTGATTTGTAGTATACAGACATTTTTTGCCTTACATCTTTACAAATAACTAAATTGATAGTGTGTCCCAAAACGAACTTGAAGAACAGTTTCAAAGAACTGGTTCTTGGAAATCAACATCTGAGATACAATAAACATTAGCGAAAAGTGATTTATCTTTGCTGTTATGATCTTGTACAGTGTAAACTCTTCTGTATCTCACTCATGTATTTATAGAAAATCAGTTGTAAATTTATCGTAGGAACAAATTTTTGTTTCGATTTTTCGTTCAATATGTGTTACACACTGTTAACAGGTCTGATAACAATTCATATTTTATGCCAAATTTTACTCAGAAATTACCATAAAATATATAATAACACAAAATGTGGAAACATGTTTAAAAGAGTTTGGCAAAGCCATTAAATTTTTAATCGATTCCCCGTTTTATTAATACCGGGCAACATCAAAGTATGCAGTTTATGAGTGAAAAAAATAACTGTAATTTATATTTTTATCAAAAACGACTTGAATAAATGGACATATTTTCGGCGCGTGTTGAAATCGAACAGTTCGCTTTAGGATGAAAACGAAGCCGCTTATAAAAATATATAATTAATGCGAATTCAATTTTTAATTCGATCTAAAATTAAAAACTTCGAGCTGTCGATCCGAGTCATCTATGCATGATATTCGATATCGTTTTGAAATATATATTCGTTATTATTAAATGATATTTTTTCATATAAAGGCTGTCAAATACTCTCTTGACTGAGAATGTGCTTAAATTATATTTTTACTGAAATTCATATTGCAGTTGCAAGTATTTCTTTGACTACAGCTGCGATACGTTTTATATTTCAAAAGAGTTGAGTGGCAAAAGGTGTAGAATTTCAATTTGCGATTGATTCACTTATAAATATATTAAAAATTCAAACGTAAAAAGGTATTCGATATACCGCTGAAATCGATTAACATCATTCGAATGAAAATCAAGAATTCGTAAACTTAGATATTTTTTATCCAATACGGCAGAGAGTACAGAATAATTCCATTCAACTTGTGTTCGACAAGTTGTCAATGGCGCTGTTACAGAGGGGGAGTAAAGTATAAGACACGAGCCGAAAGGGAAATAAATTGAGACTCACGCGTTGAACCATGCTCTTTTTTGCGTATCTGAGACATTCAATTTTAACAAACATAGTCGCTTTCGAAATTGCAAATGGTGAACATAGTAGTGCTCCTGATTCTTTTTTTGCACTTTCTTCTTTTCTCGAGTAATTTTCAAGTATCCATTTTTTTGCGAGTTAACTTTTTTGCTGACGTTTAAATTTGCTTATTTCTCTCGATATCGCCAAGAAGCTCGTGTTTACATACAGATAAAGATACACTTAACGTTGTTGTTATTACCCTCCGCCGGTTATAACTTACTGCAAAGCAAGTACTTATTGCTGTTTCGAGTACCTGGAAAACAAGTAGGTGTTGATGGCAAATCACTACTATAGATTTGAATAATACTCAAGACCGCTCTTGATGATCTGATAAGAACCGTTTTAGGATGCGAAAGTCTTTGAAATGATCAGAAACAAGTTTTGCTGATGTGCAAAAGTTTTGAGTATACAATTTCAATAGCAGAACCCATAAAGGTACCGTTTCAACAGTTTTGGTCTGCGCAATCGTATAGGTCACCAAATTTTTGTCCAAGAAAATGTTGTGAAAATTTATGTTGTACTTAATAAAGACACAAATTATAAATATTCCAAAACTTCAGAATGTCTACATAGAAAATTAGTATTAATATTCGATAATATAATGAGTCTCCAAAATTGTGGATTATAATCCAGAAATTCTCTCACATATGTTAGGGGAAATGGAGAGAAAATGAGAGGGATTTGCGCGAACGTGTCTGGTGTGCTCTTCTTCTCGCTTTCTCGCGCGTTCTTATTCGTTCGTGTTTATCTGGATGGTTTGCGACCGGAAGTATGAGCACGAGACTTTCTGTCCCTGACCCCGGTGTCAATTCACACGTGCTCTCGAGGTCGTTGGTACGCATTTGAGGTTCTTTAGGTAATCGATAATCCTAGTCATCGATATTCCAAACGAAATTCACTATTCATCGTTGAATATAATCAAAATAACCAGTCACATTTACATTTGCGGTCGGATTATTTATTCTCTCATCCAGTTATTTTATCAACATTCAAATATATATATTTTAACTTACAGACACCTAAATATATATATTTAGCACAGACGAAAATAGTTCAAATTGTTTTCGTTCTCTCCATCCTTTATACTATCAAAATATTTATATTAAAATGTATGAAGCGAGGGAGTGAGATATAGGAGAAATGTGAATAAGCAATTGAAAAATGATGTAACAAGATTTGAGCAGATTTAGTTGCAGAAACAAGATTCGTAAACAAAATCTTGTAAGGTTATGTACGTAAAAATCGATTTTCGCCGATAAAGGAAGTCGGCCGAGTGCGCTGACACTCGGTTGCGATCAGCTGACTGGATTAGCATAGCGTGTTATTTTGGTATTCTGCGGGAGCGATAGCGAGCGCCGGGTATGCGTCAGCGTGCGACTGGACCGATCCACTCCTATTAATACTATTTCTTCAAGGACGAACAGTACCTCACGATTCGGTTTGACTCAGCGCCAGTTGCCTCGGACATGAGATAACCTAATGGAACAAAAAGGGTGATGCAGCGTATATACCGAGAAAGCGAATGAAGGGACGGCGAAAGAGGGGAAGCGGGCTTTGGCTCTGACTGAAGAGAAACATATTTCTTTATTATTATACTCTTTGCGCAAGCTTATTTTTCTTCTCCTCCACAAGTTAAATTCCAGGTAGGGGTCTTGCCTGGAGAAATTTATCTTTGACGAAGTCGTCATGCTTTTTATGTGCGCCGTGTAGAACACAAGTATACCACTAGCAAAGATGAGGAAGGGTGCATAGACGCTGAATTGCGCCGCATCAATGTTTTTGTTATATTGAATTAACGGGCTTGTGTGGTTGTGAGTTTTGAAGATTTGATTCCCGGTCCAATCAAGAAATTGTTGATCTCTGGAAGAAAAATATTTGTTTCATATATAACCGGTATAAATTGCCATATAATTTTGATTTCTTATCTCCGTTGACCGGTTTCTTCCAAATGATGAAATGAAATTATGTTTTGCGTACTTTTAGTGGTTGTTAATAAAAGTACTGCTACAAAGTCAGATTTTTCAGACTTCTGAATCCATGTGGTTCGATTTAAAAAAAACTTCGCGGCTAACGGGCTTGTGTGGGCGCCCGCGATTCGGCAAGCTAAATTACGCAAAGGGTTCGCACAAATAATTGCATCTTGATATACACAAGTTGTCAGTGATGCGTTCGAACGATACGAAAAGCTATTTGTACGTGGCAGGTATTCTTGGTGCAATCTGTGTGTACATCGCAGATGTCCCGCTGATATGAGCAGTTAGAAGCAGCGTCAATGCGCGTTTATATATTTCTAAAGTGTTGTAGATGGATATTTATCATCGAGATAAACACGCAGAATAAATACAATTTTATACGAGGTGCAAATAAATTCAAGTGCTCCGGCGCTGACGAGCTTTTGCTTTTATTTTGTAATAAAATTGCAAGATACGGAATTGAATTACTTTATGATGCAACAATTTCAGCCGTGAACGTCGAACGGAGAAAAATGTTTCTCGTTTTAATGCTTGCAAATGTTGTTATCTTCGTGGCTCGCGCATTCATTTATTTATTTGCCTGCACTACTCTTTTTATATATTTCGCGCGGCGGCAAACCTCGCGATCAAATTTGACGTCTCGACGAAACACTTTTAATTACAACCCAGAGAAACTCGTCATCGTGTTAAGTTTCTATAATGAGCGATGGATTTTTCGTTTGTTACGTCAACTTATTGCAAAACGGATCAACCTAATTCAACTCGAGTGTAGTTTTCTTGCGCACCAAAGCGATTATTAATATATTTCACAGGATTATGGCGTGAAATTATATAGATTATCCGACGCAAAACACGCTCCGCGATTGATTCGATTTGAATAAATAAATTGAGTTCGGACACGTATGTATCTGCGGGCTTTGCACTTTACACCGGCCTCTAATCTGGTTATATACACAAAGTTACAAAAATATGATTTTTTGCAGTCAGTTAGTTGCCCATAGAATTCGATGTGTTTGATATAAACACAATTCCGGCCGATTGAAAAGTAATCTTGTAACTAGCAGATTTAAAATAGTTAGGGAATATTTAGACCAAGATCAAGAAGTATCATCGAATTAGATTGTAGACTTCGATAACCGAAGGTGTTTAACAGTTTCGCAAACACCGGAATAGTCATGTAATTCTGCCGTCGTGTAATCGCTTTAAAATTTTTCTCTTCGATTATAAAAACCAATATTTACAATTTGCGCGAGCCGAGCGGTGAGTCTGCACCAATTTCAGCGAATTAATATAAGATTCAAAAGAGGAGTAAAAAAGGCAGAGAGGGGAGAGAGGGAGGGAGAAATGAAAAGAGGAGCCGTATGGAAGCAAGCACTCGTGGCGAAGTTGTTTTTCCAGCGGACTGTACTGGCGTCAGGCTGCCGTTATGGCTGTTATTATTTGTATATTATAATTTAGATACAATTATATGGGTGTCCTCGTCGCGCGCGTGGACCCGCTGGGACGGGCGTCTCGGTTGCCGAGCGAGAGGGCGCGAGACCGAGCAAGACGGAAACGTATAATAAAGTCTCTCGTCGGTAGGAAGGAGCCGAGAGAGGCAAGAAGAGAAGCAATGGAATTGTTGCGTCGTCGCGGTGGGGGTGGCGACGTCGGCGGCGCGGTAGGTCGCCCGACGAGGAGCATGCCAAGCCCGCAAGGTGGCACAAGACAGAGACGCACACAGACAGACAGACGGACGGCCAGACGGAGACGGCGAGATCGTGCGCGAGCAGGACGCATGTAGCATCATTTCGAGAGGGAAGTTGCGCGAGCCCGGAGAGAGACGGCAATAAAATATTTTAACAGAGAAAAATGATGGCACTGCGCGAGACAAAGAGGTTCAAGATGAGGCATTAGCCGCATTCCTTCAAACTCGCGGCCGAAAATCACTGCGTTAATCAGCCGCGACTATTTGTCCCCCCCCCTCTTTCTTCTGCTCCCACCATGGCGGGGTCGATACACTCTCGCTTGTCTTATTAACTTTCAAACATGTTCCAAACATTCGTTAACTTAAACGCTGCCTTTCGATCCGCAAAAGAAGGGGGTGCCATTTTTTTCTCCCCCTGCAGCTCATAATATCGATCGTGAAAACGTGAGAGTAAGTCGGAGTTTAATTTTAAAATATTTAGTCTTATTAATTATCCGTGTCTGATTTAGCCCCGGGGAAGTCCCAGGGTTAAGTTAACACGAGTTAAATCAACACGGCCACTTATGTTAATCTAAAATCTTTGTGCGCACATAACGTGATAACTAGCCAATCACGACCCAGCAAGTTTGTAACACAAAGTCACATTTTTTTCTTACTTAGATTTTTCCCCTAGAACATGCGATAATGCACAAATTGATTCACGAATATAGTTTTGCCAAATTAAAAATAATATTGCACGCGCGGGGAAGAGGAAAAGAATAAAAGCCAATTTGTGGAACTCCCTTGGGAATTTAGTGAGCGCACGTTAGAACAACGAGGAAAGTAATAATTGTTTGTCCTGTGGCGACGACGAATCGCGATCCGCGGGTATTGATTCAGCTACAATTTTTATTTTGTTGAAAATGCTTTCATTTGTTGTGAACGCAAGGAGTTGTGTAACGCAATTGTAGTATAAATTTTATGAATTATTGACGACGACGAAAATGTATATATTCATTGAGCTATGAAATATTTATATACTAAGCTACATTTCAAATATAAGAACGCAGTTACAATTTTCAAACAAAACTTGTAAAATTTCCAAACACACGTATATTTTGCGATACATTATTCCAAAACGGAGTAAAACATACTTATATATGTATATATTTTACTTATACATCTTACCCTTTGCGCAACTCCAATAAATTATTATTATACTAGAAAACTTGTGTGTATATAACGTGCGATTTACATATTTATGAACGTATCTACATGTATATGCGTATTAACATTTGCTTACGTGAAATTCGTTCACGTACTACATATCATTCTAGATCTTTTATAATTACAAAATAACTACAGTTATTGAATCACACTTATAATCTAACTGATACTGTAAAACGACGTCGCGCAAATATCGACCCGCGAAAGCTCTTCATTGTATGACACGAGTCGAGAAATTTTGAAAATGATCACGTGATCATCAGCCGTACAACCAAATTACAGCTTCGTTTGCATCGCGAATAAGATGTCGTAAATAAATGTTCATCAACACTTGGATCGATCTCGCTCGCTCCATGAGCAAAAACTTTTTATCCTTCGCGATAGCATCTAATCAACGTGATAATTTTGAGTAATAAAATTAAATCATACAACACATGTTCCGGCGAGAAAATAATATAGGTTGGCCTGCTTGCCGACCCGACCCGACCCAAGATACCCGAATAATCCTCGCGCACGGAAGCGTCGTGAGGCCTCGATGAATATTTCAGTGACCTATATAAAACTCCATTCAGCTCCTCCTCGTTAGCACCTATTCGCGTTTTTAATCGAATCTATATCGATTTCATGTTTACGCAAATCACGCGCTTTTTTTTCTCCGGTACACCCCTTTTTTCGCCCACGCTGACGACCTGGTTGGCAACCAAGTGCTTTTTCTTTTTTCATTCACAGAAACATAGTTACTGAGAGTGCAAATAATAAAATAAATTTGCAGTCTCTCTCTCTCCTCTCTCTCTCTCTCGCTCTCTCGCGTTTTGTAATTTCTATAATTTAAAGTCCGCGGCAGCTGGCGCACTACGTAATTACTTTAACCAGAAGAACGTGTGGCCCCGACCTGGGCTCTCAGCCTGTTTACTTTTAATTCCTCCTTCTTTCTTCTTCCGTTTCGTTCCCCGCACGACGCGCCACCGTGCCTCTCGCGCTGCTCTCGTTCATCTCCTCCCGTGCGCCTTCGGGCGCCGCTCGTGCACGAATAGACGTAATGGTTACCGCAGTCGCGTTTGTCTTGTCGGCGGTGATCTTGCACTCCAGATTGGTCATTTAACGTCTTCGATATGTAAATAGCCCCTCAGACGAAGTATTACACGCTTCGCTACATTGATCGCACTTGACGTTACATTTGCTAACACCGTTCTTAACGAATGTATTACTCCATCGCAGCTTGTCAACGTGTTCCCACCTCAGCTTTACCGGATTATATTTCTGATTTTGATCTTATTATGCATATTTATTTTTGGTACCCGATTCATAACATATGAATCATGATAATGTTATTATGAATTAGATAAAATGAGTAAACAGTTAGTCATTTATATATAAACGACTGCCCAGAGTTGGTGTACTAATGCAAATTGGAGAGCGCCAATGCTTTGAATACGACACTCAAGGCGACATTTATTTCATGTACCTGTAGCCAAAACAAACCACTGCTATCACGCTCCATTAATGTGAATGAGTAGATCAGCTAACAAACTTCAAATTAATGTGTTATTTTTACCTCGCACAGTGGCTGCTTTTTTCGACTTTAAACGATCTCTTAGACTCGAAGAAAAACTGAATTGCTGTTTTTGCCCACTGTTGTAACCAAAAATGAGAAATATTTTGGTACATACGTCTTATTAAATTAATCACCGAATTTATGCGCGACACTAATTACAAGCCGCTGCAACGTTAATAACGCCGCTACTCGCTTTACAACCGCGCTAATTATTTCGTACAAAAGAATTTTTGGTACGTGAATCTTATTAAACATGACTAATGCCAAGCGCTAATGAAGCGTAACGCTCGCACCCGTCTAGGTGGCCCTGTCGCTGCTAGTTTGTCGACGATCTGCTTGTCCGAAACAGACCTGTCATATTTTTGTGCAAACAGACCGTCAACTTTATTCTCTTCTCTTTTCTCCATCCCCTCACTCCCCTCCACTTCATTATCTTTATACATATGAATACTTCTCATCATCAAAAGAGAAATGCACGTTTGTTCAAGAGAAAAAGTCGATGTTAACATTCATAAATGAGAGCACGAAAATAAATTTGCGTATCGTAAAAATAACTATTGCTATGAAGACACGTGCGCAGACAATATGAGGAGGTTCTTCTACGCGCCACGTCGATGACCGCAAAATGAGAAGAAAAATTGTAAGCTCCGTGTGTTATTCTTTCTGGTCGGACTTCTTGCCCCGCAAGCTGCTAGCACAAGGGTTGAAAATTCCGTGAAATTAATCTTTTCACTAAATTTCACGAGTCCGTCCTACCCAAGACGTAATACTTGCTTTTTTTAGCTATTGCTCTATCTTTTTCACTCTGCGGTTCTTCGTTGCTCACGCGGGCATTTTATTTCTTCATTTCACTCCTACCGCCTCGTTTCGCTTTATCTTATTTTTCATTCGTCTTGCCCGTCGTGCATCCCTCGCCTGTGCCACTCTGTGGCTCTCTCGCTCTGGCGGCAGTTCGTCTCGTTTCTGCGAGTCGCTGAAAAATTGTCCGTCGTAAACGGGAACAGCGGTTTTATTGTTCCACGCCAGACAATGCCCGGGAATATTATAAAAACTTTGAGACGGAATATATTAATGTTAACTCATCGTTTTACCGTTAGGAAAACTTTTCGACTCGGCCCCTACACCGCGCGTCTTCACGTGCAAATTTCGCGGACCAACTTTTGCCACGATCAAAATCACAATTTCTTCCACCTTATAATATTTTCTCTCTTCTTTTCTTCTCTTTCTATTCATCGAAAAACAAAGGAAGGTCCATAATGATTGGCTTCACAGTCTCTCTGTTATTTCAATAAAGTTGTCATTAACCCATTCCCTGCTGTTGATACGTTTTTATGAATAGTTGCAATTGTTATTCCAAAAGAAACAAAAAACAATGTTTTGCGAAATTTTTATGATTTGACCCTGAAGATTACGAATCCATGAAGCAGTTATCACAAAGTCGTCTCCCTTAAGGTGCCGCAGGTAATGGGTTAATTGACACATTGTTCTACGTGGCATGTGATGAATGGCACATCTGTTGTCATTGAATCATCAATACGTGAGCTCAAAAAAGTATGATGCGGATCACCGTAACTTATATACTAGCGCGACACAACAATTACTTTTAATCAAATTACAAGCCAGTAAAGCGCTGTCGGCGCGCGCGATTTTTACGGAGCTGCGATAATGCGCTTTATTTTATAGGCGCCGCGGGAATAAACATGTAATTTTGCGCCAAGACTTCATACTTTATCCTGGGCCTTTTTCTGTTCTGTGATCCTTTTTACCGTCTTTTACTATAAATTATGTTGTAAATTACAGTGCTCATGGATCATATGCAAGTTTGATATATTATGTAGAAGAGTAAGAGAGAGAAAGAAAACGGTCTTCATTCAACAATTTACGAATGCATTTTTTTATATTGTTAATGAAAGCACATTTTTTACAAGTTCAATTTGAAAATACAAAAAGAGAAAGTTGAGGCGCTCATGCAATCGTGCTGGGGGAATTGAATTTTTATTTTGCCATTGAATTCGTTGCCACAGAAATATATGAATGCGTATACATATGAATGATTGATATATTTGCATAAATAAAAAAATATCATTTAAATGTATACGATCGGGCATATGTAACTGAAGGAAGTATAAATATGAATTCTATCATTTGCCGAAACCGTACCGCATATCGAAAGAGATTTATTTTGCAAAAGGTAAAATATCAAGTTATAAATTGATGCAGAAAATTTTTACGAAGATTCTTATATTTATTCGACTAAAAAGTCACAGTTTAAATAATCCGAAAGTAAAATTCAAAATTAGAAGTAATGGAATACTTCGATAGTAAAAAAATGTAAATTTGAGGGTATTTTTCCTCTAGTTAAGACTGTCATAATTATGACGGAGTTACAGAAGAATATTCAAAATAAATTTTGATTGCGACGTAAATCTAAAGCAATCAGAATGGAAAAACGTGGCATAAATATTAAAATATTATTGAATGAATAATATCACGTGAAATGATAATGAATTTCTAACGCGTATCAAAGCAAAAATTTATCACAGTGAAAATAAAATCAATTGAATTTATTAAACGACAGATTGACAAAAACATTCATAGCTATGCAAATGAGGGTTTTTGGCGCATAAATAATTGTCGATTGTTTCTTCGAGTTGGGATTTCGTCTTACGCGGCTTTCTTTTTGTCCTAAGTTATAATATTTGACATTTTTAAAATGTACAGCAGAGTTATTCGAGAGGCACCGCTGAGCGGGGACGAACGCTGGTGGGGCGCTAACAGAGGCAGAGGGAGAACAACGATAAACTTTAATGTATTCCGAAATATTAAAATATATTCGCGGCTGTGTGGCGCAGATATTTTAACGAGGTTCGTACGCCGAAGCAAGGGCTCGCTGGGACGCCCGTCGTCCAACAAATTATATTTATACCAGCTTATTTAAATATATTCAGAGGCCCTGCACAAATGTTTCTATAAGCGACGAGATAAGAGCACGGTTACGGTCTACAGGAAAAGCCTAGACGCTCTCTGACAATGTCATAAAGAACATAATAACCTCGGAGATTAATTTTTCAAACTCGAGAAATATTAATTATGGGTCGACGTCCGAGAGGAGCGCGGAATTGTAAACCGGCATTATTAAAATTGCGATTGGCCGAAAAAAAGGAGAATAAAATAAAGTTAGATTAAACGTCGTTGAATATTTTTTATACATTATGACCCGGGCATTAATATTTATTTGTCTGAGGGGGAATTTTTGCAATTTAATACAACGCGCGCCGGCAGAAAAGGAATTATGATTAATGTACTAAGTCTGTGTCCTCAAAAAGAAAGGCCGGGGCTTATGAAAGAAATTAAAAAACGCCCGCGTTGTTGAAAGCAAAGAAGATTATAATTCTAACATGTAAAATGTTTTTTGATAACTGTCACTTTGAAAACTTGCCCTTTGTCAGTTTTTTGTTCGTCAAAATTTCAGTTTTTTTCATTCTATTTCACACTTCAATTGTTTTATTCTTTTCCGTTGAATTATTCACGTGTCTATTGAATTCATTGAAACTCTTATTAAAACTTATGATTTTAGGTACTCGTTTCACATTTCTTCAGAGATTATTGCATTTTTTTTTCGTTACAACATTATGCAAAATAATCAATACAGGATTATTTAATATCGCTTTAATATTCGGACATCGAACATGTATGTGTATGCAAAACAAATTTTTTTTAATTGTTGATAGTTATTTTGAACAATTTCAATAACAGTACACGTTATTGCTTTAATGTTACACTTTATTATTGAAACATGTATTTATTGAATCCCGCGCGTTAATAAAAATAAAAACAATTCCATATTCACATGCAAATGAGCGCCGTCTGTGAAGGTTTATTATGATTATTGTCTGGAAAGTAACTTCGGTGTAATAACAACTATAGTACGAAAGCTATAAAAATCTTGTTTATTTATATTGTTTTTGTACTTTCATGCAGAAAAATTTATGTCAACAATTTTATGCACAAATTTTATCTAAATCAGGTAATTGCCGTAAACATTAACATTCGCTTTTCAAAAGGTGATGAAGCACATAAATCGTATCCACACAAGGGGTACACTCGCATGTATAACTAATTGCCACAGAATTTTGTTTTCTTTGAGCGAAAGAAAGAAACAGAGTATATAAAGTGCTTTATTATATTTTACGTCATTAATTAAGATACAGCACAACAGCTTTAACGATCGCACAGCAAACGCTATTTGTCATCATTACTGCATAAACTGCCATTTCACATTATAATTAATTACACGCAAATACATCATTTCCTTGAGCGCGCGCGATTCGTCCAATCGCTATTATGTTCAAGAAGTCATTTGTCTCGTTTCAGCAGATCCTTTTCGCGGCGAGCATTTTGTCCGACAATTTTTCCACGCACTCGTGCACACGAAAACCGCAAAGAAAATATGTACAGGCAAACCGAAATACAAAAGACTCAAAAAAGTAAAATTCATAAATCCTTATATCGGCAACAAATCACGTGTCGTATTAACGTGTTTAAAATATAGTTGCAAAACACGTTGTCATTTTTTAAGGGTGATTTTTAATGTACTTGTTTGAATCTATTTTCTTCTAATGGTTTTAATAATTGGCTGATTTTATTAAGTTGATTAACGAAGAATCTTGGGACTAAGTTTTTTGCAAATTCTTATTTGCGAAAATTCTTGAAGCTAACTATTTCGAATGGCGACAATACGCGAGGACTTGGAAACCCGCGATAAACTAATATAATTCTCTAATTTATTCGAACCGTATTGGGCGGCGCACAGTTGGCGTTAATTTATCATCGGTGCACATCTGCCCCCAACTATGCGATTCAATATGTTCTGCAGTAACAGTTTCTATAGAAATATTCCAACTGTATCACGCGAACCGCGGACCCACGATGGATACACCCGACGCGAGAAAAGGACGGCGTTAGCCGCTTGCAAATTTCATTATCGCCCGTGCTTCAAATGGTTCGTGTGATGCTCAGTTTTATAACAAAACATTTCATTGTTTGGAATAAAGGTTTTGAATTTTCATTTTTATTATAAAAATAAATATTTGAAAACGCTTTGCCGATTAGTTGGAGTTTCGAATTATAATTTAATAAATATTTTATCCATCTGATTGTATTACTTACATCTACAAAACAAATAAATTATTTCAATCGTAAATTTACGTTCTTGCACCTGTAAATTAGATAGAGATTGAAGTAGTCATTTGCATTAATTTTCAATGTAGGTTAAATAGTTTGCTCGTTCTACCATAACTATAAATTGAGTTATAAAACCGCAGTTACACTATAAAATTCGAAAGATGATACAATAATCAATTCTAAATTATTCGATCTCGCCAAAACGTGTGTTTGCTTTCTATTTTTTTCCAACATTTTTATCGTCTATTGTATCTTTATTGTGAAATATGAAAAAGATCTTGACTTTATAGTTCTTAATCACACCAAAAAGTGGGCTGAATAAATGTAATGGTTTAGAAACTCAGTTATCATTTCGCACGATGATTAGAAATATCACTGCGCGAAAATAAATCACTATTGAAATAAAAATTTCAAATCTGAACGGCAAAATTTAAGCCTTGCATATTTATTATCTTTTTTTCTAGATTCATAAGAAGTGAACGGTAATTATTGATTCAATAATAGCGAAAGTGAATCGTTGATTTCCAATTTATATTCGCAAAAATTTGATTGAACTTGTTAACGAAAGTATTACTTCATTTTTACTTTTTTCTATTTAAAAAAAGTGTATCAGCAAATGCACTTTTCCAATTTTACTTTTTAATGAAAACTATAACAAATCTAGATTGGATGTTGATTATATTATTATCATTGATGAATGCATAACTACATTGAGCAACGAGTAAAGTGATCTCAAGTGTGGTAGTAAATTTTATGTTTAATGGTAAATGATATCAACTGCGGCAATATGTTATAGCAAATTTTCGGTAAATTTAACGAAATTATTCGATTGCAAAGTGGTGACAACAATGGAACGATTACGGTAATTATGCGCGCGCAAAGAAAAGGAGAGTCGATGATTCGATATTTATAATACAAATTGACAATTTCAATTAAATCTGGTATCTTCATTGCGCCAAACGTTTCAAACCACATAATCCAAAATTAAACTACGTGGTGTTTCATGTAACCGTATCAATATCATAAAACTGATAGATAAACTCGGCGAAGAAATAATTTCAAAAATCCATTGATTTAATTTGCCATGAAAAACAACAAGTACAATGCCACTTTTAAAATCGCAACGATATTTATGATAAAAAATACATATTATAAATACGACACGATAAACACAATTAACTCTTTGCATACATATAGTGTATGGAACAGATAAAATGCATTTTAATAAAAATTTTCCACGTGCGATTATTAAGCACATGTATTTGTGTGTTTGCTTTTGTAGATATAAAAGAACGTTAAAAAATTATATTAATCTTTTCGAGATACGTGCAATGTTATGCGCATTATAATATTTATTTTATTTGTTTGCACATTCAGTTGTCAAAAGTGGCGAGTTAACGTATCTTTATTGAATAACTATTTTTATAACTGTGAAAAACATATTCACGTTTTTTAGATAACTGAAAATTGACAAGTACCATTTGATGCAAACAGTGCCCGTCGTTTTCTTGTATTATGAAATTTTCAGATTGTTATAAATAGTGAACTCGTGCGATAGAAGATAATTCATTGTAATTTGTAGAAGATTTGTTTTATACAGGCAATGATTCATCGCTCGGGGTAGAAAAATAGAAACAGAGAGTGCAAAGCCGACAAAAAAAAGTGACGAACAATTCGCGCGCGGGTCTTTAGCCTGCGATTTGTCATTCGTCACCTACGCTCTCGGCCTAAGTGACGTATTCTTCGAACCGTACATCAACCCGAGAGCGCGACGGGTAAATAAATCTAGCCATAATTGCAAAAGGCGGTACGCGTCACCAACTATTGCATAATTGGCATCGAATCCTCTATAAACTCGGCGGTGCGCTGGTATTGTATGAAAAGTAGATTGCCAAGATCGCGCGCGCGCGTTTCACTTTATTTATGTAACGAGTACAAACGTTATTGTGCCCGTTGAATCCTCCCGCTCCCCGACTCCCATTAATTATAACGTTAATTGAAACGAATGATCCCTCGAAAATTATTCATTATGAGATGCAAACATTTTTTTTCCAACATTCGACGACGCTTTTTGCGAGACGTCGTGCCTCCAAAATAACATCCACGCGAAATTAATGGCGTCGTCGCGCGCAATGTTTACCCTTATTTCAAAGATAAACCTCGCGATATACATACCGCCCGAAAAAAATCCAAACCACGCTTAAATTTCATACGCGAATCGTCAAGTTCTGAGTTATCATAGCCATCCAATTTGCCGTCACGGAACAATTCAAATAATAATATAGAAACAAAACTTAGCTGATCCTTTTCACTTAGAAAAACAGGTTATTTATGCACTGCGATTCTTCATTGAAAATTTAATGTTTTTCCTTTTTCCGCAAAAAATTACTTCAGCATGAATAGCACACAATTCGCGACTTCACTATTCATGCGCGCAGCTTTTAGTTCGTTTTTTTTCCTTTTTCCCTCCTCCTCATTTTTGAATGAAGTAAAAATGGGCTGAAATATGGATGACAAATTAGGCCAGCAGAAAGTACACATGTCGCGAGTTTTGTGCCGCACACAATGCCACTGGCCGGACTACAGATCGACTGTCAAAGCCGTCTGCTCCGACGAGTAAATGTGAAAAATCTGGAGCCAAGTTCGCAGCAACGTCTTGAAGTCATAAATACGAAATAGCGAACGTGCTTTGCTGCTTGTCTTATACATATATATATATAGATATATATAAATATATGTTTAATATTGTACGACACGGTGCTCGGAAATCGTATTTTAAACAAGTTTTCGCGAAGAATATATCGTCCTTGCGTTGGTTGATGGATGTTGCTACGTTTGAAACAAAAGTAAAACAAAAGTTGTGCATGCAGACATGAAAAAGTACGCCGAGTCGGGTATATTCGCAGAGAATATGAGCGTTACAATATATTCGAGGATAGATGTGGACCATTTTTTACGCGCTTTTCACGCACAGACCGTCCGTCGGCTCGAAGTTTTTATAGTTATTATTTTTTCGTGTTTATCGTTCGCGACTCGTAAATCGAGCCGCGAGGTCAGTTTTCAGCGCTGACGTCTGATGAAAAGTCAAAATTTTGACTTCGCGCCGACTTCCGCGCACGATATTTCGTTTGACTTTTTAACAGCCAGTTACGGCGTTGGCTTTTTGTTATTGCGCCGCTGTTTTTTATTCAGCCTAACAAATCCTCGTTGGAGAAAGAAAGCGGATAGCAAATATCTATCGAGAGCGCGCCGTGCCAATTCGCAGATAAATAATAATAAAAACGGTCCACCCGGTTTTCGAGCCGAAATGAAAACGTACCGGTCGGCTGCCATAAAAATTCCGTTTCCCTTCGGCAATTAGCAATAAAGTTTTCATCGTTTAATAAAGGTCGGTACAATAAATGGCGGTGATAAAAAATCTCCGCGCACAATACAGCCTGTGCAGAGAATGCCGGCACCGCACCACTACCCCAAAACCCGTGTACTGCCGTATGCCCGTACTCCGCACCCAAATATGCTTCTTGTTAATGTTTTTTTCAAATCCCGATTTGCAAGAACACCGCGTTACTCCTTTTTTGGATGTTAACCCTCTGGCTTTTACTGCTGATATATTTTGAATCTCACTCGTCCCCCTTGCGGTCGCGATTCACTCACGCTTTTGCACTCATTTTCAAAATGCAGCAGCTTTTTTTCAACAACTTGTTTCTCTTTTTTGTTGCAGGTAAGCGACTTGACATTTCTCCAGAAAGCTGATTGGTAACAGTATAAAAATATTGCTTATTCAAGAACAGAGCTAATGGAGTTTTTTGCCGTAAAACCGCGAATACGCATTTATGAATCGATCGTGGTAACGAAGTTTGCACGTAATGGATATTGTAAAATTATAAAAGCCGTGGAAAGCTGAGGAATACATTGTTTGCTCGATATATAGTGTGTTTTATGACACGCCGACGAGAACAAGTTGTCTCTTATATTCGTGAGTTGCTATAATGATCCGTAACGGTACATAATCCGACATGGATAAATATAATTAGCTCGCATTTCTCGTCAATCCAGCGCGTTGGCACTTTTTTTTAACTGCGTGATTATTTTTCATGCGCCCTTCTTACCAATATAACAGTTCAGTTAAATACAGTCAACAAAAGATATTCTTAGTTTTCGAAAACAAACTCAAACAGCGCGTGTATTTTAATTCGTAGCAAACGTTGCATATTCGCGCGCGACTAATCAACAGTTCTTAACAGTTTAGAGTCTAACTTAATACCCTGCAGTGACATGACTCCGAAGTTGTCACGTTGGGTGCTTGTCGCGAATATCTAATTTAGTAAAACGATCGTTCCACTGCCGCGTCTGTCTAATAACCCAGCAAATCTGAATAACTTTCTGTAAATCAACTTCAAACGCTTCTCATAGAAAATTAATCTTTCAATATTCTAAGAAAACACCAACTCAAATAATCCCGCTGAGTAGCAAAAATCTTGCATTCTCTTTTAGAGATAGTTAAAGCCAAATTCAATTCAGATAATTAATTCGTCTTATTTTAGTGACGATTTTAATTACCACGTTACTATTACTTATCAGAGTGTTTCTGTCGGGTGTAAAAGTGAAACAAAATGGTCTTTACACCCTTTTTGTTTCTTCGCTTAACCTCGGCTCGTTCCCCTCGATTTGGAAACAAAAACTTGGAAACAATTGCCAAATATCCGAGCGCCCGTCTATATTTTAACATCTTGCGAAACAAGCGATACAACGAGGCAACACAAAAACATTATATAGAATGGAAAAAAAGACAGAGGAGGGAAAAAAATGAAAAGTACTGAGGTGGAGTGGAGAAATGTGAATATCGACACGGGCATGGTAAAGTTAATGGGCGTGTAAACGTTCAGGAAAATCAATGATGATAATGAAGGCAGCAAAAAAAGATGTGCAATGAGAAAACGACAGTATGCGTGAGTGCGTGAATGCCAAGAGCCGGCGGGCCTGCCGCGGGTGGAGCACCGGAAAAATATGTCATCGTTTCATCGACAGTCATCGCAGAACGAATGAGTGTGCGCCCCGCTCTACCCCGCGACGGTCGGCTTTGAAACGCCACCCGCGAGTCATTGTGCTCCGCTCATCCCGGTGTATTGTCATTCGAAACAATGATTTCATAAAAATACACGCAAGGGAACGCGCAGACCAGATGACAGATACAGACGAAACTCGCGTAACATTGGCAAGAACGCGTGTCCTAACGTTGTTGCTGTGAATGCACTAATCGACCAGCTAGTTATGTTCTCGTGCGCGAGACAAAGTTTTCCAAAGCAGTTCATTTGGTGCATTTTTTTTACCTTCGCTTTCCCTTTTTCTCTCGCTTTGTTTGCCCGTTCGTCAGAGAGCTTTTTTTCTTTTATTATTTCGTATGTATATGCGTTATCCACGCTTTGTTATGCGATCTTCCGAACGATCGAGTCATTTTGTATATGAAACCGTCGCACAAAATCGTGCCCACCCACTAATTGCCATCGAACAATATTGACAATCAACTTATACACTCGACGAATATATAATTATTCCGTCATTGATATTCTACGAGTACTTTATTTGCTTTAGAGTGTGCGCTCTCGCGAAAAAAGTATAAGAATTTATTTTTCGCTATTACTTCTTACAACGAATGAAACTTTTTTATTGCAAAACTTTGGGTGAAAAAAAATCGGACAATTTAGGTTTCGACCATTGGTTTGTTGAAGGGTTAAAAAGTCGAGTGTAAAATTTTATGCCACAAGAATTGGATGTATAATTTTCATGCTCGAATCAATAATCCTGGATTACGTAACGCGATGAAAGCAACGAATAACAATCTAATTAAACTTTACAATACTTTGCCCTAACTTAACAAGTAACTCGGGGGCTTTGTGAACTGTAATCTAAACGAATCGATTAGCGTACTCGGTTTATAAAACGCGATCCATGATTTACGATAACCCACCATTAGGAATCCAGGATCCAATTTTTAATTCATCACTTATGCGTATAATCCTGCAATCGGAGAAACCTAAAGTGCATGCAAATACACGCTCAGCCCATCCCATTGTAAATTATAATTGTGAACGTGAATCTTTAAAATTAACGGACACTTTCTGCACAGAATCACTTGCGCACCTTCTGAAGATCAAAAAATAAAGCAATCCAAAGTCGGTTGCAGTTTCAGCGCACAAATACGTTTAATTTGAATCGCGCAGCAGAAAGATATAGAAACAGCTTGGCTTACCCTTTAATGAACTTGCCATGAGCAAATCAAATAGAACAACTTGCTTAGACTTAGGGATTACCTAATCAAATTTCTCTTGAGGTTACTTCGCGAAACATGTTTAACTCAAAACATTTTCCAAGTTTCGAAAACATCTAGGCGACAACTTGCGCCAACCAACAGCGCGACTTGCTCGGTCTATACAAAAAAATAATCAAAAATGGCTGTACGCATTCACGATTTTGAACGGCACTTTTACGATTTCGTTTGATTTATCATTTCATAGAGATGCGTTTATGTTATTTCTTAGTTGAAATATTTATTATTAGTTACTGGTCGTTAATTCCGAGAGCGGCAGAAACATTATATATGTCCGGTTACATTACATTTGCTGTTACATCCGAGCCGCGTATGCACAAGTCGGATTCAAGGATTATGCGTTTATTACGTTTATGTATTTATATTTTCATGCTTGAGAAAATTTATAAAATTGCCAATACCGTCGTGTTCCTCTGCGCAAATGTAATTCAATTAATTTTTGTTAATAACATAAATAAAATTAATTTATAGATGCGAAGCATTTTCAGCAACGGCAGCATAAATTATTCGCGCGTAAATCTTTGCAATCGTGTAGCTCACGATCAGATAATCGTGATTATTCAATCGGACTGAAAATTGGTGTGTGGTCAAAAAAGCAAAAGCCGCTTTTTACGTTCGTGTGCGATTGCCTTGCTCAAATGTGTACACTCGCTGCGTGTCTTTCTATATTTATCTGCGTTTTAATATCGCCGCAGTTGATCTTTTGCATTGGCGATTATTTTATTATTGCGTTGCATGGAAATTCACAAGTCACAATTGTACCATAATTTTATATTTTTTTTTATCAAATCAAATATTCATTCATTCGTTTATTATGCTTCATTCACATATGAATGTTGACATTCAACAGTTTTTATAGTTTGTCGGTTCAATTTATAATTCCGAATGAAAAAGAAAAAGTGTCTGCCAATGAATTCGACGCAATATTTGATTGAACAGGTGAAATGATTAACACAACTGAACGTGCAGTTTACGGAATAAAGTACACGAAGATGCGCGTAACAATTAGTCGCAAACAACCGCAAGGTAGCGATAAACGACACGGTTAATCCGAGCGAAAGCGGAGCCGTCCAGTCGGTAGCTGTGGACGCACACGATGAGATGCGGCGGCAGCATGTCGTGCGTCTCGCTCTTCTCGTTTCCGTGCATATTATCGAGTCATTGTTCCCACGGTTATTGTTTTGCGTAGGTGTACCGTACGTATATATACTTGTACGACTTATTCTTTCGCCATCTTTTCAAAAGCTCCCGTCGTTTCTCATTTCTCCCTCGAAACATGGGCACGATCGCGATACGTGGCATTGTGGAATACAGAAGTAATGAAAACAAACGACAAGAAAAAAACAAACAAAAAAATTAGGCACGAAGCGTAAGAGAAAAACGACGGATCTACGTAATATTTGTATTGGCTCATGCGAGTGCATCAAATGCGACAACCCCTTTTCCTTACTTGCTTCGTGTTCACTTTGCTTCTTTGTGTCATATCGTGTTGCATTAGCTCCGACAATTCTGCTCTGTTGCGGAAAATCGACGCTTCTCGCTATCACGCACTTGGCCGAATCTGACGTGATGCACGAAAAAGCTCCGAGGCGTTTTTCGGCAGCAGCATCACACGAGCGTCGGACGTGTGCAACAGGTTATAGTTTTTGGCACACACCTCCGTTTCGGCCGGCTCCGTTCTTTCTCCTCCTCGCTCTCTGCCACTTCTGAATCACGTCTTTCTCTCGTTCTCTACGCTCGACCGCTCTTTATCCGATTGCGAGCCGCAGCAGAGGGCGCGAAAACGCTGCCAAGGCACTCACGATGCCCTCAAACGAAACCCACAACCGAGATAACAATTGACCCTCTAAATCCTTTCCATTCTCTACAATCTTTTAACCATAGCTAATACATAGTATTCTTAACTGCGAAATTTTGTCTTCTCCATGCAGTTCAGTGTTCATTTTATTGCTGCAGAATTTCAAAACAGAATCACGACAAGTGATCATACGACATGTGTTTGAAAAGTTTACAACTAATTTTATGCAAATCTTAGTACAGTAGAACACAGCAATTCAATCTTTTCAGTTATATTTTTTAAAGAACACTACGAGTTTAATACTGAAAAATTGTTAGGAGAAAAAAATGACTTGTTTAAATGGCTAGACAGGAGCGTTTATTGTAAAGACTATTTTTCTCGCTAGAGCCTCTATCGCCTGCGGTTGTCGGTCTTGGAGGAATGAATACTAACAAGCGTGCTAGTGTAGAAAAGGAAAAGCTCGCGAAGTCACTGTCAGCTGGTTGGTTTGGCGTGAAACGATGGCGGAATCAATAGCGCCCGGAGTGATTCGGCAGCAGTCATCGAGTCTCTCATTTGCGGAGTCGTTGGCGCGCCGCGGCTGTCATACGAGCGGGCATTTATTCGTGCGTATGCGAATCGAAGTGAGGGCTCGGTGGAAAATCGCGATTCGCCAGGATGTAGGCAGGGCTCCGCGCAACAATGACAAACCGTGAAACAATACCGGGCGCTACTGGAAAAATTCCAAAAAACACGAATAATAAAAATGAGAGTTCGTGCGTCTCGCGTGGTGACGATGGCGAAACAAACAAAAAAATAGAAAAAAAGCGCGAGCGAGGGAGAGAGAGATAGAGAAAAAAATAGCGAGGGCTGGTAGGCTCGCGGTGTCGAGGAGAAGAATGCAAAGGCCCGCGCTTCCTCAGCACAATACGTTGCGATGAATGCCTATTATATTTATATCTGTAACAGGCGTTCCATAAAGCAAATAACACACAAGTGTAACGAGAAAAAAATCAAGCCCTCTCCCAATTCTCGGCGCGTCGGTCCCGCGCCCCGCATCACTTTTTTCTGCGCTTTATTTTGCGTTCCCCTCTTTTTTTACTCCATTTTTTTGTCATCCCTACTATATATACAGAATCGCTGCGGATCTCACCAACTCTGTCTCGATTCAGCGGATAATTTTTTATTTTTTTGACAAATACGTTTGCGTTATTATTCACGCGCGCTTTGAATGGGAGTGATAATTAGAGACGCGACAACTTTGTGACAAAAAACCCGGGGTACTTTGTTTTCCTATGTGTTCCCTTTTATTTTTTTTCATTTCCCGACGCTTTAAACTTTCGCGCGCGCTCATCCAAAGTGCATTTTTCATCATATACCTACGCTCTATGACTTACTAAAAAATACAAAGGATGAATGGCGAATTTCGGCATCGCCCGGTTATCATATTGTTTCGAATGTTTTTTTGTATTTGACTTGGCAATATTGCAGCTTGCAATTTTTTTCCGCCACACAATTCAAAAGTATACCAATTGATGATACGATCGAATCGCGAAAATAATAAAACAGATCAAAGCGTGCCGGTCGACAGATTTTGGTGATTTTTATTTATGCGATTAACGCTTGCATTAAAAAAAGCGCAAAAAGAACAAGCGAACAACAAACACAAACGAAACAAAGATGATTGATCGTGCGCGCTGTTTTTCTAATGTAAAATGTATCCAAGCCAAAATCGCATACACGGCTGCGATGCACATAATTTTGCATATAAATCGGCGTAAAAATGGCAAAATAACGCTGGCGTGTAAATAAAATCTCGAAATTACATAATTACCATATAAATTTGTATCCCCGAGCGAAAGTAAAAAAAAGTGCATCCGCGGGTCATAATACTGCAAATTAAGGCAACGAAAAATCGCTGCGAGCTTGTAAATTGGGACGACGAGAAAAATTCGTATAAAAAACTATTACGTTATGAAGAGAGCTATTGAAACAAATGTTCAGCAAGCGTAACTCTTTACAAGTGATCGCTTGGTTTTATATTTTCATCTAAACGAATTAAAAATAAAAAAATATAAATAGTCCACTGACGCATAGTTTGGCGGCGTGTATACGCAATCTGTGCGCCCAAGTGTTTGCAAGCTATAACACGACCCAGGCGCGCCGATTCCATACCATCAAATTTATCATACTGGGTGCTCTCGCGCGATGGATTACGCGCAATTGACAAAATTGTGCGGAATTCGCAATAAATTGCGCGAATGGCCATTTTTAATAGGACGCTTTAAATAATCAGAGTTTTGCGGCCACTCACGAAATTGCGTTGCGGTCGCTCATCGTTATCTAACTACTTTACGGCGAGCAAATTAATTTTCCTGATGCTGTCCCTTAATGACTACATAAATTTAATAGACTCATCTAATAATCTATTTTATAAGAAATTTTATGCTCTACTTTTGCGATAAAAAATAAATCACTAAAAAGGCGTTGTTAATTTTTTGCTTCTAAATGTTTCTCGTCGCGACGTAATAAATTCTTGTGAAAATAACAATATCAGACGAGTCATATTTTTGCGAATCGAACGCAACGTTACTATATACCATTTCATTTGATACTGCTTTTTAATCCTGTACAAATTATCTTAGCGTAAAGTCTGATTGCGAATGGTGATGAAATAAAAAATGAATAAATAAAATAACGGGTAAACAAACAAACGACCAACCGCGAACGAATGCCAATAAGCGAATTAACATATTGGTAGACCGAAAGCGCGCGTTGAAAAAAAAAACCCGCGAACAAAAAAACGCAGGGTTAACCGATTCGATAAATAATACATCGCGCTGAAAGTAAAATGTGAAAATGCGCGACGAAAATGTGCGGTTGCATGTACCAGCTTTCCGCGCGGCGTACATCAGAGTATTGGATTTTCTGCTGGTCGCGTATCTCTCAGACACGTAAACGCGCTAGTCAGTCACGTGTGCGTGTCACACACGTCCTCTCGGTCACTGCCAATTAGGTGTGACTCGCATAATTTGTGACATCAAGAATAGACAATCGCCGCGTGGCGCTTCACAGAAACCGAATCTCATTACGTCCAACGGTTTATGAATGCTAGAATTTTGCGCATTTCTCTCACATAATTATTATCATGGGTTTGTCCAAAATTGTTCGACCATAAAATTTATTAAACTTGGCGCGTCGAACTTTTTTTCCTCAAATCAATACGATGACCGTTATTATATCTCTCCCCATGCTTGTGCATTTGGGTTTGCAGCATAGAATTTGAGTTTAAACACACGTTGAAACGCGCAAGTATATAGAAAGTTTCAACGACATCTTATTGGGAGAGACTCTCGGTCTATATCGCGCGCCAGCCGGATACGAAATTTGCCACACGTCAGCGACAAAAATGACACATAAAGACGTGTATAATTATGCGTGAATCATTGATACGGCTCCGTTCACAAAGAAGCTTTCAAGTATTCATGGGACAATTTTGTGAGGGTTCCCCCTTTTGCGGGTCATCGTCCGTTTCACGCGACACGCGCGTTACTCGCTAGCACAGTATATTATAATTGTTATGATTAGAAGCCCCCAAATAACAAACCGCAATTATAAATCACTGTTGAAAAAATGTCCAACTCACTCGAGCACAGTTGTTTTTGCATATCGGTGACTGTCCGAAGTCGTAATTTTTAATTTGACGTTTATTTAATGTAGTTCTAGAATGTCTGTATATGTGTCTCGTAAAAATATCTTTTCAACGAAATGTAAGTCACGCAACGAAGTCGGTATTGCAAAAATTGATAGCGGCTGTTCGACGTCATCTTAACTCCATAAAATTGTTTTTAAAACTTCCGGTCCATACAAATGGAAATATACAGGAAACGTATAGAAAGCTTATGAACCCGAGCAAAAAATATAATATATGTTACACAGAACATTTTATAACGCATTAAATCTTTCTGAAATCGCATTCGGGTACATTTGACAGTCGAAGTATCGTAAGCCTTGGTCACGACTAGAAATTTGGTAGATAGTTGATCGAATTTTGAGATTTTTTTGGTTGGACGCAATGTCAAGTGAAACGAGTGCGCAACTTATGATACTATAAATGTGAACAATTCAATTGAAAATTACGCAGGCGACATATTTGGACGCGCGTATTGAAACGACAACTTCGAGCTATGCGAAAGAGGCTTGAAATTGATGCGAAAACAGATGAATGTCTCGAATTCCAAAATTCATTGTCAGATCAGCGATTCGACAAATGCGCGCCTGGCCAAATGATTTTGAATATTACGGGAATGCGTGGCGCGCATCGGGGACGTTTGTAGCTAGAAAAACATTACGGTTAATGATAGATGAATACATAATCAAAATCGTTTGGAGTTTGATTATTAATTTCAAGCCCAACTATGGACGTTTCAATTCATTGCTGACTCGTCATCAAAATTTAATTTAAACTCGAAAATCTGAAGAATGTCCATCAGCGGTTGAAGGATGGAAGGAGAGAAAATAACGGATGTAAAAAAAAAAGATGTTGCGAGTGTTGGAATATCGGTTCGTCTCTTTTCTTTTACTACAAACTTTCCATTCAGCGTTTATGACGGCGTTTATGAAACGCCCTTGTAAGGCGAAAATAAAGCAGAACCAATATAAAAGAATGCGTATAAAAGTTTGCTCTCAAAGCTTATAAAAATTGCAGAACTGGTCATGTTCACTCGATTGAACGAATAAAAAATATATTAAGCTTTAAACCAAAACTTTTTCAGCTCAAACTGACGAGAAGTAATGCGAGACCGGCTGGCTCATAAAAAATACATATAAAATATGTTGAAAGTTTAAATTAACAATGAGTTTAAATCATCCAGTTTATTAATCATAAAAGATTATTGTAAATACTTGAGCTCTAATTTTTCTTAATTAGCATGCACATTTTATTCTATTATTTTGTTTCTTTGATATCAAGAATGCCGATACTATTTTCATTTTTGCATAAACTTCATTTTTTGTTCGTTTATTCCCATTTTCGATTGTTTATTTTCAATAGGTTGCCAATGTTTTATTTTAATGGACAATAGATAATTATGATCGTTTTAAAATAGGGTTGCTATCGCCACTAATGTACAACACACAATGCGCCATCTCCCAACTCCCTTCTTTTCTCTTTCATTTACAGTTAATAAGGTACACTTCGTTTCCGTTGTCGTGCGCGCGTCATAATTATTTTCATGCTGATTTATAAACAATGATTACGCGGCTTATAAAAGCAGCAAGCAATCATATATTCCCCGTCGGAGTGATCTCTTTTATATCGTACATTTTTCATGTTACATACAAAAAACAGCAATAAGTTCTGAGATGTTATTAAATGTGCATTAAGATGAAAAATTAGTTTTACACACGCGCAGCGTAATGCTAAAACATATTAAGTTTGTTTTCATGTCTTATTGTCCGCTGATTTCGTTCTGCTGTTGAAATATTCATATGAGAACAATCGAGGTAAAATATTCTGTCGTTAACTCGTACGCAATATTAGTGGTTTTATTTTGTTCGTTTCTAAACAAAATTAATCAACACTTTCTGCAAAACAAATATTGTCACTAAATGAGAAAATATGCCTTAACTTCCGGTTGTTTTATCTTCGTCTATAATTGGTGCAAGAATTATAAAAGACGACTAATTCAGTAGGTTAATAATGAGTAATAGCGATTTATGCAACGGCTGATGGAAATTATGCTAGTGTAACGTTGATAACACGTCATCGGTCATTGGTTCTTGAGTTTTCAGCGAGGAAAACTCGACGCCGGGAGTCGACATGTCGATAATTTCTCGATTGGAAGTAACATCGAAGGGTCGGCCAAGAGCCAAGGGGAGAGAATTGACCTCGCATTATCGAGCCGAGTGATATTTACATTCCACTCATACTCGCACAGCACGCTGGTCCGTAGCTGGACTGGATTTTGCAACCTATCGCTCGCTACTCCATGTCACTCCCCTGCAGTTGAGCTGCATCCGCAGCTGCCTTGCTGAGCCTGGAAGCCCCTTACTCGTTGCATTTCTCTGCACTTCCGATGCCCATAACCAGCGGAAACGCGCGAGCTTTTTGCGCCCAACCAAACTCCCTGACACTTCTTAAACACTTTTAAATCCAATTTGCCACGCTCTTTAAATGCATTACATTTTTCGTCAGATGTTTGCGCGTAGTTGGCTCTCGCGCGCATAAATATTTGACCGTCCGAATGCACGCGATTTTTAACTGATGCTTTTCAACTTATCCGTGATGCTTTTAACTATTTTCGCTCCCAGAATGTCCAAACATAAACTCATCCGAGTTGAAATTCAACGTCTACATTTCCGACTCATATCACTTTACATTAAATGCACACCTAGGTTTTCGAGAGTTTTTATAATATCACTTTTTACTGCGGTGTGTGAGAATTGTTACGAAAATTCCACGATATTGATGAAAACTCACGATCAAGATAACGTGTATTTTCTTTCCTGTCCTTTGATCTCAACGAGCCTCTTCTTCTTGACGAGAAATGCCACCGCTGAGCTTATTTGTTTTCTGGTATACAGTTTGCATCTGATGGTCACGACTCTGATTCCATCATTGCAATGGTTATAGCATATATGCAGCCACGCATTGAGTAGGTGTGCTCGACCAAGCTGACCACTCAACATAAAGGCAAACGTGCGTTCAGTTCAATCGAACTGTACACTTCATGTTAACGTATATGCAGCTAACTATCCTTTCTGCTAAGTTTCACTTCCGTTACTAGAATTGAAAATTCCATTACTCAGTCCTCTTTAACCAGTCCCTAACTTCTGCCAATGTGATGTTGACTTTTCTCGCTTCTATCATATCGTCCGTTTTATGCATCTTCTCAAAATCATCTCGGCGATTTTAAATCCATCAGATCAAGGCAATGATTGCCATTTATAAACTCATTTTTCTCAGATTACACTCAGAAATCATCATTTCTGTTGCAAACTTTTCATGTGACTGAATATATCTTCAGACACACGGTATTTTCTTTCTCATAATTAAACTTGTGTAGCTGACATTTTGGACGAGTAATTTTATAATTGCAGCTAATACTCAAGGTCAATTTATTATCCCCACGTTCGACCCCTAATGAGCTTTCAGTATTCTGTGGTGAAGTGACAATTTTTTCTTGAATGAAATATGTTAATTCGAAGAAAAGTTTGTCGTTGCATTATCAGAGGGTGTCTGCTGGGTTGAGAGGTCGCTTCTTACAGAAATCGTGATTTTTCTTCTTCCCCTTTTTTTGAAGCCCTTTATTATATAGCCCAAAGAGTGTAACCCTCGCTATGACTTTTACTCTGTTCATTTGAATAAACCAAAAGCCAATGGAAGTGCAAAACACACATGTTGCGATCTGCACTTTTACGAGTCGTACACACACGGCATTCTTTTGGTTCGCTTTTTCCTCTTTTTTGTCCTGATATCTCGTACAGATGCATCGGCTCGTTTTTATACTTCGGGCTTTTTGCAAGTTACCCGCGTGCGAGCAGCAAATAAGCCTCCCCAAACCGTTATTGTTTCACGATTGTCATTTTTTTTGCGAGCCGTTTTTTTTTGTTTTTCATTCATTTAATTTCCCGTTATCTTGACGAATAAAAAATGCATTATTCGTAACATGGTGTATTTTAATCCGCACGCGGCACGTGTCATTTGAAAAGCCAGGCTGGCTATCGATATTGCGTATTGAAAAAAAGCAAACCAAATGTGTACATTACGTTGCACCAGTTGTGTGCATGTATATTTTTTAATTTCTTTCGCGGCTCTCTTTCTCTCTTTCCATACGCAGTCCAGATCTATTCATGAATATTAATACTCGAACTTGTGATGTAAATAACACTTTTACGAGCGCGATATGCAGTAGTGTTAATGATATTTGACGAAATAAATTGCACGAACAAATAAAGAGAGGACCGACAAAAAGGACTGCGCGGCCTGTGAATATTGCATGTTCAATTATCTGGAAACAATAATTCGTTATATGGAGTGTTTCACAAATAGTAATATGTTATATCGATGCTTTTTCACTGTATTACATAACGCGACGTTTTGGTTCTATTCTTTTTATAATGCTAAGTTGCTGATGGTAGGTTGTGTCTAATCATCAGTAAATAACAAAGAAACTCTTAGATCAGAAATCGTAACTAAGGATTAACTAATTCTTTTAAGTGCACAATTTTTAATAGTCGATTCAGTTCAAATGACAAATAATACTTTACTTTTAAAGAGCAATTAAAAGTGATACACATTTTGATCAAGCCAGCGAAGTAATTACAAATTTGGTTAACTTGTGAAATAATTGATAAAGATTTCCGTACAATTTCAGAAAAAAAAATGTTTAAAACAGGAAACTCATTGAAATATGAGCCGCAGTTATGTATAAAAAACACGAGCCAAAAACGATAAAAATGGAATTTCTAGTGCTTTCGATATAAACCTTTCATTCGTTTTTATAATTGAATGTTCAAATTTACTTAAATTGAAAGAGAAGAATGTTAAATTTATTTTGACGAACATCTATGAATATAAAATAATGATTTTTGTTTGAATGTGAAAGCTATATTTTTTGTGATTTCAGCTGCTGCAAATATTTTATGGCTCAATTCGTTGCGCTACGGAGAAATAAAAGAATTAAATTTTACACAAATCCATAAATTTTGCAGCAATCTCGAATAGCAAGATATAAAAAAATATTTATACAAAAAAATTTATTATTCCATTAGAAATTTATCAAAATGATTACTGTTTTTCGTGCTCGATTTACAATCTCATTGAAGTGTATGTGTATTCTATGAGTATGTTTTCACTTACAAAAACAATCTCGTCTAACTACACTTTCGGTTATTTAATCACGCAATACATAATAAATAGTTACTGAGAATCGTCATACACGATAAATACATTAAATCTATTTCAGAATAAACATTCATGTTGTCTGTAATATGCAGCGAATTGATCCATGAATAAATTACTCGTCAGATTTAAACAGTTTATTAAATGTATGCCTTCAAGTATCTTGCTCGGTTGACTTTTCACGCTCGTTTTTTGTCCTACTAATTTGTCAGCTAAACGAATTCAACAAATTAACGTGACGTATCGTCTGTCATCTTCAACGTCACTTTACTCGGCCCTTTTCTTTCTGTAATTCGTTGCTGCTCTGTCATTTTCGAACACGAAAAAAGTGTGTAAGTTCGAGCGAGCCGATATTCGGTAATTTGATTCGGCGTCGAATCGACGCTCGATAAAATGATGTCGCACTTGGCGTGACTGACAAATGGAATGAGAGTTGAAAAAAAAAAGCGCGCGAGAGGGACAGTGGAAAGAAAAAAATGCCACGAAGAGCGAGTACTGTCCGAGCGTCCGTTGTGAAAAATCGCGTACGTCGCGCTTCGATAATTGAAATGGCGCGTAAAACCGTCAAATCGTCGAAACCATTTTATTTTTTAATCACGCTTCTATACAAAAAAAACTTCTCGGATCATATTTATATGTATATACTGTACACGCGTTCGTTTCATCCCGTGTGCAAATGTCCTGCGACAAAAAAGTCCAGGCAGTTTCGGTGCAAATATTTCTCTTCATAAAAATAAAAGATAAATCGAACGGAAATTTGCGATCCAATAACATTCTTGTTTTTTGTCCGACAACTTTTTACAACTTGTGAAATCGCGATGGTACGGATACGAGATCGTTTCGGTTGATTTTTTGAATGAACTGGGGTGCGTTTTACAAGGTGTGTAAAACACAATGAACCCTGTCATCGATGAAAGGCCCAAACGAGATTTACAAACAAGTAGAATATACAACAAATATAAACTTGGATTTACTTATTAACAACTTTGTTTCTTTCTGTTTCAGGTGAGTACTGAGCAAATTGAGTCCGATGATTGCATCGCCCATAGTCAAATCGTGAGTGATATGTAATGTTTAGTCAGCAGTTTTATTCATTCTGAACCAAATTTTTCAAACCTTCCTTATCGAGCCCCTGATAAAAGTGAACTTTTCTACAATAAAAAAAGAATTTTGCGAATGACAGCGATAGCAAAATTCTGCAATTTTTTTTAATCGCGATTAAGAAACTTGAAACGAAATTATTAAAATGACGATTGCCATATTATATTTGGCTGAATGACGTGTCTCTGACGAAATTTAAATAAAATTTAATCGTTTTCCAAGCCGCACCTATCAGCTAGCTAATCCTTTGCTAATTAAATGTAAACACTTGCTTCTTCTCGCGCGGGAGTTAAATGAAATGACAGTCACATTTTCTTCGAACTTTTTTGGTATATGTCCAAACACGTTAAGAAACATGACATCAGGTTGAACCGTTTTACGGTTAATATTTTAAACTTATTAGTAATTATTCTAATGAATCGTACAGATGAAAAGCATATAATTTTAAACTTGTATTTAAAGTAGAACAATATACATGCCTGAATAAGAAATTAGGTTGCATGAATAATGCAAATTGCATTTAAATTTATTTTCCACTCTTTAATGCACTATGCATCAACGTACTCCGACGTTTTTTATTCACTTTGTGCAATTTCACATTTTTCTTACGAAATTTAACTTCGTCGACTGGCGCTCCACGCCTCAACGTCGTTGTACGATTGCCGGCCGTTTTTACTCGATTGATTGTACGTCACATAACACACCTAAATTATCATGACATCTCGAGCAATGTAGTAAACCTTCAAAATTACCTTGTGATACTGCTAATCACTTTTTAGCAACGAACAAAAAAATTGAAAGTAAAATCATTGTTGAAAAAAACCTATTTGGAAGAATATTTTTAAACAGTAACGTGTGAATCGAGTGTATTCTTGTGGTGACATTGGCAAAGCAACAGTCGAATCAGCAATCTAGCGATAATTTAAATAATTGATGAATTTATGTGCGTCGCGCGCTTGGCGATCGAAAATTGTTCTCCCATCCAGCCGCGGTTTATCACGAATGATAATTTTAAACAATGATTCAATCGCGTGCATATAATATTTAAAGAAAAATTTATACAAAACAATCATTTATCATGTTCAACGTTAGAACAATTAGTAAACATGACTCACGTAAGCATAGTAAAAAACACACGTGCGTGACTCATTGCGCATGATATCATTTAGAATAATATACATATGTTGTTTTATATTAAGAAAAAAGAATGATTTGCTCCTTTTTTCCCTCTCAAAAGCAATTAGGCGAATGAAAAAATTCTTATCCAAGTAATGTGACGCAAAAACACGCCGGAACGAAATTTTCTCATAAATATATTTGCTAAGAAATTAATTGTTTTCAAACCGAAAGCAATTTCACATGACGGGTATTACTTTTGAAAGTATGAAGAAAGTACATTAATAAAATGAGATTTAAAACAAAAGCGCGTGCAGAGCGAGGAAATCTGAACGAATTGAAAAGCCGTGTTTTCGTCAAAATGAAATGAAAAATATATGTGCGTGTGTACAGAGGTCATTAAGACGTAATAAGAAAAGAAGTTAGAAAAACAAAATTTGGAGTAAAATGAAGCGGCAAGTGTATTATAGACGTATTGTTAAAGACATCTATAAAGCCAAGCGGTCTCTATACCGACGTGATATATACACGCGAATTAGGCAGGCACGAGGGGACGAGCTGCGAATGCGAGATACGAAGGGAAACGGCGAGTAACGATATCGGCGCTGTACGGTGGCTGGGTTTTAATCGAAGCACGACGTATAAAGTTGCTGAAAATCAGATTACCCTCATGACTGTGCCTTTTGCCGTTCAGCGTGCGCTGCTCTCGCTTTTTTTCAGCCGACCTTTCGGTGTGTCGTGGATTTTTTATCGATCCTCCGTAAATGGTCCATCGGCCGCGAGAGGAAGCGCGCAAGAACGCCAGAGAGCATTAATGCAGGCGCGCGATGCAGACGAGCGTACACCTATATGACTCCCAAGGGTATACTCCCATGCCAATATGAAACGGTGGCTTCTTGCGGCTTTATTATATTTCATCGTCGCTCAAACTTCAAAGCGTAAAAGCCAACAGACCGTTCTACCACATACGACAAACGATTTTGTCTATTATCGGCTAATTTGGGTCGACGCGGGTCGCGAGTTAAACGCTTTTTCCACCGCTGTAGTTTATGCTGCTCGATTTCTAATGGCACACGCCGCTATCTCCCGAGATCGAATTAATTATCCCCCCACTCATTGTCTCCCTTACTCGCAATATTTTTTCAATTCATGTTTTCCGCTGCATTCACACGTATATAATTACACGCAATGATTGCCTATTAGTCAACAACTTATAGTTGTATTATTATATATGACGTACCAGAGTTGCATGATTTCAGAGAATGTTCGTCGTAGATGTAGGTGCGCACGAACCAATCTTATTCTTAAACGATAAATTGATTTTCAACGCATATATTATTCGGCGAGATTCTGAACAAGAGATTAAATTAATGCATGCGAAAGACATCGCGCGAGCACGATTCAAATGTATTGTTAATTAAGCGTTATCGCGAGCCGAATATGAAAGTGTCCTGACATCGCGTTCGTGTTCAACGCTCCATTTGACTTGGACATTTCATATTATAAAACGTCGGAATAACGCGATTAATTGATGCTTCCATCCGCATGTCATGTTTTTTTTCCTCTTCAGCCTACCTTTTCATCTATAGAAATCGCACATTTGTCGCCGGCAATTTTGCATAAATCAAAAGGTAAAAAAAATGTTACGGTCACAAACACATGCCGCGGCGTCGTGCACCTCATGCGTAATTTTGCTAAAAACAGCAAAATAAATATAATAAATTACACGTCGGAATCAATGAGCGAGGCGTTCCAGTCGCGGGGTTTATTTAATAACAACGTTGTTTATAGAGCGAATATGAAATTCCATTGGCGCTCGCGTCGCAGTCACATTAATTTCTTGCCTCTATGCTCGCTGCATATCTCTGATGCAGCTTTGTAATTCATTTAGCGCGTCGCCCGTACTATACACGCTCAATTCAATCGATTGTTATTTTATTATTTGTACTAATATGCCTTCCTCGTTAAGCAACGACAAGTTTTTCGTACAGCCAGTCGAAACCAAAAATCGTGAATCGTTTTAAATTAAATGATTTCGCGTCGTTTTAATTTGGCGTTGAAAATTGTCATGCGTTCGGCAGAGATCTCTTATTCAAATTGTATCGCAATTTAGTTTTAATTATCGCGCCTCTTGGCGCGAAACGAACAATAACAACCCGTAAAAAGGTTCTGAATCAAAATCGGTTATTAAGAAGTGCGGCATTCAAGAGGGCGCGCGCACGATTATACGCGAATGATCCGATATACGATGTGTATTAAACACATTTAATGCGCTCGCGGTGAATACACGTATCTCCTCTTTTTATTCCGTGCACGCTGAAGTCGGAAAAAAAAAGAAGCAAAGAGATGCAAAAAAATAGATGGAGCCGAGCTGAAAAGAGGAGGGAAGGAATAGCGCGATGAGAAATTATGAAATATGTATCGCGGCATTTGTTCGGGCGAAAATGAGGACCACACATGTTCACGCACGGGCGCACACGTATGCACCGCCGAGCGAAAAGGCCGAAGAAAGAGACGGCGCGGCCATATGAGTGCACTTTTATATCCAACGCAATAATGTCGTTCCCTCGTTCGCAAATCCTCGGCTGCAATACCCGTGCGTGTGTGCTCGTGAAATAATATAAAACGACCGTGCGCAATAATTATATAAGTAGCAAACACAGGCGGAGTTTAAAGTTGCACATTGTCATCGCACAAATGCAGCAATAAAAGCAAAAATATGATGCCGCTTACGGGGTTAGGTTTGTGATCGCGCGTTAATGCCGGGATTAGTGTGGGTGCGCTCGGGGGTATGGGCGCGTGCCCCCCTATTCTACATTGAATTCGATATTTGAGAAACTCCCAAAGGACGCGAGGGTGCACGACTGCCCGCACCCAACCTTCTTTCATCATTTTCAATTTTAAACGCACTTCTTTTTTACCGCGCTATTCAAGCTCCAGGTATACTCTACGACTGAGCAACTCCTTTTTTTATTTCGCAATCGTAAATATTTATTAGGCACATTTCGAGACTGATATATTTTTTCATGCCGTATATTTTTCATGATTGAATATTTGAACATTCACTTACGTATTCGGTATATGAATTATAAACGTCTGTCATGAGGTATGAGAATTATAAAATGTGAGCAAGAAGCAAAAGTGAGTAGTGTTTATACAATTATTACAATCTTTTCAACGAGTCAAAAAATTTGAAGCGTATGAATGATATTTGTTCGAGTATTGCATGCATGTCAATTTTTTAATCTATTCAATTCATAAAGAAATTTATCTGGATAACTGGTGATGAACTTGAGTTAATTTCGGTCGATCATTTTGCGCCTACATGCTCGCGAGACGACGTTTGATGAATTATTCGACTTCAACGCGATACTCTGTGCAAGCATTGTCGTCTGGGGGAAAATCGAGTGCACAAAATTTGAACGTTTTCTAAAAATACCGGCTATAATAATAATTTGTCATCCTCGTGTCTCTGAATTAAAAATATGAACAATGATAATAAATTGGCATCAATCCGACTGCGGCTATAAAAGAGTGCAAAATAATGTCTGAATAAATTGCTGAATTTAAAAATGACAATACTAATAAAAAAGTGTTACACGATAAATCAAAAAAATGTATTTTCTCAGCTAATATTGTGTGGCCGGCTCCGTTACAATATTTATACCGTCGTTAAATATGCGATGACTGCACAAATTAAATTGATAACAGCGCGAACTTCATTGTAGTAATTAATTTGAGCTCTGCCGGAATAATTAATTTTGATAAATATATCAGACCGGCGAAATTGTACGCGCCGGTGTAGAGTCGACGTGTTAACTTACAAATGTTGTAATTCAATCAGAATTGTTGGGCATTTTGTATCGGACCGTCAAAATCTCACAGTGAAAGATTTCACCGTGTGAAATGATGATTGTGCCATACATCGAAGCGCGGCTGCAAAAAATAGCAGACTTTTACCGTTATTTTAATGGAATAAATAACAACGACAATTTTCGTGATCGAATTGTGGAAGCATTTTTTCCAGCTGCAACACTGTGATGCGTTTTAATGCCTTTTTCAATTGTCAACTTAAATATAGCTCCGGCTCAAAATGAATTTATCATTGAATAAATAAACGCAACGCAAACATCTATTACGCGTTTGAAACGCGATGACGAATCTGAATGTCTCGATTTTATTATTCAACAAACAGAATGACAATTAATGCAAACAAGAGATAAACAATCCGCTTTGAAGAAAACTCATTTCCTCCGAGCGTTGAATGCGTTACGCAATGCGCGATAAAATGCTTAATTAACCCTTATGTGCACTCTAGGGTCTGTCCAACCTCAGCCGGTTTCTCAATCAGCATAACTATTTATGAAATTCGAAGAAAAATTTTGCTCTCCCAACAGTACACATTATGTTGATATTGTGACTATGTGAATGTTAGATGAAAAGTTTTTCTCTCATTTTTGTCAATAACAATTTGGAGCAACAAGTAATCGTTTTTCTGACACTTTGAGCTTTCGATATCATTGTGCATACATCATGATACATCTGACAGATAATTACGTTACAGTTATTGCACATTTGTTAAAAATCGTCTATAGCGCACTCTTAAGGGTTAATAAACTATTTCAATATTAAACTTTCAACGAAAGTGTCATAGATAAAAACAATCACGTGTATATCTGCCTTCTAGAACGAGCGAGGTCGTTCGTTATTATGCATTATTTATTGATTATTAATTTTACGCCGCGGCCGACAACAATCCATATTTATATTTGTATTTAAGTGTTAATGTTATGTACAACTTGACAATTACATCAGTTTCGAGTTTACCCTCGATTTACACTTTGTTTTTTTCTTCGTCTAGTTGGTCGAAAAACCGCGAATCAATAACCGTGTTTATATACGCGGTTTATCATATTTAGGTCTGCAATTTGAAGTTGAATTTCACAGTTTGTTTCTCAAGCAACTGACAAAGAAAAAAAACAGAATACAATTGAAAAATCGAGTGCTTAATAACTATCGCAATAAATGCGGGACGAAAATAAGATTAATTGGTCCGGTCTTAATGCATGAATCGCGAGTGCAAGAGCTGTTAAATAAGTTGGCGCCAATAAAAGCGCTTAGCATTGAATAAATCAGAATGAAAAGCTCGATGAGCATTGTGTTCCTTCTCGTCTAACCGAAAAGTTGTTTGTGCACACTAATTCAAGCTGGCGCACTCACACATGAACACGCGCGACAGATTATAATACATACAAAGTCGGGCATTATAATGTGTTATATTGCACTTTTATAATGGCGACTCGCGTTTGCCTTGAGAATAATAAATAATAATAATGATAATAATTGTGAATTCATTAATAATTCACCCACACACGCGGAGACACAAGGAGTGCTCATGCAAGAACCACGTGCATAATAATATTCCATTATGATCGCGAGAACGACAATGCGGATCCTTAAATAAAAGCAGCTCTGCAAATCGCGATCGCGAGGGGAGTCGAGAGTTTGCCGAGAGTGAGGAGAGCTGCAAGAGGGGGGCCAGACGGGAGACCGCTTTGAGGGGGGGAGGCAGGGAAAGAGCTCACCAATCGTTTAATATTTACGGTGCTGAAAATTCAACAGCCGGTAATTTGGTTCGTTAGACCAAACCCGACGTTATAATATTATTTTTAATACACGCCGTATAAGTGAACCGGCGAGACCTGGCTGCCATTAAATTGTGTCTTAAATATTAAACGTTTATAAAGCCTTGGAAACTATTATACAATGTGCACCTATATAATATTTATAATAAGTTGTATACTTCTATTGCATACCCTTGATGCTGGTATGGATGTCGTAAATTATTTATTAATGCAGTGACACTCAACCGATCGCAGCGCCAAGATTTATCCAACCATGCCCACGACAGCGTGCGTCCCCTTCCCGCGGCCCCTGAGGCGTAATTGAATCGTAATTTGATCCGCGAATTTCATTGAAATTAATGTACGAATCCGCATGAAAGGTCATTCTGCGGTTACCGTACACGCACGCCCGCTTGCCTTAATCTATCATCAACGCGCCAGAGCACTCGCTGGCTCCTCGCGAATACATAACATTCGCGTAATTATGATTCATACTAGAATCAATTAAGGTGCTCTTTGGCCGCCTGCGTTGACTTGTTTTCATTCCTAAATTCACACGACTTCATTTCAAACGTTTTTCACCTTTGTTGCAAAATTATTAATCTAATCGTAATTTAAAATTGGTCATGATTTTATAAATAACGTAAACTTCTAAATAGACTAGATTTGTGATAGGCATGCTCAATTTAATTACGCTATTTAGTACTTATAAATATCCAGCCTTGAAAACTTCCGCTGATGAGTTATGAAAATGATTGATTCGATCATTTGCCAACTTCGAATTTATTTAGACTGAACTCGATCTTTGGCGATCATAAAAGATCGTCAGATCATCAAGATTATATCTTATCGATCGCGCTTGGTTCTCACACATAACACTGAGTCATCGCAATTACATTATGGAAGTCTTTCATTAATATTATTGCGGCTTTCGTTCGTTTCGTCTTTGACAGTCGCGCTGAAAGAAAGAACATATAAAAATGATGATTACATTTTGGGCCTGACTTTACTCTTCTACGATGATTGTCTAGCGAGATACTGCCGGGCAAATAGTTTCGGCCATAAAACGAAATTCTTGTCAATGTACATTTGTTTCGCTTTCATTGCGAAATGTTAATTATTTTATACCACCATATGGTTTAATACTAGTGCGGTATCAATGTTTTGCGTCAACGATAAGATTACACTTGACTCGTTAAATACAAGAGTTGTTAACACGTGCTCTTTACACGAGTACACGTCAACGTTGGCGAGATTACGAGCGGTGGCTCAGGTGTCGCTTTAATTTCGCAACTTTGACAGCCGAATTTCGATTACACGCGCAAAAACAAACCGAACTAATGCAATCAACACAATTACCCCGCCACCAAGTTTTGTAACGATACACTGCCGTGATGTCATCCTGACATCGCGGCTCTGTGACGTCACGCGTCGTTATCATACAAACTGACGACGACATTACGTCGCGATATCACAAAGACATTGAACCAAACGACGCGATCTGTCCTTTCGAATACAAAAAAAAATCGATTGATTCATCGGTTGTATTTTTGGTATTCAAAATTGCTTAGTCCGGTTGCAATATAGCGAAGGGTTTGTGATTAGAAAAGGACACAGCATGGCAATCAAATTCAAAAAACAATACAGCCGCGAATCGCAGTTTCATCCGAGCGATGTATTAATATCGCGCGTGTTATTGTAATGCCCGGCTGAAAAACATCCGCCGATTCATCTCGTTCTCGCGATTATGCATTGACAAATAGAATGTTTCTGCGAGTGAAAACAACGATGGGTATTGACGCGGGAATTTTGTTTGCTTTTTTTTGTTACGAATGAAAACAAAAAATTGCCAGAGCATTTCAATACCGCGAAAAATGAATCAAATTTATAAGAATGAATAATCATATCGTACGGTGTTTTCATTCACTATATTCATCTATAATGTAAAAAGGTGCGATTTCAAACTTGTTCTATTACGAATCGACTTCTGCACTTATGGGCACTTTATCGTTCAAATCAGAGAATGAATTGGATGCGTGAATTAGCGTGAGTCAGTTAGTTGCTCAGAATACGAAGTGTTTGCTTTTATAGTCGAAATAAAAGTTCCCATGCAAGAAAACGACTGTTCCATGACGTAGTCGTAAAACGTCAAAGCATATACGGCATTATTAATATAAACTCACCGCGGCGTTTTATCACCTAGCTCGACGCGCAAGCGAACGACGCAGACGCACAATTAGGAAGGCGTGAAAGTGCAACTGAGACAGCACAAGAGTGCGCGAGAAGTGCACCTGTGTTGTTGACGCTTATTCCCATAACCGTGACCGTGGTGATGCTGTATAGACTTGGGCCAATCGCAAACACCAATCGGATTTATCAATATTCGTGCTCGATTTTCATTCTAAATGCTAGCGGATTTCGGGCCTCGTTGAAAAAAAAGGGGACACGCCGATGCCTGCCGGCGGCTTTACAAATCGTTTCCGAAAGGGAAACGCGATCAGGTTTTTTCCAATACTATCCCTTTTTTTATTATTTAGTTTGTTCGTTTTTATACTACCCCTATTTTTCGACCTTTTTTGCCACCACAATCTATTTCAAACAAGCATTCAAACATCGAGTTGGTATAAAACGCGTGGATTTGTATACCGAGGATATAATTCGTGGCAAATTTAACGATATTTCGTGGGCTGCTGGTTTTTGAGCGCTGAAAAAGATCAGAACTTTAACATCCCTAGTTCCTGAAATTGTGCCGACATAAAGAAATCACAATATAGATTTTTTCATTGCAAATTATTAGATTTAATTTCTTGAACTCGATTAACGAGGTTATATTTTTTTTTCATTTAAAGATTGCAAAGTGTTTTTGTTATAAATATATTTGTGATAGCATTGACACAATTTTGCCGCGAAAGAGAGTGAACGTGCATGATTTAATCTCTCATATGTTAATCGCAGGATTTTTGTTACGCTCGATTATCGATAAATCGGTTTATTAATTAATAACTTAAGAACACGCACTAATAATAATCGTCCTCCATTGAGCTACCCTGTTACACTTGCTTCTTATCAATCGGAACAAAAAAACCATCATAAATCATTTGCAAATATAATTAAAAAGTTTGTAACAATTATCGTTATCGTAGTTTTGAAATAATAGTGGCAAGATCTAGATGGAGAATAAATTTCAATACATTTTCTCATTACGCGAGCAACAAAATAAAAGCATCAAAGAGGGCGAAATTTCATTCGTTCTCGTATCCTGCAATGTCATTGTAGCGAAATTATATTTTGCCCCGCAATCTATATCCCGACTACATCCGTCTTCAGCGTCTGCCTTTGTTTTTCCAAAACGCTCCTTACTCAATACATATAATCAGGCACGAAATCGCGAATGCAAATTAATGACTGCAGATATTAAATTTCGTCTCGTCGCTTTTTGCTCGCATACCCGCGTCATCGTTTATTATACATTTCATCAAAATTGTCCTCCCCCTTAATTCGGGCCGAAAATTTTTTGCCTGACCACCCAATCATGATAGAAAGTTGATTCGCCACGACCTCCTTCTAGAAAATATGCTACTTCATTCTCGGCGGGCAAAAGTAAAACGCGAGCGATTTGTTAGACGAGGATAAAAACAAACGTGATAAAGTCGAAAAACGTGTCCACTCTTCTCCAAGATTCTCGCATGATTTTTCATTTCAGAGAATAAATATTTATCGGTTATAATTTAGATATACATATGCTTACTATATACTATATGCACACATATTTTTCTTTCATGGAATATCGCATTTTTATACCTTCATAGATATACTGAATTAAATATACGATACATTATTCATTTTAAATTCTTTCTTTCTGCCTGCCTCGGAGATGGTGGTTGCGTGTGTGCGCGTGTATATGTGAAAAATATATATATATATATTTTTATCCTCCCTTCTCTGAAATGAAGATAAAGTCAAAGAGTCGACAGTGTTCCGCCATGTACTTCTCGGTACAAATCAAACAGAAGGCGCTAAAGCAAAGATTTTTATTTTTTACTAAAATATGAATCTCATTGGCAATTCTGCATCGAAAGTCAATATTTCACTGGATTTATAGTTACTGCATTCATTGTTACATATATTTATATCTCTATGTTCCTTCACTTCGCATATTCCTGTCATGCGCTTCAAAACCATATTATACGCGAAACGTACACGTGCAAATACAAATCGCGTATTTCGTTCAAGAGCAGCTGAATCGGTTGCGATAGCGACGTTCATTCACGATTATTCGCACAAATGTTCCGTTACGCCGCCGACTGTACTTGTTGAAACGAAACCAGATTTTTTTACCAATCCGACTAATCAATTTGTAAAGAAATCTGCGAAAAAATGCTTACTTACCTTTTTTTTCTGTTCGCAATGAATTATCCAGACGGTACAAACATATTACATTCGCAATGTTTTGACCTTGCTTTACAAATGAGACAATTTTGAATTGCGGCTTACTCGAATAATCGCGGCATAAAAATGAACACTCAATCCGCGCATATGAGACGCGAAATCTCAAGATAAGTAGCTAATTCCCTGGTCGCGCAACCAAATTTCGATACTTGACATAAACTTGGGCGTGCATATTGCTTGTTTTGTGCCTTTTCATACGCGCTCTTCCTGAATGTCTGGTTTTTTTTCTTCGCTTGGTTTTCCATACGTGGAAAGACGTGAAACAGTCGTACAGTTTGATGAGCCGTGTATACCCTCGGTGGACTTTAATATATCGCGGTTTCGGCGAACAGCCTTTTTCCTCTCATTTCTAGCGTTTCTCTCGCGAAGTCCCCTTTCCGTGGCGTTATCGGAACCGATACCAAAATACACATACTTCTTTTAACAGACAAAACGAAAGCCAAGTCCACGGTGCGCGCAAATATGTAGTTTTTTGCACTCCATTTGAGAGCAGGCCAATAATGAAGCAGCGTACTAAGTAGCGGATGTTTTTCCTATCGATTTACATCAAGCGTTTAACAGACCACGGTTACAAACGTTGTATGTTGTTTCAATTCGCAATGTCTTGGTATTTCTGAGTTTAACAAAAAGAACAGTACAAATTCGTCGATATCATTTTTCTGTTCGAACAATACCGACGTTAAGTCTAGAGATTTAGATATACTGGGCTGAATAATCCGGTCGATTATACGCTACAAATCGTGAACAAAATCGGGCCACATAAATATATCATTGATTACGAAAATTGGAATGAGTGCAAACGATGAAACAAATGCTCGAGTTCAAACACCCGCGGCTATATATTTTGTCTGAAACGTCGCGGGACAATGCAATTGCGCAGTGACGAGGACAGATTTGGATATGGCATTGGGCTGGTCCACGTGGTCTTTTCCCTGTGGCATTGTTTGACTTATCGGCTGAGAGTCACGTGCATTTAACATTATGGCTGTGCTGAAACTGTGGCTCTGCGTATCTAAACAGCAGTCGTCGAATCGCATAATGGTGTGTGATTCGGCGATCCCTGAAAACCAAGCCGCTGCTCAATGCGCGCGAGCCACGAAACCAGATATCGAGTTACACGCGGCCAATTATCGCTTCGTGTTACTCGTAATATTATGCTAATCAGCAACTCTCTCGCGCTGTATCCCAATTCCGATATTCTCACTGCGTTTCTTTGCAACAAAACTATCATTGTCTCGTTCATTGAATCCATTCCACAAGTGCTAATCGTTCTATAAACAACAAAATTTCACTGCAGCACGAATTTTATTTACACAAATTGTTTTCGTATTAGAAGATAGTTTGTGCAAATGAATATCATTAGAGTCAAATAGTTTCGTTGCGATCGCAGCTTTAGCTACGAAACAATGTCATGATTTGTCAGAAAGCAAATTTGCCCTTTGCTCTGGGAACAGAAGGAATATAAGAACCGATGTCCAATCGCAAATCCTATTAGCTTACAGGAACTGCAGCGCTTTCGCAATTTATTAGGCGAATGGAAAATGCTCGTGGATATCTAAATTACACCAATTCGCTTCAATTAAGTAATTATGAGTAATTTCGTTATCGTTCGAAAAATTTGTTGTGCCTGAGCATGCGCTCTCTCGCTTCGCCATCATTTGCAGAGCAGCGCGCGCGATTGAATGAAAATAAAAAGTTACACGTTTCTCTCTTTCTTTATTTTTACATTCTCGTTTTGATATTCACAGTTCTTTTGATCGCATGGAAGAAACTCACTAGCACTAACCTAGTAATTACACGCTGAATGGGAGCGCCGTTACAAACATCCTTTTAAAATATATTTCCATTAGAATGATAGATACGTGCAGTCGTAGAAACTTTGTAACCTTTATTAACGGCCGCTTTAATCTATTTATCATCGAAAGAAATATAATGCCATCTCCGGCGAGCATTAACTCAGGCAATTTTATTATTCATTATAAAGCCAACGGAATCGCGCAAATAATTTTAAATATTCCAGCGTCGAGCAAGAAATAGAAAAATGGGTTGGTACGCAGGTTGATAATACTTTTAATTAAGACGAGCTCTCGGACGGAATTGTGTCTTGAGCCTAGATGAAAATAATGATATAAACGTAATGATAAGCACGACAACTATAACGGTGAAGAAAATAATAATAGTAATAATAATAAAAGTAATGATGATAATAATAATAATAATAATGATAATAATAATGATAATAAAAGTAATAATAATCATAACAATAACTATGAAATGTTATTATGCGTAATAATTTTCAGGGGCGTAATCGTTAAGAAAGGACGCTCGCTCATGGTAACTACGTCCATAGTCGTTATCGTTACGGTTTATGTTACTAACGGCAGCCCCTCTCCCGTGCAGGTTTTCCGCTCTTCCTCTCGCAGGCGCCTATTCACAGCAAAAGATTACCATTTTTTTGACATTCCCAATGAGAAAACGTGTTTCTTCGTACTCATTAAACGAATGGAAATCGCTCGATCGTTGCGCACTTTTATGCTTTTTCTCTAATGTTGAATTTCATTATGAAATAGAGCCTGTTCAAGCGCGTAACTCATTATTATAATGACATTATCATCCGTTTTCCGGAGACCGTTCGCGCTTTTGTACCAGTGCGCGCGCACTTCCAATCGTCTAAGCAAATACTCCCGTTTTTGTATCTTCGAAATAATATTCAAACAAAAATTTCAGTAGAACAAGAAAGCCTGGCCAACTTGTCTGCATGGCTTATCAGTGAAACGGCAATCTTCTTATTAATCAACATAGGATTCGCAAATTAAACACACATTTCGTTGACCGTCTTCGCAAAAATAAAAGTTTTTCTGTTCGCAGATTATTTCCTTTTTGTGATATTTCTTTCCCGCCTATTATTTTGCGCGGGCAATTTAATTCAAAGTTTGAGCACTTTTAAGTCAGAATTCAAATTCAAACTTTGTCTATTTACAATCCTTGGGACGACATGGCGATATTTATCTATATCATTTACATTATTTTCTCATTGTTCTGCTTATTCTTTCAATTACGCAGCAGCCGTGGAAATAAACTTCAACTCGGACGATTCTTTTTTCAAAGCCATGAAAATTCGTCGCGCAGAGCGGGAGGAATTTGTGCCATATTAAAAAACTTCCGATCCCAGCAACGATTCGCCTATATACACGACACGCACGGCTGATAGCCATCGCGTCTAATTATGTTGCACGGCTTTTATTTAAATACCCTGGCAAAAGTTTTCAAGTAGCTTTATAGATCTCAGCCGTTCATTTTCATTTGCGTTGTGCAAGTGCGATTTTTGTGCATCTTATCGCACAGCTATTTCTAAACATCAGTTCGGCCAACAGTCAGAAAAGGAAATGTAAAGGCATTGCGTCTTTTAAAAATGACCAAATGTTTATTGGTATTTAATGTTCTCGTTATTTTGACTCTGTGAAGCTGAATCTATATTAGACCTAATGAAACAAGTTTGCCAAGTTAAAATTCTAGCTGAAAGAACATGCAAAGATGGAAACAATTTTTTATTTAACATTATGCTCGTACAATTTTAACGTTTTCATGTTGGCATTAGTGTAAATTTCATTACCTACTCGTACTTTTTTCTCATTTCCCGCCAGTATTTGTCTTTTCCAATTTTTTCTTTTGCATTGAAGTTTTCGCGATGCATTACGGTATTTCGAAAGAACTTGTCTGCAAAGTAATATTACTTATTTTAAATTATGACGTATGGTTTCATAAATTTTAATATCGCAGAAGGTGACTTCAAAGTTTTTCAAACCAACATTTCACTTTACGTTTATTTTTGCAAAATTGTTCTTTCGATATATAAATATTTATTTGCTTCCGTTATCTCAGACATTACATTGAAAGGAAAAACTTTTCTCCTAACAAAAATAGCAAGAATTACGAAAATCATATTTGCGCATGAAAATGTGAATTCAGATAATATCAATCAGAAATATTCACTGGTAGGACAAAAGGTGAGGGGACATAATTTAAAATGCAATAAGTTTGAGTATCCGTAAAACATTATATTTGCGATGTAGGAATGAAGCTTAAAAAAGAATGAAGAATAAAAAATAAAAAGAGAGACAAAGCAAACTGCAGGAAACTGGGCATAACAGTGATTTGCAACGCAGCGGTTGAAAAAGCGATGTATGATTAGCAACAGAGATCGTTAGTAATCAGATGTAAAAACGTAAACATGAATTTTTGTCCGTCGGAGTGAGGGGACAAAGGAGTTTCGAGTCCGGTACATCGCTAGTCGCGGGTATATACTCGAGCTCTCCGACCATTAGTTTGAACGATTATTAGAGTTAGTTCTAGACGAGCGAGTTTCATAAATGGGCGTATTTATGGCGCGCAGGGCGCCCCCTGGCCGGCGCGCGCGAGCCGCACTTATATTATTATTTTTATCACAATATTTGCTTTTTCACATTCTGTTTTATGTTAATGGGCGGTCGTCCTTGTTGTTTCTTCGGGTCTCTCGCTCTCGCTCTTACAGCGTCGCAACCGAGCGCTTCGTATGCATGGCCCCGGGGAACTTTTAGCATTTTGTCTCGAATTTAAAAAGTTATCCGGCCTTTCGTGCATCCTGTTTCTAATATTCCTTTTTTTGTATATTTCGTTCCATATTCGTATGTCTCTCCCTTCATGCCAATTTTCCTTCAGCCGCTCTCTTTGCCCGCGTAAAAAGCTCGCCGAGGCAGAGGGCGCCGCACTCAATTTTCCTTGTGCGTTCTTTTTGTTTTGCCGTCGCTGTTTGTTCGCGCCCCTATCGCTTATAAATATAAAGGACAAACGCAATCCCTCCGTCCTTCTCTTCAGGTTCCCGACCCTCTCTCCTTCTTCTTTTTTTGACGCGACCAAAAAATATTATTATTGTTCACGACAGAGATAATTTTTGCAGTTAAGATAAAACCATGCGCGCCTTTTTTTGTAAACATTTTTCCAACACACTCCTGACCAGAGCTATGTTTAAAATATGGTAATTACGCTTCAACGCAGAGATGCATAGCTTTGCTGTGTAAATAACAACGATGATTATACATAGTAATATTAATAATATAGAGGTGGAAGAAAGAAGAGCTGGCTATTATAGTCGCTTGGAATATATCTTTGCTCGGACGATTCACGGATCAGGTTAGAGGGGTGGGAGAGTTGGGAGAGGGAACAAAAATGAACTGTAAACAAATTTATGGATTTTGCTCCGAGCTTTATTGGATTTCGGGACGTCAAGCCAAAGGAATTGAATGTTACAAAAATTTAATTAAAAGTAGCATTTTAGCAATGAATTGCAGCTGCAGCTAAACAGACATGGCTCTGATTTATTTAATGGTATTAGACGTAGTTTTTAATAACTCTGATGAATAAAAAAGGAGGGAAGGAGAGGGAACTCGCGGTTTGAAAAAATGAGGTCTACGTGAAATCGATTGCGCACGACGGACTTGAAACCAAGAACGCGAGAAGTCAAAAGTTTTGGCTGTCCAAAGTCGTTTACATTTATTCGCGTGATATATAACATTTTTAAAACGACGGAAAAAGTTTTGATAAATGCGGGGCGCTTGAAAAACATATACGTAATGTATAAAAAATAGTTATGCATAAGCGGCGTGGATCGCGCGCACGCGTTTTGATACGCAAAGTAATATCTTTTCGTACATCGAATATTATTCATCGTAGTTAAACGGGCAAAAATGTCGACAATAAATTTGCAAGTGAAACTCGATGGTTCGCAGGAAAAGCTTATTTATTTACCTCTCGGGTTGCGTATGATTTATATATGAAATTCGGGGACGTGCCATACGTCGCGGCGAAGCGCGATCGCGGCGCTCCCGAAATCCATAATTTAAAATCTCCCCAGAGTGGAAAACTTGGCGGATAATATAGTGTGTGTACCACGTCTCTTCGGCTAGCCTGAAAAGAAAACTTTTGTAATACATTGCACTCGTTTCTGCAGCTTATCCCGTCTCCAGCGCCAAAGAATTCCCGACAAATTGGAATTTTTACGTTTGCAACTTACTCCGCGATGTGGTCCTGTTTCTCCCGACTCTTCATTTTGATTCGCGAACAAAATAAATACGCTCGACCTCTTATCCAAAACGTGAACGTTGATTTTCTCAATATTTCGTTGACGTCGGCAGCTACAAAAAGGAAAAAGCGTTATGCTTGACAAACAACTTGACTGCACCATCAGTGAGATGTCGCTGTTGGTTTTCCTTATTCCAGAGTTAACATGACAATAAAGTCGTGGGCCGGGATTGATCGCGCCGTTAATTCGCGTCAATTGTGTCTAAGCAAGTGCTCGTCTATAGAAATGAACAAGGACGCGCAGACGCAACATTAATCTAGCGCCCGAATTATTTAATTAACAATAATAATTCGTCACGCATTTTAAGTTACATCGTCGTGTATACCGGCTTACTAAACGCTCTCCCATCCTAAACTCAATTATCGTCTTTATGTATACTCTGTGCTCAACGCTCAAACTAAGTTTACAATTTAAGCTTGATTTAATTATAAACTGTTGTTTGATCAGCTCATTTTATTTTCAAACAATTCGAATTCTTGTCAGACAAACACGTGACTGAAAACTCGTCTGAATGACGTACTTTTAATTCTATTACGCGAGAGCACTTCTTTTCGTTCGCTAAAGAGCGTTATATATATATGCTCGGCAATCCGTTCAAAGTTATATTGTTATTCGGTTCGGGGCCGTTTCGAAAAGTTATTTTCAACGCTAAATTATATCGGGCGAGTAATTATGCATGCCGACGTGAATTACTCGCGACTTTTAATATCTATCTTATTAATTTATGCCATTATATATGCTGCACGTCTGCCTCGGCTAAAACATGCCGTAACTCATATCATATAATCTCTTAGGGTTTAATGTCTATCCAATCAGCCGGGCGTCATTTTTCATTAACAAAATGCAACTGAACGAACGTTCATACACAGGCATGATTTTTCGTTTTCTCAAGACAACGTTGAAATTGCGCGGTATCGATTTCGCTTGAGTGTCAATGCATTGATTTCTAGCTTTTAATCGAATTAAAAAACAAATTTCGCTCCCTCAGTTTTTTCGCGTTAAATGGCGACGTTTCGTACGCGTGAAATTCATTTCGGATTATGTGTGAAAAGACAACACGAGCAAATGCTGGCACGGGTGAGGGATTAATTTACGCCGACGCTATAGCCGCTCCTAAAACAAGATTTGACACGGCTTAATTCAAACGAAAGCATCGTTTAACACAATCCAGTCCAAATAACGTCTGCGCTCGCGTAATTATCACGACATTTGCATAACTAATTGACAAACCATCGACGAGTTTGTACAATAATACAGCGTGTGTTGATAGAATCAAAATAAGTAAATAGCTCTTGCACGCGTATGCAACTAAATAACACTATCCATTCGGCTAGAACAAGCCCGTGCTCGTCTGAGGGTCTTGACGCATCGAGTGCTATATAGAGCGAGGGCTCGGACCATCCAAATCCATAGCCGTAACTTTTGACGAGTGCCGTGGCGAGATCTGGATATAATTTTATCCAGTTTTTTATTGCGGACATGTTGAACTGGTAAGGGCTTCGATAGCGCCAGCTGAATCGGAAATATTGCCCATAAATATTGCAGATACCTAGCCGTGCACCGTAAGTGTGTCGCACTTGAACTGAAATCGTGTATGTGGATGAAAAAAAAAACTGAAATCGCGATTGTCTACGCTATCGCGCCTTTTTTTCGAAATTTGACTTTCGGCAAAAAATTACTTTCCCAATTTTTTTTCATATCGTACGCATAAATTTTTGTTTCGTATCCGGGGTTCGAACTTTTTTGGAGTGTAAAAATTTCGCAACAATGCATGATCAGTCAACGTGAATGTGTTTTTCAATTTTTTGAGCACAAAAAATGTAATAAATTTTTCAAAATGAAAAATGTTAAATGATATGATACAGACATATTCTTTACATTTATCATACAATTACTCACTTTTGACATAGTGTAAATGCAACATTCTCGATTAATTACACATCATTACAGGTAAACAAACTTAATTACTAGCAACATTCAGTAGTAAAACATATTAATCACCCTTATACGACAAAGTTTGACACATAAGAACTACTCAATTAGAGGCTGTAGTTCGATATGCTAATTTTGTTATAACAATTACGTTAAATGAAAGTTTTTATTTTGTTGCAAAAATGAAAGTATATCGTTTTGCCAATTGCTCGTTTTAGTTACTACATAGGCTGTTTAATATAATGTTAAATTGATCTAGTGAAAGTGCACTTAGTGACGCAATTATTAATGAGAAACGTGTTTTTGAAAAACTTTACAACAAAACAAACCAACTATTCTTATCAGTCTCCATCAATGACTTGTTAATTTTAAAGGTAGTCAGAAATGTTATAAACCTGCTGATTGCAAGTAAGCCAAATTTTCTCGATAATAATGGGTTTGGGTGTCATTCATCTGCATTAAATATCACGCGTCGTCGCAGTATGACTGTATAAAAAAAAAACACTTTTTTCGCTCACTCATTTGCCTTGCTAATGATTCGATTTTTTGTATCTTACAAAGCGCATAATGAAATCGATTTCCTTAGAAATAATTAATTGTTAAAACTGTTTATGCATAAAATTTTAATTACAAAATCGATCGCGTTTTGTAATATTTTATACTAAGATATTGCAATTCTTATCTACGAGTGATTATTATTAATGGAGTTTTAGATTTAATTTCGTTGCATTATTCACAACGTTCAGCTATTTATCACAAGTAAAGTAATAATACAAATAAATAAATTGTCTAGTTGAAAAGAAAATATTGTTTAAAATAAGTATAAAAAATTGCAATCTGGCGAGTTTGAAAAAAACATGGTGGAGTGAAAAAAAAAAGTTAACTCGTTGAACCGTCGCGGGATGGATTGATCATCGGTCATCCCTTGATTGCATCGGGGAAAAAATAATGATGAAAACCAATAATGACCACTACAGAATTTCAATAATGCACTGATGCAATAATTTCTTTCGAATAATCAATTCCGGCGTAATCGGCTAGGTGCTCGAATGCCGAGTGATACTGAAAAGCTCCATTTTATTATCCGTTAAAGTAACAGCAACAAATATATAAAACCACTCGCGAGTATATATAAGTGCTGCTCAAAAGGAACAATATTTTTATATCGCAGTTCGGCCCGGTAAAACCCGCGCCAGACATTGAATCTTGGCAAGTGTCGGTGAAAAGTGCTCGGCGCGTTTTCATTTCGCCGAGCTCTCGAGCTCTCCTTTTTTTTGTATGTATCTCCGCCGCATTTTTTACTAGACTATTCAACAGTTTGTCCCGCAGCGCTAGCTCGCGCCTTCGCGCGCGCCGCCCAAACTTGACAAAAGAGAGGAGACGCGCCCGAGGACCCGCGCCACAGAATAATGCAAGGCCTCTTTATTTTGATTTCGCGCTCCGCTTTGCCACGGCCAATAAAAGAGCCACTCGGCCTCCCTTTTGTCACGCATCCGCGACGATTCCGCACGTTAAATGAACGCGCCACGGAAACAAAACTTTGACACCCGACCGACCTCAAACTGCGCTTCCAACAAAGATGCTACGATGTATTACTTCTATTTATTACAAAGTAATTCGTTCAAGTTGAAAGTCTTTTTTCTTGATTTTCGATTAACTGCGTTTTATGGAACACCATTTCGCGTTTATCTGCTAAATCGCAAACACAAAATAAACTAAACACATTTTCCGCTATCAGAATTCTGAAAACGCGTCCGAGCTCGATTGTCAATGCATGCAATCAAAATTTGATTGAAATTTGATCAATCGCAACTTATTAAGATAGGATAGTTTTTAGTAATCCACGTCGCAAAACGTGAAGTTCATTCTAGACGCTATGTGTGTTCATGGCGTAAATATAAATGTGTAATTCGACTCGAAGGATTGATGTTTTACGAAATTACCTGTCACCAATCGGCATAATATTCTTCACGCGAGCTTCCTCGTCAACTTTTTTCCAATCAGTTTATGTACATTGAGAAAAATCCACGCTCGAAAGGGAAATAAGCGTCGATTCCATGCAATTTATTTTGATTAAAAATAAATCCTGCCGACAGCAACGGCCTAGACTTTGTAATATTCAGTTACACATTTTTTATAGCCAAACGGTTATTAGAGATGATTGTTTTGATGATCAAGAAAAAACTGATCTACCGTCCCGAACGTCGATGAACCTCGACCTCGCGAGATTCGAATACATTTGTATCTTCGCTTACACTATGAATGAGTTACGATCGTCGAGCTGAAATCAAGTAATTTATCAACTCAATTGGATTTGTAAACAAAAAACCAGAAAAGTTAATTAAACAAGCTGAATAATGCAACTATAAGCCAAGGCATCTTTATGTTTGCTAGTGAATCGACTCAATTATACGCATCGCGCGCGACTAAAGACTACACCAATGTCGTTATTCTAGGCATAATGCTGGTTGGTCTTTGAGTCCCTATCTTTTTTCCCCTTTAACATACAATTTCTTTTGCTCTTTTACTTTGAGAATTATTGCATGCGCATTCTTCAAATTTTGTTTGTCTATTTTTTTGGCGAACATGCCGTACCGACGAGTTGAACACAGTCAATGAACATGTTTATGGTGCAGAACATGCGTAAGATGTGGCTAACAATACGACACAATGCGAGAAAAAGACACAAATAAGGTTCCCGCAGATTAGGTAAAACTTGTTTTGAATTGTCTTCATGTTAATGTTGTTTTTTACATGTAAAACCATTTACTGTAAAAAATCGTAAATTTATATTGTACGATTTGTACTACTTGCGCGAAATTGGTAAATAAGACGAGTGTTTGAACGAAACTCATATTGAAATAGAGGTCGAAGTTAATGATTAAATAGGTTAAGTATTTTGGTGGACTTGAGTGGATGGTTGAATGATCGATTTAATTCGCATGTAAACACGTGAGGGGAAGAGCGTGGCAAACCGGTAATAGCAGTAAGTAAAGTGGAGACTTAAGTAGACAGTGAAAGGACGTGTGTTACGCGCTATAAGCCCAGGTTGAATTTGGATCGAATTTCTTTGTCGGTCTCTCTCTCTCTTATCATCCAGTTCTTGCTTGCCTAAGGGAGTTTCAGTACATTGAACGATACGTCATAGCCGGCGCTGTTTTGCGCTACACCTTGATGTTAAGGACGATCACGCCGACGCTGTGATTAATTAGCAGCAAATAGAAGCGGACGTGGATTGATATATATCGAACGTTCTTGTTTTGCTTGCGACCGATTTACGGTCCCATCTATAGCTTATGACAATGCGGCCCGTCGCACTTCACGTGCGCAGATTCTCGTACTACAACAAGCCAGCCGACCGACCGACCGACCGACCGACTGACTGACAGATAGACACACCACACCGGATAAAGAGTTCGTCGACACGACCCGCAGTCACGTTCATTCTCATTTTGTCTTTTTTGTACTCTCTTCACTTTATGATCAAGATGCTCATTTATAATTTCCCGATAAATTACTTTCTTCATACATATCAAACAACTACTCAATTATACTTGAAATGACTCTAATTGCTATTTCATGGATGCTTCAATTAATCTATAAAATAAGATTAATTTTTAAATATTTTTTCGAGTGGTAAACTTTTGCATACCCGTTTTGCAACAGTTTTGATTTACTGTTATTTAGAAAAAATCAAACAAACGACATATTGAGCAATTGTTCATATGAAATATCCAACTCATACACGATACATTTCTCTTTTATTTTACAACTGTTAACGAAAACTTTTTCGCGCATGCAACTAGCAACTAAAATTGGTAGAATGTTCTGAGAAAAAAAATGCAATCACCGGTAGAAAACAAAAAGGCCCCGTTTGAACTTTGATATTAAAAGCAATCAAGCTGCGGAACTCAAGTGCGTTACGACGAAGGAAAAAATCAATAACCATCGACGACTCGGCGCTTTGAAACATCATTAAACAATAATTAAAATTCAGTTTAACATCAACATAACGCAATTGGAGTCTTATTAAACATGACTGTACAATTTATTATTCGTTTGCCGGCGTGTCCCGCGCAAAAAGGTACAAGAAATGCAATCACCGAATCAATACCAAGCGCGAACGGATAAAAAAAAATACACACGTCTTATCGCGCTCTCATGCATTAATTATCACGTTGGGCAATATTTTGTGATGCAACTGTTAAGGTTAGGTCAATACAACTTTGCGTGCCCGTGTTTCCTGTAATTATGAAAGCCGTTGATTCATCGTCCGTTTATATTTTTGTTTAATTCAACTTTTCGCACTTGTCATGAATAAAGTCGGGTAAAAATAGTCCGAAGCCAGGTCCCTCACGCGGCGATCTAATTAAAATATACATTAATATAAGCATTTCCATTATTCGCGTTTGATTGACGCGGTTTAATTAACGTCGTTGTTTGCCGAATAAACGAGTGTTATTACTTCGTTTCAGGGTCCTTTTTAGCACCTTTCGTGTCGTTTGCATTTTTCTTCCTGTTTTTCAATTCCATGTGGATATGCACACTGCCAAGTATGACATTGAAAAAATGCGCGCCACTCGCGCACCTAATGAATCGAGAAGGGAGGGTGATTCACGCACAATTAATTTTACCGATGATTCCCAATCGGAGGAGAAATCGAATCGTGGAATTCACCCCGCGTCTTGCCCGCGCCCGAGTCTTCGCTAATAATTATGTGTTCGTTAATTAATTGACTAATCATTATTTCGAATCCAGACGCATTGGCGGGCGCAGCGCCAGTAGGAAATCATTATTTCCGTTTACTAATCGGTTAGCGCGACGTCGCCGTGTTCGACCGCGTTCATTAACCGCTGCTGAACGAATCAAATTCTCCGATTACTAAGCCAGTTAACTTATCTTCAAATCTCCTCTGTCTTTTTGAGAACCGCGACTGTCGTCATAAGTTTTCATTTATCATGCAAACAATACTTGGAAACTCATTTAATCAAATGATGCACGGAACATCCACACACTTGCGTTAGAATAACAAAATCATTTCCGCAATGATAGCAACTTGAACTACATCGTAATATAAAAAGTTTTTTTTAAACCGAAAAATTCGCTCTAGAAAGTTGTAATAAAAATGATTAAGTCAACAAACTTCATCCAACTTTCAAATTTTAGCTGAAATGCTTGAAAATGTTTTCCGCTGAAACTTTTCAAATTAGAAAATGCACAATGCTTTCAAACTCGAATAAACTTATGTCGCATGAAAAAAATGCACAAAACCGTTTTGTCGAACATTGTTGTCGACGTTTGAAATGTTTCTCGAACCGACCGTAAGACATAATGTATCCTATCATCCGTCGGCACAAAAAAGCTTCTGTTTTTGTATGTAAACATACAATAACAATAAACAAATACTCGGGGTTTAAAACAAATAACAATAAAAATGAACAAAAACAAGCAAACGAATCTCAGAGCAGCGTGAAGTTTGAACTTTTTATGCGGTCGTTTCAGTAAGAAAAGTAAAATGCTCTGGAGAATGGTCTTTTACCTGCACGATTTTGCGGATATTTTTGTTTCAAAGTATACCAGTGATAAATGCGCCATTTTATTAAACACATTAACAATCTAAAACATACAGTTATTCATTAGTATTCAAGTGTTTTTATCATTAAATTGATACTGTCGATATATGTAGTGGTAAAGTATGCTTGTACGATTTAGCCGATCCTTTAGGTTTGTCACATGATTTCCATATGAACATAACTTGCGTGTACAACTGCGTGTACGAACACTTACAAGAATTCATTCCTCGAATCTGCAATAAAACCAAAAGCATATTTGTTCGCATCCTTTTCTTCTCGAGCGAATCGATGGTATTGCATGCTTAACAAAAAACGAGTGATCGAATTTATAAAATTTCTGTTTCAAAGAAAAATAAACAATGACTGATCAAATTGATGTGTAATAACGTGTTTATCAAGAAAAAAAGAAACTTGAAATCCGAATCGAACGTGTCGCATTGCAAAACGATTAAGAAAGAAGTTGATATAATGTGCATTATATTATTGTTTCGAGCACATTATGCATAACATACCAGGTGTAATTTCACGACAGTGCTTTATGGACTTGGTAATCGCATACAATAATTTCATTTGCCATGTAGTGATAAAGATAGCAAATAACCAGTTTGAGTTGTAAAAACGATGCATTAATGTACTATAAAACCTCTTTGCTCCGGCCATAACGATCGCGCGTATTCATATACACCTGCATCTATGTGACTGCATAAATATTAATTTAAATATACAATTTGAGCATTATCCATTGCGTTCTATGTACCGTCTTTTATCGTTCTCCATCTGAGCGACCTACTGAACTTGCGACTCAGAAATCTTGTAAACTTCTTGAAATGTAAAATAAAAATAACGAAACGATGGATTCGATTAACGTGCATCCGCGATTATATTTTTGTGCCGATGAATCGAAGCCGTTTGCCTTGCCTGTGTCACAATCGCGACAAGGTTCGCGAAATGATTATCTTCACGCATCACGGTGCCGACTGATGCCAGTAATTTCGTCGCATAAAATTTCACTCGAATTATGCCGCGCTCATCATCACCGAAACACTATCATTACAAGGATGCGCGATCATCAGAATCGCCGCATGTTGCTCCAAATAAAATTTTAATCTTGCGCGCGCTCAATCGATTCACAAAAGTCCCAGAGTTATTACCCGCTGCGAATTTATCGGTATCGATTTTTTTTCTCCGTGTCCCAATCGATTTCCGCGTTCGTTTTTGACATTATCGATGTAATAAAACATTTTTTTGCCGCCTAACTGTACTCTCATCCGCGATAGCGCATATACGGAAAATAATGCGCGGTCTGTGTAATAAGATAAATTGGCTGGAATGTAATTTAATAACGAACTCTTGTTTTTATGGACTAATAAAGTTGCCATGGGTACAAGAATTCATTCGTTTTCGAGTAATTTATCTCGAGTTGAGAGATAATTGACATGAGTCCGCGGTGGGCCGAGGGGTAGGGTCAATCAAGTAAAAGCGAGGTCGTTTTTTATCAGAAAGTTTCGAATCCAGAAAGTCATCGTTGACGTCAAATTTGAGCTGATGTTTCGATGCGGCTGGTGGTTATGTTGGATGCTCCCGATCGTCATTCTCAGCAGTGTTTTATCATTAATTATAATTAACCGCATAAATATGCATTGGAGCGTGGCATAATTTGACCAATAACAGTAAATTACTCACGAGGCGAAGCGTGCTGGGATCGGACTCGTCGATTGCAACGTTCCTCCTGCCCCACCTCTCTGGCTGCATGCGTCCACCACCCTCGGTGTCCGCCTGTTCAACGCGTCGGCGTCGGTGGTGGCGGCTCGATGATAATGCGATTAATTGGTATTGCTAATCGCCGATAATTAATATAAATAGATGAGTGCGATTAGTTGCCTTCCGACTCGACATTGCTGCGCGCATTTGTTCGACGTGAATTTCGTGAGAAATGCAGAACTAATTCCGCACGATAAATAATTATAATCGGATAATGTAATTTACAAATTAACCAGACCATGCTACGTTCAATTATTACCGAGAGGCGTAATTATAATAAAAGCACGCACAGACGACGAACAATTATTTATTGACCCACAAATCATTCTCATCATTTTGCTTATTCTTATATCATTTGCATGAACAATGAAATCGTTACTCCTCTTCTCTCCATTCTCCACTCGCGTTTTCGATCATCGCAACTTTTGTTTCAAACGGAATATGTTCCCAGGAAAGAACTTTGTGTAAATGAAATCTGTAAAGTCTGTAAAACAGACGACGAATGATAATATGAAACTTTGGTGGGGAGGCAGGATGTTAATCTAACCGGGTTAATTCTTCGGTGCAGAACGGCATTTGCATGACGAGATATTTTTCTGCCGTTGCATTTGAATAGAATTAAATCTTCTCTATTCCGCTGAATAGAATTAAATCGAATGTCAGGGGAACAATAATTAATGTTAATTACGCCGAATGCAAATGCAACGACCACTTTTGGAATAAATATATTTTCATAATAATTTCATTGTTATTAACAGAACTGTATGTTTCTTTGTTTCAGGTGAGTTTACAACGAGTGTTTATATTCTCGACTGACGTAGCGGTAAATTATTAACAAACACTGAAGAGTGAGTATCGCCTACCGGATTTTGTTTGCATTATATCGGTCTCGATCTGGCTTCCACGCGTCCGTTTATCACGCCGGCCAAAAATTATATACACATTCATTCTCAAAATTACCCAAACGGTCATTCAACTTCGTGTATACCGAGATCGCTAATAATTCGTTTCGCAAAGTAGGCGAGCGCTCGCGAAAAAGACCAACTTGATTTCAAAATGGAAATTTGACGAATCGGCAGTGAATTGTGGATATAGAGATTCATTACTCACTTCCGTCATTATTCATAAAGAGTGATATTGAACGCTCTTGCTATAAATCACGATTTGTGAAACCTCTTAGTAGAATTATGATTCTTAATGTGAATCAAAAAAATATTTTCATGCTAATGATATACCTTTCGATTAATCTGCGTTTTGTTATAAATGGTAAATTTTTTTATTTAACTTCAAGAAATATCAAGTAAACTATATGAACGAGTAAAATAAAAAACCTTAAAGTGGCGTTTCAAAAATTGAGCGCGTAAAACGCGAGGATAATTAACATTCGTCTCAGGCACACGTGAATGTGCCCAGCGAGGGAGTTTAGCGACAATAACCAAATGTGATATTACGAACGCACATTTAGCTCGGAAATGGTTTATAATGTCTCCTTTTCTTTGAGATTTGCAAATTTTAATTTAGCGAGGGAAATCGCAGTCATACCGATATTGTATAGGGATAAAGATATGAAAGAGTTCACCGCGAAGTTGCGTTCGAACAATCATTGTATCTCGTGGGATAATGAGATCTCAATGGGAAATACTCCCTTCCCCGTGAGTCTGGCTGAGTTGCTTTAATCGCGCAGCCAGCTAGAAGCACCCTTTCAACCGGAAAAGCGTATTAACTTACGTATAACGCGAAAACATATGATAAACATATCTCGACAAAATGCGCACACATTTGCGTCCCACGTGATAGAGTTTTATATTATCTATGTGAATGGGCTGCTGCATCAGTGACTCGCGTAAATAGTGGAACGCGTGGAATCGGAGACGCCCGCGTTCTCCCGACAATCGTCTCATTTCGCCGAAACGACACCGTAGCTCGCAATCGTTTCGAGTTTTGTAATGAATAACGATAATAACAAGGAGAGTAATTGGCAGCGCGTTTCCACCAGTCTTTTTCTCGTTTTAGTTGTTCTTTTTTTCATCTATTCATCCCTCAATTCCGGGTGTCACGTTAAGTCGCGTCCTCCCGATCGGATTTGGCATTTTAATTGCGCACACTTGTTAACTTATCGATCGCGAGATTTAATGAATACGCCACGTCTTTTATTCCAATTGAACGATTTGCATTTATCACATTTCACTGGGCAATTTCGGATAATACATTATTTATTCGGCTCCAATATTTGAAAATAAAACTTTTGGTTGACGAATAAATTTTTCGATTGAGGATTCATGCGTGCCTGCTCTGTATCACAACACGCGCATTGCAAATGTAAAAATGCGATGTCTGAGATCGCGGTAAATTCGTCATGCAAAACTTATTTGTTGTATAAAACTTATTTGAATCGAACAAAGGTCGCGTTCCTGCCGTAGGATAACATTTTTGAACGTACTTTCGTCTTGCTATTGCGATAACGTTTGCTTTTCATTTAAATATAATCTTACTTACAATAGCTAGCGCACGACCTCCCTTATTTCGCGGAACTTCGGGACGGGGACTATAACTACTCCCCGTCTCTTTTGACTCCGCTGCTCTCGCATCCACGTTCTTCATTTATACAGCGAGCGTTATTAATATTTTAATATAAATGCTAATCGTGTTAGATTGTGCTTACCGATACAATCCGACCATGGAGTATAAACGCGTATTTACAAACGCCTTGCGACTCTTTGTTGTTTTTAATGCCATTGATGTGATTATTAACAACAAAAGTAAAAGCACGTTAGAAGAAAGAACATATAGCAACTCAAAAATTCAACCGACTGTTTTTGTTACATTTATCTAGTGACCATTTTATTCATTTTCTAAAGGTAATTAAATTTTAACACTCATGACAAAACTCATTACAACTTCTCGTTTTAACGCGCCTGCGATGCAAAAATGACAAGTGAAACGATGAGAGTAAATGACAAACCGTTTTTTAAACGTGAGTCAATCACAAAAACTTATCGAATTGGTTGATAATCGTAATTGAACTCGTCATTTCGCAAATGCAGACCTCGTAGCAGTACAGTGATAAAGAAAATTAAATCAAAAATATCAAAATAGAAACAAATATCAATCCTCTGGTAGTTTTAGGCTTAAACTAACTATGAATTTTTGATTTTAATTAATTCTTTTGTTCTTATAATTCAGGTTAAATTTTTTCGATTTTTTTCACAGAAAAAATAGCCATTTTTTTAATGTTAACGCTGACGGGCAACATTAGTCTCAAACTCAGCAACTTTGAATCTTAAAGCGAACGATTTTTCGAATAATAAAACGCAAGGTACGCGTAGATATAAATTTATTCAGCGCTCGCAGTTATGGAACTCGTGCATCTTAATTACGTATTTTTACACGTTCTCGCGTCTTGTTTGACGTCAACTTTTTTAATTACTTTTCTATCATAAAATTTGTGTCATAAAATTAGCCGCGTTGTCGGCGAGATTTCTCATTTGCAAATTTACATCGCTAAATAATCATAACGTGTATTTTACTATGCTAATTCTTCTCAATATTGAATAAGAATTTTCCTACATTTTGCTTTTTTCATTCGTCGTGGAAAAATTTTAATAAAACAATGATTTGCAAAACTGTTGTTATACATGATGTAAATTACTTCTAAAGTATTTTACATTATGTACTTATTCTAATCCCTCACCAATGTACCTGACTTTGATGACGTTCATATCTAATCGTAAATAACAGAAAATGTAAAATTGTCACTATAAAAAATGATAATGCAAGGAAAAAATTAATTTTTCATTCATTCTCTACACATTGAAACTTTTTTTAAATATTATTGTGTATATAAGTATGACGTAAGATCGCTACACTCCACCGCGTTCATTAATTAAATTTTCCGTAACAATGTCAACAAAGGGACGTCTATGTACATAGTGTTGGATCAAATATGAAAAAATAAATTGCTAACGGAATGACGCAGTCACTTTAAAAACGTATTAAAATAATCTAAATCTTAACGGCTATGTAATCTGGTTCATAAAATATGCAACTTTAATTAAAGAATTCTCTTGGAAGCGTCATTGTTATAATTTCAAGCATTATCTAACATCTGATGGTTGGAATGAATTTTTTCACTTAAATGATATCTTCAATCAAAAGATATGTAAAAACTAAAAAGTTGCAGCAATACATTTCAGCTCCTACGTAAAATCGATGATTATTATCATCGTTCGCGTAATGATGTTTCGGTCCAAGTGGTTCAAAAGCGTGGGCTCCAACAATAGCAAATCACAAGCAAGATTATTCTATATTATATATAGAATATAAGACATTATCGCATAATTATCTTGGAAAGTGGATATCGTATTAAATTATATAGTGTCGCGTAATTTTGCTTATTACTATTTTTATGCTGAATGATTATGAAAAAAACAGCATCTGACAATTTTTTGAATTCGAAATTGTTCACACGAAAGCTTGCGAACTGTGAAAAAAAATAATCTTCCTTGTACGCCAGCAGTAATATGAACTTCATAAAAAACATTGTGGCCATTTTGCGCTGTTTTTCGCTAATTTTCTTTTGCATATATATTTCAGTATGTAACATAAGTAGTTGTCGAGGATAGCAGTGCAGCGCAACATAAACACTAATGAAAGTAAAATAAGAATAGCGCGAACATTTGAATATATAATTCAGATTATGAGCCGGAACGGTGTGCTCTTAAAAAGGCGACTGTGACTATTTTTCTAGACGCGGAGAAAAATAATAACGATAATACAAGAGAAACAGTTATGTAAACAACTTATATGGGCAAAACGGAATATTATGTGTCTCTAAATTACACACGACGTAGTTCGTATGATGCTTGAAAGAAACGTTTCTGCAAATATTATTTTTTCTATGTCATTTATTCCGTTTAAATAACGATTAACATTTGAATAAATAGTATACTAACCGTCATTGTCGTCTAACATATTCAAAGTCGACAAGCAATATTTTTTCCGTTCTATTATACATAAATTTTAATCAATTAATTACGTCACGACAATAAGGATCGTGTGATTATCATTATATTATTTAAATACTATTGAGAATGATTGATTATTTGCAATGAGGTAATTATTTTCCATTCGTTTTGAAAAATTTCCAGTGTGAAACAACACGTTACATAACATATTTATTATCATGAACTAAGAAAAATTAATATCGAGTTATAAAATCATCAGTCATCAAATATTCAAGGTATTCTTTGTGTGAAAGGATGTAAGAAAATTGAAAAAAAAGACGTCAAATTTCTCGTGAAAAAAATGAAAATATCATAAAAGCAACGTAGGTCGTGAATGGACTGAAAGGTACGATCTACGCACTAAGTGTGATTCCATGTCCATTTATTGTATTATGTAGATTTAGCAGCAATGTGTTTTGGATAAGAAATGTGGACAGGCCTGGGTAATGTAATTCGCAGCGATCTGCATCCGCACCACGTGTGCACCGTGTGGAGCATGTAAAGCACTTATTCTCTTTCGGACATCGCGGTTGTAAATCCAATGAGATTGCACGCGACGGCGGGCTCGCGTCAGAAAGTCGCTGCATGCTTCTCTGAGACATGCGCCACGCGCCGGCAGAAAAAAATCCCGCATACCAATTCGGCTTGCACGCACACCATAAGTCTTGACTGTCGAAGTCTCGCTTTTATTTTCATCGTAGAATTTTTTGACAACTATTAACATGCGTTTATCATTTGCATTTCAGGACCAGGAAATCACAGCATTCTAGAAATTTGTTAGTTTTTTATCAGAAACTATTATTTATAACATTTTTGATTCTGCGGTTGAAGTAATAGTTTGAAGTGCGTAAAATGTGTTGGCTTTTGACTTATTCAGATTTTTTACATTAGACAATAGAGGACTTAGACACTCCTATCTACTTTTCCTATTAATAAAATTATCATTTTTATATAATCAGATCGTTTTTCTTACCCGCGGTAGTTGACATAAATATAGGAATTAAAAACTTGTTATATGTTTCGTAACTCTAAGATTTAAAATAATAGTTGTTTTCAATCTAAAATTCAATAAAAAATAATTTATTATTATTAAATTAAGAAGCCTTGGTATTTGCAAACTTGTGAAAACACTCAAATTCACGTTACTAAATCAATCATAAGTTCAGAAATATACAAACTCATATCTCAAACATTTATTTGACGTTATTGCTTGCGTTTCCTGTAATTAGACAAACGAGTTTCATAAATATAATATTGTTTACTTCTGACCATTAAAGTTATCCAGACTCACGACTAACTTATTTAGCATCACAATAACTAATCGTATTCTCAGTTACGTTCTAATTCATTCATATGTTAGTTTGTGGAATGAAATAAGGTGTAATTTCATTTCAAATTGTAATCTAAAGAAAAAAACCTCTACTAAAATAGAATAGAATACAAATACTTAAGGTGCTTTTCCGATTATCAAAAATCAAATACGAATAAAACGGAAATAATTCGGAAATGTTCGAAATCCAAAATCTTGTTTGCTCAATCGCATTAGTGCTTGGTATTCAGGACACCAAACTAGAATAGACCCAATTAATTGAATCCTTGAAGTATGTACTATATTTTAGCACTGGATTGGCTGTTCATTATCGCACTTTGTTTGATTGAAAAAAATTCACTCTTTAATTCTGACTTTGAATGAAGAGAAAAAATGAACCGTAAAATATGCATTGTCGTTAAAACAGGAATTAAATCACGAATTCCATAGTAGTAGAATTCATACAGCAGGTTTAATTATGAGGTAAAATCGCCATCTATTAATTAATGCGATTCGAAAAACACGTGTAAAATGCGATTAATCGCTCTGTCAATTTACATAAACTTCCTTTGAAATAGGTTCGAATGTCATAATCAAGATACGGCGACAAGTGAAAAAGCAAGTGATATGCGGTGCAGTGGCTGGTTGCATACATATTCATAGCGTGCGGGAGAGAGAGAGTGGGTTTTTCTGTAAGAGCTACGCTTCCGACATCGCGGTTTACTTTATTGACCCCTCTTCCCTTGATAAAGAAGGGGGTAACCGCTTGGTGACGAAAAAACAAACTGTTTAACGACATTTGCATGGAATCCTTGTGCACGTGATCCTAATGCATGACTTGTATATACATACCACTGTCGCGTCATTTCGTCTCTCGCTCCATTACGTTCTCGCGTTCTCGCAAGTAATTAAGACATCGTCATAACGAGCGTTCCAAACTTGTCGGACGTTTTTGTCAGTGTCGATGATTTCAACCAAATTCATTTTTACTATTGGATAAAAGTTGATAATGTTTCAACTCTTCCTTTTTGTCATTAAGATGAACACTGCAATTCGAAAACTGATTATAAAAATGCAAAAACTTATCAGTAATTAGAGATACGTCGGCGAGAAGTAATTTATAGAACAAACTTTTTCATCTGCTTTTAACTGACAATTTTTTAATTTAAAGACATATCGCGTTCGGAGAATAATAGAAGTTTTAATTAATTTTAGAATTAAAACGCAAAAACGTCAGTACGGTTAATAATTTAGACCAAGTTAATTAGAGGCGCAAAATTTTATATGTAATTCGAATGCTCATCAAAAATTCTATTACGCCGCGATAAATGCCACGTTAGAATTAATAGAATGTTGATGTTGTTAATATAGTTACTTGGATTTCGACAATACTTTTTCATTTGGCGAACAAAAGTTCATCACTTGTTTTCGTCAACTAACGTACTTTAATTCGAATTGAAGAACGGATTATATTTCGTTCATTATCACTAAATGATATCTAATTATTCCGAAAAAACCTCCAGTTTCATTGTTCGTATTAATATTGCTAATTGCTTGCAAACATTAAAATTCAGAGCGTTGAAGTATTACTCTGATAAATGAAAGTAACAGAAATTTTTGATCAAAGAATGATGAATGATGCATTTCTTTCATTTATCTGAATAATGTTGAAACTTATTGTAACAACGGTACTTGATTCTGTTTGAATTGAAAACCTGTTTTCCCGATCAATGTGACCATTAATTGGCGACAAATGCGTGTACTACAACTAGTAGCGTGATCGGAAGTTATTATCAGCAAACCGCTGCGTGTGCTATATAATTTTCATGAAACGCGGATACTCAAGGAACTTGCTACAGTTGCTCAGGAAGTTGACTTAGATACAGTAATAGCATTCTAGTAGTTTACGATACATTCACGTACGAAAACAGAAAAGAAATTTGACTGAGTTTTATCTTCCCAAATCTACGTCAGATATCAATTTCTTACAGATTAATTCTATTCCGTTGTTTGTTTTGCTGAATTATAAATACACCAATTGGAAAATTTTCGCCAACTAACAATTATTATCGATATATCCTGGAAAATCTGTTGTCTAATTTTTAGTCAAACAAATTGTCTATAAAATGAAACATTTACATCGTACGAATTTGGCACTTTTGAACTTATTTTTGGGGCCATTTTTTTGAACAAAAGTCAAGTCACATTCGTACGCCGGTGAGTAACAACGCGACAAGAACGCTCCGTAAAGGTAATCCGTCAGGAGTTTTCTTTTTTGCAGGGCTTTCTTTCCCGTGGAGATCTTTCATTTTTTAACACGTGCATACACCTATTCCATTAGTGACCCCTGTGCGGTCGCAGCCTTTGTTATGCTAACGACATCAGTGTAGATTACAGGTGCCTCCTATACTCATCGCGTAATGCCTGGAAGTTTACTCTTTACTCGGGCGAATTAATGCGGTTGCTAAATATGCGCCGACGACTTATTGCATATTTTCGATTTAATTGCATTCGCGTATTCTCCACGGCATATCAACAAACGAGACGTTGCGAGAAAGTCCCGCACCAGCCGATTACCGCGCTAAGAATCACAAATTCAAAACTCAGCAATTTAATGATCTCACGCCTGCCTCGTTTTCCGCTTTGTTTGTCGTTTTTCTCGTTACCAACAAGGCTATGAATTAAGTCTGGTTATAATTGTTCAATTGACTTTGTCTGTTTTTTTGGTATACAATAAGATCAGACAAGAATTGGTAAAAATAAACGCTGAAACATTTTCTATTTTGTAAAACAACTGGTGCGAGTTGAATGCCATTTGTCGTTCACGCACAAGTGTTGAGATTACATTTTGTTCGGCTATTCTCGCCGATAACTCATTTTTGAAATTGCATCAGGACAGCGCGTGTAATCGTAAATGAATTTATTTTTCGTCGTTAGCAATTCAGAATGAAACAATGATAAATTATTAAAAACTCGCGCAATTATTCCAATTTAATTACATTCACATAATTGTTTGACGCGCAATGCATTTTGAAGTTTCAATTTAATGAAAAAGTTCAGCATTAATTATTTATACGAATGCCAACGAGCACCGGAAAATATTAATGGAATAACATACTTTATACGGTTTCAATTCTTTTTTTCGCTTTCTCCAGAGAACATTATACGTGCACTTTGCAATTAAAAATATTATATCTGATACCACGATAATGTACGTACAAAATTGAACAAATTGAAGTGTGAATTTAAGACGCTGAAATTTTGTATTTGCAGTGTAATAACGCATCAAAATTAATTTGATTCGCGCGACTTTTCCCGTCCGTGTTAGTTAATCAGAAAATTAATAATTTCTTCATAATTGCAGCATGATCAAAGTAACAAAATTGCAAATTATAAATACGAAAAAACTTGTGTTTTAATTAAACCGCCTGACTGATAAAAAGTCTGCGAAAAGTTGTAAAGAGCTTGTAGATGTCGAAATAAAAGTTTGCTCGCGAGCAAAGAGACGACGCCATCATGTTTTCTTGACACCCTCTAATGTCGACTAATTGACGCAGGGTGGTGAACGAAGATGGCGGACCTATTACACTTTCAATCTCGAAGCCTGGCCCATCGCCAACGCCACCCCACATGAAAAGTCTCCCCTTCGGCTTTACCAAAAATGAAATATGTCCTAAAATTTAACATTTATTCTGTACGATTAGACAATCGGATGAAACTTGCTATCGAATTCATGTTAGTCCGACGTTTCTGTTTCATTATAACTTAAATATCACGATCGCTTTTCCAACATACACGCTCGTCCAACTTTTTGACAACTCTACGAACTAACACGCAAACAAAAACACCCAACGATGAATATCTACCAAAACGTGTCAATAAAATTTAATAACCTAATGCAACCCAGACACTATAATATTTTACCAACTTTTTTTTCGAAATAATTCAATCAATCAAAGCACACAAGACGCTTCAAGTTCATTCGAAGCTTTGTGTTAACAATTGAACGAGTCAAGAGTTCGGAATGAAATCAGCGGGGGTGTGATGACGATTGAATTGTCGTGAACTTGAAGTGAAATCGAAAAAGGAAATTCCGTGGCATAAGTCGACGGAGGGTAGCAGGTTTTAGGGTGAAGACACGATTTGCCGATCTTGGACCAATCGCGTAGGCGCCGCGAAATTGGTGTTAAATCCGTCGCGGTCCCTCCGGCAGTGAATGATTTCCCATTTCGCCGCCCTCGGGCTACTCGTCCCCCGTCATTTTCGACTCGATTTTCTTCGGTACAAAATGGCGCGACGAAGATGGCGTTTATCAAAGCTACCATAGGCCACGGATTAACGCTCGTAAAACGCCGATCAGCCGCTACAACTTTTGCCACGCGGCGTCAAACTCATTGTTATCGAACGCTGGCGCCGGCCGTTTGCACTGATTACAGCAATAGCAACAGCGCCATCATAATTTTCTTCTATTAACTTACACGATGATTTTTGCAACGACGCTGTTCGCTTCGCTAGGCATTCTTTTTCATCGTCCTCTGTGTCCTTGCCTGTTCATTGTTCGGCTGTAACCACGTTACCGGTCTCTCGACCTGTTACCGCTGGTATTATATTATCTTGTTTCTGCATCAAGGCCTATGAATTTTCTTTTTACCGCCAACCTTTTCTCCGGCTTGGCTCCTTATCCTAGTCTTCTCAATCGGATTTCTGCCGTCAAGTAATTCGTCGCGTTAACTTCGTTATGCCGCTAGTGTCGTCGGCGGCGGCTTTTACTGTCGAGCCGTCAACAGAAATGCCCATGCTTAAACGTTTAAGTACATTAATCGTTCTTCCTTTTCGATTCCGCCCTCTTACTGTCGACGTCCATATTGTTTAAGTAAGTTCACGCAATCTTGTTTCGGCTGTTGATCGTTCGACCAATCACGTCACAACGATTCCGCCTCGTGAGAATGTCATTCTTCTCATTAGCGATGAGAAAATTATTCTAAATATTGCATTTTCGTTCAACGGGAAACAATCAGTGATATAAAAAAGAACCAACCCGCGTTATCATTTTAATTGTCTGTTTTATTGCGCAAGAAAAACCAATCAATGTAAAACCGCGCTGCACAGATTGTTTTATTAAAAGTTGCTCGATTTCGGCAGAGAAACATTCAATGGTGCAACAATATTTTATCAAAGCTTCTATATTATTATTTTGTTTCAGTTTCAGGAATGAGCGTTATATGCAAGGAATTTTAATCACTCGATTTTTTTCATCGGATTCTATCGACGTGATGCGACGTATTTTCGTTGTAACAGTGATTCTTCTAAATATTTCACGAAAAAATAAATTGATGTATAAAAAGGATAAAATTGACGATACGCAAGAAACAAAAACAAAGTTTTAGCAAATTCATCGGTTGCCTTTATAGTTTGAAACATACCAATCAATATTTGTAAATTAAAACTTCGAATCAAAGGTATAACTGAATATATCTTGCAGTCTACTCGATATAATTCTCAAGTATCGGATTCACAATTTCAACAGTTTCTTCTTTCATAAAAGTGCAAATACTCAGTGTGCATAATTATATGATCACAGTGTAATTTAGCAATTTAGTTTATTTTAATTCTAGTTTAGATCAAAAAAAGGTTTCATTCATGCTTTGTTCGGAATGCGAGTTCAAATAACGAAATCGGTAGTTTGCAAAATAAGTGAAAAAATGTCACTGAGTCTTCTGTGATGTGAGAAATGAGCTCGCAGTTGGGAAATGCGCACGCGAAAACCCAATAGGAACAATCAATCTTGCGAGATTTCTTTGCAGTCAAAATTTTGTGCGACGTGCTTTAGTTTCCGTTTCTTGAAAATGACGAGTTTCCGTTAAACGGACTTCCGACGGAAATGTTGTGCGAGACACAAATGCGAGATAAAAAAGAGGGGTAGAGGGCCGGAGAGCGCGGCACACATGTGTTTATACGGCGCTTCCAATATTCTTCTCGGTTGGCGTTCGAATCGAATTGTCCGTTAATTGAAATGATTAATTGTCTCACCTCTGTCCTCTGGCGTTGGACGAGCGGGCTGATTGCTTATTTACAAATAGGAAATTTGAAAATGTGCAGAATCACGGTGCGTCGTGAGACGCGCAGACAGGGCATAAAACGATGAGAGAAAATGACTCAGGGAAGGGGGTCGAGGCAACGTCGCTGATATTCGTTCGCGAGGATCCGGGACAGGAGGCTGCAATATTGTAGGATATTACGAATTTGCTATTTTCCGCGGTAGGCGAATTGAAACTGGATTGTTAATTACTCGGTAATTATCCCGTCCGAATTGAAGTAGCGAGAAATCGAAATTAGTTTCAAGCGGCCGTTGAGAAACTTGCACCGAGCGGAACCCTCTTATGCAGTCGCGTCCGCTGTACTTTTCGCGTTACATGCCTCTCGCCACGCACGTAGCCATCAGCTTCTCTCTTCGATCGGTTTCGTTCGCCTCATAAATTTGTCTGCCAGTCACCCGCCACGCTGTTTCGTCTCCGTCAATACCAAGACAAAACAAGTTGAAGGTCACTGAACCAAGTTTGTTACACTTTATTGGTGTAAGCTGGACGATGAAATTAAAACTCTTAATCGAATTCTTCTTTGACTTTGACGTTGCTAGTTTCGGTAATGAGATAGTGGTTGCGACTAGAATTACATTATGTACTGATCCAACCCTATAATCCACAGCATGAAAATTAGATTAAGTCGACGTCAACCTTGCAAGTTTTGAATACAATTTTATAAATATAATCAAACCAAATAATGCTGACCATCAAAAAATCCACATTTATTGAAATCACGCGAGACATGAAATTAAAACAAGTTACTCGAATTTGTCTGACAGTAAATAAAAGTTGATTTTTTTATGAAAAAAAAGCGAGAAAAATGATTTCAGAAGAATGCAAGGTTATAAAAGTAATTGAATGTGATGAGTCGCTGGTTGTATGAGATGTAGCTGTCGGTTGGTCCAATTGGAATGCGGAATCATACCGGAAATGCCGAGTAATGCACGAATCCGAATCTGGGAATAGTTAGGGGCCTCGAATGATTAGGAATGCACGCAATAACCTCTGATTAATGTGATCGGTGTATGCTGTAGCGAGAGAGAGCAGTGCGACGTAGGCCGGCCAGCTCCATCCCTTGGCTTATGTGAGCCTCGCTAACACGCACCCCCATCGTTTCTCCGCGCTCGCTCCCCGGCTCACATAGACCTACTTTGCATGCTTGTGTATACATCTATATATCTGGCCGTGTATACACTTTCAACTGGTCTGTACACATCGGCCAACAGTAAGCAGCACTTTATATACATGTACGCGCGTTTGTGCACACGCTCACCCACACACGCGCAGCCTCTCACAAAGATTCGCACATCTTCGTCCGATGGCGAGCGCGCCGGTGGGTCGGGGCAGAGAAACTAAACTACCATCGTCACTGCAGGGAGAGGGAGATAAATGAGGAAGAGAGACGGCGCTCGGCAACGGGGCATGCATTTACATAAATACATAATGCGAGCGCATACAATGTTAGTGCTATGCTGTCAATTCTACCCTTGCAGCTAGGCAATTCTGAGTTATGCCGGTACAACCTGGCCCTACAGCACATCCCCCTTTATTCGGCCTCTTTCCCAACCTCTCTTCCTCTCTCTCTCTCTCTCCCTGTCTCTTCATTTCTCTTCTCCAAAGTGCGAATATGTACTGTGCGTCTGTGTCCTCCCTTCTACTTGCAACGCGAAAGCTCTCGTTTTTACCTCCCCTCTTCCGAATAACTTTCCTCGCTTAACCAAATTTTATCGCAAACACCCCTGGTCTTAGACGTAACTGTCTCGCTCAAGTTCTCTGCTAAACATTTCGGCGAGCACGTGTCTCTTGTTTGTGTGTTGAGAGTTGTAAACACATGCTGCGGTAGGAAGTGCCACGACAAAAAGCTCGACTCGACGAGGCACGTACTGAGCACGAACGCGGCCAAC